>CM077288.1:70215972-70628472 GCA_039654925.1 Anguilla pacifica
GGATTACTTGCGTCGCCATGGATGTCGCTTGCCGTAATGAAGTTTACTAGATGTCGTAACGCTTAGATTTGGAGCTCCAGCTCTTCCGCACCCCACCTAATAAAAAAGTCCAAATGGCGGGCAAACCATATGGCGGACATAGGTGGTCCCAAAAGCAAAGTTGTAGAGCACATTGCATCAGTCGATGAAGTTTTGTGTTGATCGGACTTATGGTGTGGCAGTTATGGCCTTTTACGCATAACCCTTTGTTATAGCGCCACCATCTGGCCGACATAGGTGATTTTTAGTGCCTGAGTAGTGGGGGGCCATAGGAACTCACCTTCCAAATTTGGTTGGTGTACAACTTATGGTTGCTGAGCCTCAGATATTTTAGTGCACAAAACTTCCACGCCCCAACGAAAAAGTCAAAATGGCGGGCAAACAATATGGCGGACATAGGTGGTGCCAATGGCAAAATTGTAGACCACGTTCAGATGCATAGGTCGATGAAGTTTTGTGTTGATCTGACATACGGTGTGGGAGTTATGGCCTTTTACGGAGAACCCTTTGTTATAGCGCCACCATCTGGCCGACATAGGTGATTTTTAGTGCCTGAGTAGTGGGGGGCCATAGGAACTCACCTGCCAAATTTGGTTGCTCTAGGACTTGTGGTTGCTGAGCCTCAGACACTTTTAGCGGAGAAAAATAATAATAATAATCCTAACAGATACAATAGGGTTCCACCAGCTTCGCTGCTTGGACCCCTAATAAATAACCACAACAACCACCACAGACTCTGTCATTTCTGTAGATTCTGACACCATTTCAACAGACAGAATTCACAAACAACTTCACATGTCTGCACAATAAAGCCCCAAACTTTAGATTTAGCATTTTTTTCCTTCTTTTTTTTCCTGCCTGATTACATCATCTAAAATTCTCCAAGCCCAGAAAGAATATGTTTCCCCATTGGACATTTAGGTACATCAGCTAATAAAAACATTTGATACACACACACAAAATGGACATACATATAAGTGCACACGTTTAAAACAGTAAAATCTTGCAGCCCTGATGTGTACTTTCCTTGTAGCTGACTGGGTAGCGCATTTGCCTTTGTGTCTTTTTGGACGAGTGATAGACCCGGGTTCATATCCTCCCTTGGACTGAAGCAAACCTCTAACTCATTACACTAGCTTGCTGGCTAACTAAAAATAAAGCATTTTAACTATTGCTTTTGCATCTGTAAAATTTTTGTGGGAAAGTCATTTAAATTTCTGAAATCCAATGAAAATATAGCCACACTTTAGGCAGTTCTGCATTTTGCATTTTCACCGAGTTTAACGTTAGCTACCTGACTAAGAAGACGACAGACCGAGTGTATAACGCTAGTACAGATACAGGTGCCTCCGAAATTAAGCTCCAACCAATGGGTTGCTAAAGATGGTTTAGGGAGACAGGTTAATAAAGGTGTCATAAGGGGTTTATTAGTCTTTTAGCTTCACAAATTTCTGTCTTTTTGATTGTAGGTTGAGTTTTTTTCATTTTATCTTTGTTGAAAGGAATCCACTTCAGACTTTCATTCAGTTTGATCTCAAAATAAATGGATCCATAGCAGAGGGAATCTTGTGATTCAAGGCACAGTTGTTATATTTGAAATCCAGTATTGAGATTGAAACCATTTTCCTGTAGGGAAGATTAAATTGATGCATCAAATTTCAACAAACCCAACTGATCATTGATCAGTTTGTTTCCATTGTAATCCTTTGTGATCCTTACTTATCCTGTGTTTAATATCTATCTCCATCTTATTGGTTCAAGCTAATTTCATATGTTTTGTTCATTGCCTTTTCTGCTTGTTCAAGAAACAAGTGCATTAGTTGTGATTTCTTTTTTTTTTTCAAGATGAAGGCGAGCAGGCAATCAAAGATGGTAAGTGTTCTTTTAGCTTGTACATTTGTAGAATAACTAATCCTGCTTGAACAGCAAAAAAGAAATACGTACACTGTAAAAATACATTTTCATGTTTCTCGAATGATAAAAAGATCGTGCACTTTCTGTACTGTCAGTCTGCAACCTGAACATTGTACCTAGGGGAGGACTTTTTAAAATATTTGAGTAGCTTGACATGGAATGTGTGAAACACGCCCCACACAAAGAACAAACAATCAACGGCGGTAGCTGATCGCACTAAATGTGCAATTTACCAACATGTTACTGCCTGCAGAACAGCAGGCCCAGATGCTCCTGGTCTGGAGAAACAAACTCCAAAAATATGATTATGTTGGGATGGCAGTTACAGCTTGGTGGGGCTGCATGCCCCATACCTGAACAGCGCTGAGAGTTTGGCACTTTTCAGGGTTCCCTACCACAGTACCACATAAAATAACCAAAAAGCCCCAATAATCATCATAATCAAATAATCATAAAAATAAATAACCACAACAACCACCACAGACTCTGTCATTTCTGTAGATTCTGACACCATTTCAACAGACAGAATTCACAAACAACTTCACATGTCTGCACAATAAAGCCCCAAACTTTAGATTTAGCATTTTTTTCCTGCCTGATTACATCATCTCAAATTCTCCAAGCCCAGAAAGAATGTTTCCCCATTGGACATTTAGGTACATCAGCTAATAAAAACATTTGATACACACACACAAAATGGACATACATATAAGTGCACACGTTTAAAACAGTACAATCTTGCAGCCC
This sequence comes from Anguilla pacifica, assembly GCA_039654925.1. Classification (NCBI taxonomy): domain Eukaryota; kingdom Metazoa; phylum Chordata; class Actinopteri; order Anguilliformes; family Anguillidae; genus Anguilla; species Anguilla pacifica. Next base: position 70,218,673 of record CM077288.1, read on the forward strand.
TGATGTGTACTTCCCTTGTATCTCATTGGGTAGCGCATTTTCCTTTGTGTCTTTTTGGACGAGTGATTGACCCGGGTTCATATCCTCCCTTGGACTGAAGCAAACCTCTAACTCATTACACTAGCTTGCTGGCTAACTAAAAATAAAACATTTTAACTATTGCTTTTACATTTGTTAAATTTTTGTGGGAAAGTCATTTAAATTTCTGAAATCCAATTAAAATATACCCACATTTCAGGCAGTTTTGCATTTTGCATTGTCACCGAGTTTAACGTTAGCTACCTGGCTAAGAAGACGACAGACCGAGTGTATAATGCTAGTACAGATACAGGTGCCTCCGAAATTAAGCTCCAACCAATGGGTTGCTAAAGATGTTTTGGGGAGACAGGTTAATAAAGGTGTCATAAGGGGTTTATTAGTCTTTTAGCTTCACTAATTTCTGTCTTTTTGATTGTAGGTTGAGTTTTTTTCATTTTATCTTTGTTGAAAGGAAACCACTTCAGGCTTTCATTCAGTTTGATCTCAAAATAAATGGATCCATGGCAGAAGGAATCTTGTGATTCAAGGCACAGTTGTTATATTTGAAATCCAGTATTGAGATTGAAACTATTTTCCTGTAGGGAAGTGTTAAATTGATGCATCAAATTTCAACAAACCCAACTGATCATTGATCAGTTTGTTTCTGTTGTAGTCCATTGTGATCCTTACTTTGGCCTGTGTTTAATGTGTATCTCCATCTTTTTGGTTCAAGCTAATTTCCCATGCTTTGTTGATTGCCTTTTTTGCCTGTTCAAGTAAAAAGTACATTAGTTGTGATTTCTTTCTTTTCCTTTCAAGGTATCGAAAGAGAATTACAAAGTAAGTGTTTCTTTAGTTTGTACATTTGTACAAAAACTAATCCTGCTTAGAACAGAACAAAAGAAAAATGTACACTGTAAAAATACATTTTCATGTTTCTCGAATAATAAGAAGATCATGCACTCTCTGTCCTGTCAGTATGCAACCTGAACATTGTACCTAGGGGAGGACTTTTTAAAATATTTGAATAGCTTGACATGGAATGTGTGAAACACGCCCCACACAAAGAACAAACAATCAACGGCGGTAGCTGATCGCACTAAATGTGCAATTTACCAACATGTAACTGCCTACAGAACAGCAGGCCCAGATGCTCCTGGTCTGCAGAGACAAACTCCAAAGATATGATTATGTTGGGATGGCAGTTACAGCTTGGTGAGGCTGCATGCCCCATGCCTGAACAGCACCGAGAGTTTGGCACTTTTCAGGGTTCCCTACCACAGTACCACATAAAATAGCCACAATAATCATAATGATCAAATAATCATAAAAATAACCACAAAACCACCACAGACTCTCAGTGATTTCTGTAGATTCTGACACCATTTCAACAGACAGAATTCACAAACAACTTCACATGTCTGCACAATAAAGCCCCAAACTTTAGATTTTGCTTTTTTTTTCCTTCTTTTTTTCCTGCCTGATTACATCATCTCAAATTCTCCAAGCCCAGAAAGAATATATTTCCCCATTGGACATTTAGGTACATCAGCTAATAAAAACATTTGATACACACACACAAAATGGACATACATATAAGTGCACACGTTTAAAACAGTATAATCTTGCAGCCCTGATGTGTACTTTCTTTGTAGCTCACTGGGTAGTGCATTTGCCTTTGTGTCTTTTTGGACGAGTGATAGACCCGGGTTCATATCCTCCCTTGGACTGAAGCAAACCTCTAACTCATTACACTAGCTTGCTGGCTAACTAAAAATAAAACATTTTAACTATTGCTTTTGCATCTGTAAAATTTTTGTGGGAAAGTCATTTAAATTTCTGAAATCCAATGAAAACATACCCACACTTCAGGCAGTTCTGCATTTTGCATTGTCACCGAGTTTAACGTTAGCTGCCTTATCTTATCTTATCTAACTAACAAGATGACAGACCGAGTGTATAATGTTAGTAGAGATACAAGTGCCTCCGAAATTCAGCTCTAACATCTGCTCTGTGATTCGGGAAGGGAACTGCACTTTCGACCCGAAAGAACAAACCATCTCCACACCAGGTATGCTAAAAAATGTTTCATAATTTGTTTCAAGTAACTTTTGTTGTTTGTTTCAAGGCCCTATGTTTTTTAAACTTACCATCTGGCAATGTGGTCGTTCAAATTTTGTGTCACATCAAAGTGTCAAATAGCAAAAACTTATGCCACGTTACTATACAAGAAACAATATTGGCTATCTTACCTCACACAAATTAAACAGGCTGTATTCCAAAGCAATGCTAGCCAGTGTTTCCTAAATTGTGTCAAATAACTTGCCCCTGTGTGTACAAGCATACAGTATGGGGCAAACATATATATGGATATGTTTGTAGAAATCAAGATTGATTTAATAGGCCTCAATATGTCAAATTAATATGTCAAATTAATATCTGAATTTGTGTATTCATCCACCTGGCCTTTTTGTATTGTGAATGATTGTATGTATGTTTCTTGGTATAAATGTCTGTTTGTAAATGTGAATGTTACATGCTGCTATGGAAATGTCCCCATGGGAATAATGAAGTATGCTATATATATGTGTGTGTGTGTATGTATGTATGTATGTATGTTACAATCAGTATTTATTGTATGTTGCAAATATACAGTAACTTGGCATTTTTGTACGTTGAAAACGTTTTTTTTTTTTTAAATGTGAATTTGTACTTAACAAGCCAATAGAGAGATACTGCTACTACTGACCAAAAAAAAAAAAAAATCACAATTTATACAGCCAAATTATGAGCAATTATTTGTTGTCTGAAAATTTGGAATAACTATTAATGTATACCCTGAAATATAAATTGCTAAACAAACTAGTTATTTGTGGGAAAGCATTGATTGGTTCACTGATATGCACTGAAATAGTGCTGGATCATAAGCATTCAGAAGTAACACTGCTGTCTTTCTGATTGTAGGGTTACGTGGACTGTCCAAAGGGTAAGAGTTCTCTCTTTGTGATTCCATTCCAGACAGCTTAGGCACCGGCTGGAGGAAAACACTTGAGGCAGTTCTTGAGTAATTTTTATACAATATTTGACATGATATTTGTTGTGGGTCCTACAGACACCCTGAGCTTACATTGCAGTGTTTTCATCAAGCAGTGACACTTGTACTTTTGGAAATACATTTCAAAAAACATTTTTTCATAAAACGAAAATTATTTTTTGTACTTTGAATGGCTATTTCTGATTATCTAACTGTAAGAAGTAGAATGTGGTAGATTTGGGTAGCCAAGAGACTTCTGATAAAACTGGCATGTAATACTTGTGGCTTCTTCTTAATTACCATGTAAAAAACTGAAAAAAAAATGAAAAAAACAACAACAAAAAAGTTAGTAAAGATAAATAGTAGTAAAGATAGTGAAAAACGGGCAGAAGCCCCCTAGGGTTCAAGGGGCTAAACTCATTGGTGCTTCGTCTTGCAGCAGGACAATCACCCCAAAAACACTGCTAAAGTGACCAAGAGTTTTTCAGGGCCAAAAAGTGGAATGTTCTTGACTGGCCAAGTGAATCAGCTGACCGAAATTCAAATTTAATATGTTTTTCAATTTCTGAAATCAAGACTGAATGCAAAAATCCCCCAAAACAAACAGGAACTGAAGATGGCTGCTTACAGGCCAGGGAGAGCATTAAATGTATGGAAAGGGCTTTAATTCCTGCATAGATCTCTAGATATGGATAAAAATACTTCAAATTAAAGCTGACAGTCTGCGCTTTAATCTCATATTCATCATTTAATTTAAAATTCAGTGAGCTTGAGTACAGAGCCAAAACAACTAAAAACTGGGCCATTGTCCAAATAATTATGACTGCATTATTATTTAAATGAAACTTTCTCCCCACAGGAACCCTGAACTGGAATAGAAGAAAGAGATGACCTATCACAGTCAGGCTCCCCCGATTCCCTGATGACTTATAAATCTTTATGAGCTTGATCATGTTTAACTGTAAATGTGTCTTGTTGGATATGGATAGTAATCAATGGAAATCATGTTTGTTCTGCATGAATGCATGAAATATTCTACTGCTGGTTTCATTCCTTATTAAGTCTTCTGTTAGTTCCAGGAAGCCATTGAAGGCTAATTTAAGTACATCACTGTCCTGTGCCCGATACCTTAGGCTGAGAGAGAGAGAGAGAGAGAGAGAGAGAGAGAGAGAGAGAGAGAGAGAGAGAGAGAGAGAGAGAGAGAGAGAGAGAGAGAGAGAGAGAGAGAGAGAGAGAGAGAGAGAGAGAGAGAGAGAGAGAGAGAGAGAGAGAGAGAGAGAGAGAGAGAGATATCTATCTGCACAGTGGGCTGGATGCTAATGAGTGCAGGCCTGGCTTGGGTGGAGGCTGAGAGAGAGTGAGAGAAACCAAAAGAAGAGCGAATATGTGGTCACTGTAAGACAGGAGAGGTGGAAACAGATGCAATTTCTCCTTACTTGCACAAAATATTTACAAATTAGAAAAAACTTTTCCACAAATTATCCCAAATTATAAATAATTTTAATTTCATCTCTAGAGAAGAAAAATGTGCAATTCTTGGGGAAGGAACAACAGCCCCAATTGTGGCACAGTTCATTTCAGCCTGTCATAACCTGAGGGACAGTGAGTGACCACCCACCCCATATAAACATGTACATATTTATTGATTTACTTATGCTGTTATTGTTTTTGTTTTTGTTTAAGCATATTTTTATTCAAAAGAAAGAAATAGCATCAGCATACAGTTCAAGAGCGTAATTCCCCCCCCGCCCCCAGAACAGTCCCGAACTGTCAACATAACAAGGATAAAGAAAAATAGAAATTATATCGAAACAATAATAACTAAAAGCAAAAACAAAATAATAAATCTTAAATAATGGATAAAAAGAATTAAGTAAAATATACAGACAGAAAAAAAGAAATATATATATATATATATATATATATATATATATATATATATATATATATATATATGAGGAGGACATTTGTCAATGGACTATGCTCCTTAGAGCAAAGGGCTTAAGGAGAGGATGATGATATATATATATATATATATATATATATAATTGCTAAGACATGACAAGGATGATGCTGTTATTGTTATATGTTGTTACATTTATCATTATTATTTTGCATATTATATATATGTGTGCTTTGGCAATAATTACATTTGTATTTCATGCCAGTAAAGCAACTTGAATTGAATTGAATTAAATTGAGAAAGGCCAAGAGCTGAGCCCAAAGAACAGCCCTCTCACCTGTCCTGAGGCTCAGTTCACTAACCCCCACCAACGCCATGCAGCCTCAGTACAGCTCAGTAAAGGGGGGGGGGGGGGGGGTATCAGTGGTATTTCAAAGAAGGAAGATCGGCAGCTTTATTTGTGAAAAGCAAACCCCCCAGAGGACCCTGTACCTAAAACATGCAGTAATTGAACAGCACATATAATGTACAGTATTGTAATGAAATGGTACATTTTGTGTGAACATATATATCTGTGCATGTCCTACTGTCGTGTGTGTGTGTGTGTGTGTGTGTGTGTGTGTGTGTGTGTGTGTGTGTGTTTTCTTTCTGTCTTTTTTTTGTTGTTGCCATTTTCTCCCCAATTTAGTCGTTGTTGACAGGGAGGAACTGGCTATGACACCATGCTGCCCAGGAATCTGAAAGCAACTGATAGATAAAACACTAAACAATTATTTCTGATTTCAAGCTTGTTTAACACCAAGTGGTCACCATGGTGCTTATTTAGTATTCATGCTATATGACTAGACACAGCCGATCATTTACTTTGTTATATCAATAGACACAGCTAATCATTTACTTTGTTAAATCTCACTGTATGCTTATGTATTAACCATGTACCATTCAATTGTGGAATTATGTATGTTGTTGTTAAGACACGTTTTGCATATAAAAGCAGGGACCGCCCCTGCTTTCTTCAGTTTGGCCTTATCCACCTTGTTGTGCGTAGGTGCCGGACTCTTTCTGCAGAAATAAATCCTATTATATGATACACCTCGTTGTGCCTGGTTATTCAAAGGAGAGAATTTTCGCTGCCCAACAATTGGTGTCACGAACAGGATTCTCAGTGCAGCCACCAATCAGCAGTGCACTGGACGGGATTAGCAAAATCCTAAAGTCCTTTATTGTGACAGAGTAAAGTCCTTTATAAGGAAGGCAGAAAGTCCTCAGTGGGATGCTTGGGGCAGGAGACCTTCAATATGAAGGTTATTGTGACAGGCAGGAGTCCTTTTCAGGGAGGCAGGACATGTGTTGTTTGTCAAAGTGTGATGTTTTTAGTTTTTTCCCGGAACAGTATTGTTTTATTGAGTGTTCAGAAAGGCGCCTGATAAATAAAATGTATTATTATTATTATTTTAGAAACATAATTACAATAACTGTAATAATGGTGACAGGTGGCTCTCCAGAGCCGTTGAGTATGGTAAGAGAAGTGGAAGAAGGAAAAATAAACCTATGGATATGGTAATGTTTGAAGAAATAAAGGTGTATGCAGAAAGGCAACTGCAGAGTGTAAATGAGGAAGTTAAAAATGGAGATGAGTAACATGCTTAAAGATGGAAGCGGAAGGTTTAAAGATGGAAATGGCAAGTTTAGAGAAAGTAATACATGCCCACCTGTGAGCGTGGAGAAAAGTCAACACTTAGCGACTGCGGTCACGCCATCCACACTTTGAGAAAGATCGGTCAGGCTATCCGCACTTTGAGAAAGATCGGTCAGGCTATCCGCACTTTGAGAAAGATCGGTCAGGCTATCCGCACTTTGAGAAAGATCGGTCAGGCTATCCGCACTTTGAGAAAGATCGGTCAGGCTATCCGCACTTTGAGAAAGATCGGTCAGGCTATCCGCACTTTGAGAAAGATCGGTCAGGCTATCCGCACTTTGAGAAAGATCGGTCAGGCTATCCGCACTTTGAGAAAGATCGGTCAGGCTGTCCGCACTTTGAGAAAGATCGGTCACACCATCCGCACTTTGAGAAAGATCGGTCAGGCTGTCCGCACTTTGAGAAAGATCGGTCAGGCTATCCGCACTTTGAGAAAGATCGGTCAGGCCATCCACACTTTGAGAAAGATCGGTCAGGCTATCCGCACTTTGAGAAAGATCGGTCACACCATCCGCACTTTGAGAAAGATCGGTCAGGCTATCCGCACTTTGAGAAAGATCGGTCAGGCTGTCCGCACTTTGAGAAAGATCGGTCACACCATCCGCACTTTGAGAAAGATCGGTCAGGCTGTCCGCACTTTGAGAAAGATCGGTCAGGCTATCCGCACTTTGAGAAAGATCGGTCAGGCCATCCACACTTTGAGAAAGATCGGTCAGGCTATCCGCACTTTGAGAAAGATCGGTCACACCATCCGCTCTTTGAGAAAGATCGGTCAGGCTATCCGCACTTTGAGAAAGATCGGTCAGGCTATCCGCACTTTGAGAAAGATCGGTCAGGCTGTCCGCACTTTGAGAAAGATCGGTCAGGCTATCCGCACTTTGAGAAAGATCGGTCACACCATCCGCACTTTGAGAAAGATCGGTCAGGCTATCCGCACTTTGAGAAAGATCGGTCAGGCTATCCGCACTTTGAGAAAGATCGGTCAGGCTGTCCGCACTTTGAGAAAGATCGGTCAGGCTATCCGCACTTTGAGAAAGATCGGTCAGGCTATTCGCACTTTGAGAAAGATCGGTCAGGCTATCCGCACTTTGAGAAAGATCGGTCAGGCTATCCGCACTTTGAGAAAGATCGGTCAGGCCATCCGCACTTTGAGAAAGATCGGTCTGGCTATCCGCACCAAAAAATTACGAGCGCGGTCTTCATCGCTCTTTGGGGGTAAACCGATTGTGACGCAATTCTACCGCAGTTAAAGTTATCACTTGCGCTTTCAATACTCCAATAAAGAAATACATAAATTATATATATATGTTTTTGTTTTTTACTCCAGAACAGAGTATTAAATACTCAAAAACTGAGATTTAAATATTAGAAAATGTCAATTACGTTAAATTCATGCCGTTTTTTAAAAATTCCATAAAATAATCAATTAAAATAATTTTGCGAATATTCAACTCGATTTTTGAAGTCCTACTTCCCAGGTAAGCAATGGTGTTTGTGTATTTTTACGGTAGGAATCTGTAATTATGGGATGGTAAAATCCTCAAAAATGGTCATTAAATTCTATACATACCATTTTTTTAAAAATGCAATAAACTAAAGAAATCAAACTGTTTTCTCCAATATATTCATGAAGAACACCTTCCCAGGTATTCATGCAATGAAATCCACACATTTTTACTGTAAGAAATGGAATTCTGGGATAGTAAAATCCTCCAAAATGCCTGCCTATAGATGGTACTTATTAAAAAACCAAAAAAATAATTAAATCAATCTGTTTTTAGCCAACTCCAATGCATTCATGAAGAGTACCTTCATTCTATGGATTCCGTGCATTTTTACTGTAGAATTATGGGATGGCAAACATCTCCAAAATGCCTATTCAAATTACATAGATGGTTCTTTTTTTAAAATTAATAAAATAATGAAATCAAACTGTATTCTGCAAACTCCAATACATTCTTGAAGAAGGCCTTCCCAGGTATCCATGTACTGGATTTTGTGAAGAGAGGAAGAGAGAGTTGTCTCCATCAGTGCAGTTTCAGAACCTCACTGCGCTTTCTGGGTCCTGCACAGTTATAGAACCTCACTGTGCTTTCTGTGTCCTGCACAGTTACAGAACCTCACTGCGCTTCCTGTGTCCTGCACAGTTATAGAACCTCACTGTGCTTTCTGTGTCCTGCACAGTTACAGAACCACACTGCGCTTTCTGTGTCCTGCACAGTTACAGAACCTCACTGCGCTTTCTGTGTCCTGCAGTTTCAGAACCTCACTGCGCTTTCTGTGTCCTGCAGTTTCAGAACCTCACTGTGTCAGGCAACGGGTGGGTTAGGACCCAGACGCAGAGTGAAAAAAAACTCAGGAGGCATCAAAAGGAAAATTCAAACATAGAGTTTTCTTTCAAAAAACTAACACCAACTAACACTGCCCGTGATTTTACAACGACACATCCCAAAATCCCTTTTTAAACAAAGACAAAACCAAAAGGACCAAAACCCGATCCCGTGCCCCCACCCTCTGCCACCCCTGCCCAAACAGAGCCCCCCTTCCCGTCAGCCCCCTCAAAATGATAAAGTGCCTTTTTGCCTCTGCCTACACCTCCTGCGCCAAAACACATTCCCACATGATAAACAGTTTCCACCCCAAAACAATACAACCTAGGACTAAACTGAACACTAGATATCCCATGTCTGACAAGAATTTCTCCCGCTGGTAACCTATTCAAAACGATTAGCCAATTCAAATCTCTTATTCCCAAATGACTTATGTTGCATCCTTAACCACACCTCCCTGGCTACCCCCAAAGGCCTTACCGGCTTCAACTTACCTCTTAAAATGTCATAATCAATCAAATTTAATCAACCAAATTTTATTTGTATAGCATATTTTACAGCAGTTGTCACAATACGCTTTACAGACAACCCTGGCCTAAACCCCCACAGGAGCAAGCCTAAGGCAACAGTGGCAAGGAAAAACTCCCTGTGGCAGATGGGAAGAAACCTTGGAAGGAACCAGGCTCAAGTATAGATTATGTTATGTATAGATCTACTAGTCCTTAGGGGTGATTGCCAACCAATTGTTTTTTTTCAGTCTGCTAGTTAGAGTAGATAGGCCTTTTGTTTGTGTACTTGATACCCTAGACTAAATTACTCTCTGGTTTAGCTAGCTTGTTTTTCTGTTCATTTGGCAACATCCAGCGTCCTTTGATCCTGGTAGTGTGTGTCTGGGTTGTTGTATGTCCTGTAGTAGTTTGTTGCACCTTTTGTTTTGTTCACACAGTAAAACACTCATGCATTGAGTTGCTGCTTTTGTCTGTGTTTGATTTATTGTTGTTACCGTCATTTATAAAGCATTTATTTATATTAACATATCATTTATATTAACATCTCCCGGCATTCTTAACATCTAGTTACATACCCCATGCACCCCTAGACCCATGGGGTCGTAACAAGGTTTATGATGTGGCTCAGATGATGGGTGGGGCCGGGTGGTGGTGATGGGGAACAGCAGGTGGCGACAAATGTGGGCAGGGTGGAGGCAATGACGTAAAGCTGCCTATGTGACACAGCCAAGACTGGGTCACAGCACTCCTCATGGCACCTGGACCACATGAGGGCATGCCTGTAGTGCCCAGGAACCATCTCTGCCCTCGGGACCGTGTTGTCCCAGGCACACAAATGTCCCATGAACGAAGAAAACCAAAATCTTACAAAAAACTGAAACTTATGCTGAACGGGCCAGACCAACGAAACACATAAGAAGAACAACACGTCAAATTTTAATGGAAAACAAGGAACACTCCGGCCCCCCTCCTGCACAGACTGGTACATTTGGGCCCTCTGAACGCATTCATGGAAACCCCACAAGAACTTAAAAATCGCCCTGGTCAGGCCCTTACGGAGCTGCGGTGCTAAGGGAAAAACGTAACTTAAAAAGACCAAAGAAGGCAGCACATATGCCTTCAAAACTAAAACCTTGCCAGATAACGTTAACTTCCTCTGTTGCCAAAGCCCCAACTTCCTCTTAGCCTTGGCTATCCTCTCCGAACAGTTACTAAAGGCACTATCCCTTTCATGAAAATCCACCCCCAAAATCCTCAGGGGGCCATCACCAAATGCGATCCCCCCCCAAGACCACCTTCTTCCCAGCCCACGCTCCAGAACACACTCCCTTAGATTTGCTCAAATTAAGGGCAGAGCCAGAAGCCCTTGAGAAATGGCCCACCACGCTCAGGGCCTCCTCCACAGAGGTCAGAGGTTAAGAACAGCGTCACATCATCCGCATAAAGGGAGATCTTCAGCTGCCTCCCCCCCCCTCCCCCCACCCAGATCGCTCGAAGAGCAGCTGCCAAGGGCTCCAAATACAAAACATAAAGTAGTGGGGACAGAGGACACCCCTGTCGAACCCCCCTCGTCTGACAAATAAAATCACCTAAGTGCCCCTTCACCTTAACCTGACTTCCTACCCCTAAATACAAAATCCTTAGCCACCGTAAAAAGTGACCCCCAAAACCAAACCATTCTAAAACCGTTCTGCCACCACATCAACCTCCCAGTGTCTAAATCCCCTCCCCTGTTCCACATACCGTTTAGATCTTACAACCTCCGCCGCACCGCCCGGAAGGTACTCAGCTCACCCCTCTTTCTCCACCTGCAGTAGAGCTTTGCAAAGGATGCTACTTTCATCTTTACTCCCTCCCACTAATCAGTAACTGAATCAAAATAAGGCTGAAACTCAGCCTACCCCTTATAAATTTCAACAAAATGTAACTTAAATTCCTCCTCCGACAAAACCCTGGTATTAAATTTCCAATACCGCACCCCAAAGGTCACAACACAAACATCAATACAAACAGAAAGGACCAAATGATCAGTAAACCATGCAGGTGCTGTCCCCGCCGACACCACCTCCTGCCCTTTGGGAACAAAAACTAAATCAATTCTACTCCTACTGCCTCTTGACTTACCCCAAGTAAACCCTGCAGCTCTGGGATGCCGCACCCTGTAACAGTCCTGTAAATCAAAGTTTTTAATCAAAGCATTCAAAGGACCCAGACTACTCTCCAGTTCTCTCAAAGGATACATTAAAATCCCCCCCGAAAACCAAAACCCTCCCAGTACACAAAACAACATTCAAGCTCGCAAAAGACTCTCCTCTCCTAACATGGCACGGGGAAGCATAAACATTTATCGCCCGAAACTTAATTCCCCTCCAATCAAAATCAATAAGCAAAACCCTCCCCTGCACTACTGAAAAACAACCCCCAAATTTAAATTGTTTACCCCAAAATAAAATCCCCACACCAGTAGAGTGCACCCCCCAACCCCCAATCTTGACTCCCCCTCCCCCCACTCATTTGAACAAATTTTAATGTCCTTATTGTCTTTTAAATTAACTTCTTGTAAAAAACACAAATCAAAATCCAACGCCCTCAAAAAGGAAAAAACCCTCCTCCGTTTAACCCTTAACCCCGGTGCATTAACTGAAATAATCTTTAAAGCAACTATGATGACGTGTAAAAAAAAAAACACAAACAGGGACCATAATGAAAAGACCATTCATGGTTATTTATCTTAGCCCTATACTACCCTCACCATCCCCACACCCAGCCTCCCCACCCTCCAGAGACAAAAAAGGAGCCGTGCCTGGTGACACCGGGGGACTAATGTCCTCAAACAGTGCGGAAATACGGTTTTCCAGTACCACGCCAGAAGGGGGCAGTCCCGACAACCCTCCTGCAGAGGACAGGGAGCTGGGGGTGTCCTCCACCTTCCTCTGCGCCTTCTTCTTCCGCTTCGGGACTTTGCCGCACTGAACCGCTCTTCTTCCGAGGAGTTGCTCGCCGACGCCGCGCTGTCTCCCCCTCTCTGCCTCCTGCCTGAAGGACCCAGCACTGGCTCCGCCTCCTCCTGACTCAGGTCAGTCAGGCTCCAAACCACATCCTCCATCTTCTCCTGCTCTCCTGCCGCCACCACGGCCACCACCACTGACTGCTCTCCTGCCTCCTCCATGGCTGGCTCCCCCTCCGCCGACTCCTCCCTGTGCTCCTCCTGCCCGGCCTCCTCTGCTCCGCGGTCCTCCGCTGGGCCTCTCGCCAGAGCGCCCCCTGTTGCTGCTACCGCTGCAGGTTTTCTTCCGTTCCAGGCAGTCTCTGAAAAAGTGACCCATCGCCCCACATCCGTGGCACTTTCTTGGTGTTGGGCACGTCGCCACCGTGTGCCCCTCCTCTCCGCAGTTCCTACAACGGGACTTTGAACAGTTATCTGCCAAGTGGCCAAAGCTTTGACACTGACGGCAGTAAAAAGGCTGACCGGAATAAAATAAATACCCTCTGTCAGCTCCCAGGGAAAAGTAGGCCGGGGGGTGCAGGAGGCCGTCAAACCCTTTTGGGTCTTCTTTTTAAAAAAAGCGAAACTGATGTTTCCCGGACCAGATTCTGAAACTATCTCTGAGGTAGCGGACCCCAGAGAGAACTTGCCCGTATCTAGACAGAAAAAAATAAGTGCTTCATCTGCAACATAAGGATAATAAAGGTGAACTGTAACGATTTTACAGGCTGTTCCACACACTCCCAGCTCTCTGTCAGGCTGTTCCACACACTCCCAGCTCTCTGTGTGGGCTGTTCCACACACTCCCAGCTCTCTGTACAGGCTGTTCCACACACTCCCAGCTCTCTGTCAGACTGTTCCACACACTCCCAGCTCTCTGTCAGGCTGTTCCACACACTCCCAGCTCTCTGTCAGGCTGTTCCACACACTCCCAGCTCTCTGTGCAGGCTGTTCCACACATTCCCAGCCCTCTGTGCAGGCTGTTCCACACATTCCCAGCACTCTGTGGAAATAAACACTTCCTGAAATCCCAATCAGATCACTCACTGGTCTAGTTTTCTCTTCTGATGCTGATCAGATTAACCGTCTCGTTTCTACAAGAGTGAGTTGGATACACAATGCAAAAGACACAGAGCTCCTTCTCGCTGAGTTCTCACATGGTACTTCGTTTTGTAAAAGGGGATTTATCTCTTCCGTTTGTTCATACTGCTGAAGGTTGATTGATTGCACGGAAACAACAACTGAGGCAAACATTTCACATGGCAGTTAATGAGAATCCAGAGGCAAACATCATTTCAAGCCCAAACTTGCAATGATTACAGGAAATTACAATTCATCAAGCCTCAGAGTTCTTTTTGGGAAAGTCCCACTAAATACCAGCCGTGTCTTCCCCTTCTACGGAACAAAAACTGCCCTCCTCACAGTCCCTCTCCGGGAAGCTCCACCCTCACCCTCCTGGGCCTGCCTGCTGTGTTCAGTACTGTCAGTCACTTTGAGACAGAGAGGCTTTCTGACCAATCACCTTGAGGCACTGAGGCTTTCTGACCAATCACCTTAAGACAGTGAGGCTTTCTAACCCATCACCTTGAGACAGTGAGGCTTTCAGACCAATCACCTTGAGACAGTGAGGCTTTCTAACCCATCACCTTGAGACAGTGAGGCTTTCTGACCAATCACCTTGAGACTGAGGCTTTCTGACCAATCACCTTGAGACAGTGAGGCTTTCTAACCCGTCACCTTGAGACAGTGAGGCTTTCTGACCAATCACCTTGAGACAGTGTGGCTTTCTTACCAATCACCTTAAGACAGAGAGGCTTTCTAACCAATCACCTTGAGTCAGTGAGGTTTTCTGACCAATCACCTTGAGACAGTGAGGCTTTCTAACCCATCACCTTGAGACAGTGAGGCTTTCTGACCAATCACCTTGAGACTGAGGCTTTCTGACCAATCACCTTGAGACAGTGAGGCTTTCTAACCCGTCACCTTAAGACAGTGAGGCTTTCTGACCAATCACCTTGAGACAGTGTGGCTTTCTTACCAATCACCTTAAGACAGAGAGGCTTTCTAACCAATCACCTTGAGTCAGTGAGGTTTTCTGACCAATCACCTTGAGACAGTGAGGCTTTCTGACCAATCACCTTGAGACAGTGAGGCTTTCTGACCAATCACATTGAGACAGAGAGGCTTTCTGACCAATCACCTTGAGACAGTGAGGCTTTCTGACCAATCACCTTGAGACAGTGAGCCTTTCTGACCAATCACCTTGAGACAGTGAGGCTTTCTGACCAATCACCTTGAGACAGTGAGCCTTTCTGACCAATCACCTTGAGACAGTGAGGCTTTCTGACCAATCACCTTGAGACAGTGAGCCTTTCTGACCAATCACCCTGAGACAGTGAGGCTTTCTGACCAATTACCTTGAGACAGTGAGCCTTTCTGACCAATCACCCTGAGACAGTGTGGCTTTCTGATCAATCACCTTGAGACAGTGGTTTGAAAGGGCTAAAAGACTCATGAACAGACTGAGGGTGATGATGTGGTTTCTCAGACAGGTCTGTGTGCTGTAGCTGTAAATGGCTCAGGTACAGTACAGTGTGAGAGTGGATCGGACGGTGACCAGTAGAATATCTGTGTTTGATTAAATCTTCCAAAAGGAGCAGAAGAGGCCACATCTATGGAGATCGTATTTGGAGATTGCAGACATTAGACTTTCTTGCTTTGATTTTCTTTTAAGTTCATCAGGTGACTTACATTTGCACAGCTGAAAATGGGGCAACTCAACACAAAAACTTCTGTTTCTGTAAAATGGTAAAACATACAAATGTAAACACCATCAAATAAAAGCTGATTGTTCTGTACTTCTGTCTCATATTCATCTTTTGATCTCAAATCCAAATCCCTTGTGTACACAGAAAAAAACAATAAACTTCACGCTCCTGTTTCCATACTTTTGGAGGGCAGTGTACACTACTCAGACCCTGAGTAGATGTTAATTTGCTCCACATTGTTGTTAAGCATGAAAAGCATTTCCTACAATGTGGAAATGTCTTAGTCATGTAAATACCAGTGAAGTGTAGTGATATACGTGGTTTGGCAGAACTGGGGAAGCCCAACATCTAAAGGTAGAGAACTAAGTTTTCCCACAGCATTCTCCAGCTTTATGTGTGTGTTAATGTTCTCCCTGTGTATGTGTGTGTTAATGTTCTCCCTCTGTACGTGCGTGTTAATGTTCTCCCTCTGTGTGTCATTAGCTGTGCAGTAGTCTGCCTGCTCCAGCTGCGCATGAAAGGCACTTTTGACACAGCGACTGCACAGCTCAGCTGCAGAACTGCAGGGTGATAACACAGTTAAAAATACCCACTCAGTAATGCAGAGTACCGGCTAAACAGCCGCTGTCTGGAAGCTGTTCCTCTTTCCTGCTGAACCACAGCAAGAAGCAGCCAAGGAGAAAAATGTAAAATAAAACATGCAGGATAAAAGGTGTCAGTCTGTTACCATTTAATCCTTTAAGTACAGAAGTTTTAGATTTAACAAAACATTTACACATTTTTCCCAAATAAATAGAAGCTTTTGGTGAAAGCACAGCAGGTTTGTTTAGAGCTTCCCCTAAGTTTCTTTGGTTTGTTTGCAGTAAGATGATGCACTTTTATATTTGGCTGGATCATCACTTGCTACATTCTACATTACACAGTCAGCTGCCATATCATGTACAACACACAGGCACTCATAATTCATAGGAAATTTTAAATGTGTGCATACGTGAGTGTGTGCCTGTGTGTGTGTGTGTGTGTGCATGCGCGTGTGTGAGTGTCTACAGTGCTGTGTCTGCCTCCTGATATCTCCTCCTGCCTCTTCTCTCAGTGCTGCAAAAAGAAAAACAAACTCAGAATAAAAGCATTAATACTGCTGGTAAAAGAACATTAATACTGCTGGTATAAGAACATTTTACTGCTGGTATAAGAACACTAATACTGCTGTACAGAGAAAATGTGTAAAACAAGTTTGAGGTGTGTGTGTGTCTGTGTCTGTATATGTGAGATGGGAGTCTATTATCTATGCTTGGAATAATGACAGATGTTGTTACCTGTGCTGATTGAGAACTTTATACAGGCGAGTTAAAAGAACCACCATAAGTGTCAGAAATGCCAGGGTCACCAACACAAACTCCACCAGCCTCAACACAAACATTATATACAGCAGAGCATCAGCAGAACAGTGACCTAGAGAGAGAGAGAGAGACAGAGAGAGAGAGAGAGAGAGAATGTCACACCTCCTTACAGTGTTTCTGTGGCTACAAATGTTGCTCCGTACCCTCCTCCCTACAGGCTGTTGCTCCTTACCCTCCTCCCTACAGACTGCTGCTCCATATCCTCCTCCCTACAGACTGCTGCTCTTTACCCTCCTCAGTACAGACTGCTGCTCCTTACCCTCCTCCCTACAGACTGCTGCTCCTTACCCTCCTCCCTACAGGCTGCTGCTCCTTACCCTCCTCCCTACAGACTGCTGCTCCATATCCTCCTCCCTACAGACTGCTGCTCCTTAACCTCCTCCCTACAGGCTGCTGCTCCTTACCCTCCTCCCTACAGACTGCTGCTCCATATCCTCCTCCCTACAGACTGCTGCTCCTTAACCTCCTCCCTACAGGCTGCTGCTCCTTACCCTCCTCCCTACAGACTGCTGCTCCATATCCTCCTCCCTACAGACTGCTGCTCCTTACCCTCCTCCCTACAGACTGCTGCTCCTTACCCTCCTCCCTACAGACTGATGCTCCTTTCCCTTTTCCTTACAGACTGCTGCTCCTTACCCTCCTCCCTACAGACTGCTGCTCCTTACCCTCCTCCCTACAGACTGCTGCTCCTTACCCTCCTCCCTACAGACTGCTGCTCCTTACGCTCCTCCCTACAGACTGCTGCTCCTTACCCTCCTCCCTACAGGCTGTTGCTCCTTACCCTCCTCCCTACAGGCTGCTGCTCCTTACACTCCTCCCTACAGACTGCTGCTCCTTACCCTTCTCCCTACAGGCTGCTGCTCCTTACTCTCCTCCCTACAGACTGCTGCTCCTTACCCTCCTCCCTATAGGCTGCTGCTCCTTACCCTCCTCCCTACAGACTGCTGCTCCTTATCCTCCTCCCTACAAACTGCTGCTCCTTACCCTCCTCCCTACAGACTGCTGCTCCTTACCCTTCGGCCTGCAGACCTGTGTGGGGTGGAAAGCTGTTCTCTCCTCACTGACTGGGTTTGTAGCCACACAGGTGTAGGTTAAGTTGGACGCCTCTATCTCCAGAGTGAGGGACAGGGTGCTGAGACTCGGGCTGCTGGTGTGGGACAGTATCTGTCCCTCTATCCTCCAGGACAGGGTGACCTCTCTTCCATTCTGCATAGAGCACTGCAGTGAGCAGCTTCTGCCTCCTTCAGCTACTGATGTAATATGAGGCTTCGACACGGATTCTGTAAGAGACCCCACAGCACAACATCACTGACACGGCACAGCCTCACTGAGACAGAGCATCACTGACACACACACACACCCACAGCATCACTGACACAGAGTATCACTGACACGGTATAGCATCACTGACACAGAGCATCACTGACACACACACACACACAGCATCATTGACACAGAGCATCCCTGACACACACACACAGCATTACTGACACAGAGCATCACTGACACACACACACACACACAGCATCACTGAAACAGAGCATCACTGACACACTCACACACAGCATTACTGACACAGAGCATCACTGACACACACACACACACACACACACACACACAGCATCACTGACACAGAGCATCACTGACACACTCACACAAAGCATCACTGACACAGAGCATCACTGATACACTCACACACAGCATAACTGACACAGAGTATCACTGACACGGCACAGCATCCATGACACAGAATATCACTGACATGGCACAGCTTCACTGACACAGAGCATCACTGACACACACACACCATCACTGACACAGAGCATTACTGACACACACACACAGCATCACTGGCACAGAGTATCACTGACACGGCACTGCATCACTGACACAGAGCATCACTGCCCCACAGAATAGCATTACTGACACACTGAACTGCACCACTCATACACATTCACACCTGGGAGCTGCCCAGTACAACCACAATCCTCTATTGTTGGCCACTGAGCAGCTCCACTGGAGAGAGAGAACATTTTTTAGTATATTAAATCAGGGGATGATTAGGTGGCAAGTTTTTGCAAGAGCCAGATCTGGGATTTTAGCCAGGACACCGGAGAACCCCCTACTCTTTACAAATAGTGTCATGGGACCTTGGTTTAACGTCTCATCCAAAAGACGGCATCTCCTACAGCACAGTGTCCCCGTCACTGCACTGGGGCATTGGGTTTTTTAAAATTTGACCAGAGAGAAGATTTCCCCCTGCTGGCCAAACAACACCACTTCCAGCAGCAACTCAACTCAGTATTCCCTGGTGGTCTCCCATCCAAGTACTAACCAAGCCCACACCTGCTTCGCTTCAGCCAGTCAGCAGGAGCAGAGTGCGTGGTGGTATGGTTGTTAACACACAGACCATCATCACTGACACACAGCATCACTGACACACAGCACAGCATCAGACACACAGTATCACAGACACACACAGCCCAGCATCATGGCCACACAGCATCACTGACACACACAGCATCACTTACAGGCAGCACAGCATCGCTTATACATGGAATAGCATCACTGACACACGTAACATTACTGAGACATAGCACAGCATCACTGACACACAGCACAGTATAACTGACACAGTACAAACACACATCAACACTCACACATTGGGATGGCAGGTGTCTCCCCATTGGACATTTTACCGACACCAGCCAAATATTCACCTACACGACCCAATCAAAAACTCGCATACACACACGAAATACCCATACCTTCTTACTCTGAAACATTTCCAGTTTAAACAGCTAGTCTGCCTGTGGCCTAGTGGGAAAGGTTACAGTCTTGGGAACATGGGGTCCTAGATTCAAGCCCAGCTAAGAACACGTTTCTTTAACCTGCTTTTGCCCTCACTAATTATTGTCTACTACTTCTCAATTATTGCTTTTGCACCATATCTACCCGCCGTTCACCGAACGTATACACTGCATTATGACGTACCGTCTGCACGTTCAGTTATTAACCGGCTACAATATTGCAAAGCCATATGGATTCAACGGGAGCTCTTCTGTGCTTACTGGCCTGTGTTCTTCTTTAAAACCACGGACAGGTTTGCTAATGATATTTCACGCATTGCATAGCTATGTCATGGTGCAGCAAAACAGCGAAGAGGATTCATACCTGCAGATAAGCCTATCAAAATGCCTTATAAACCTTACAAACACTAAAAGTGCATCTCCACGAAGTAACAGGCAACGGAGCAGGACAGAAGGGTACACAAGTTGCGACCTAGGGAGCTCTAATTCTACGTGCTTGCTGATTCTTTTGTCAATCAAGGCTCGTTGGATGGCCGTCAAATCCGTGAGTACATACATATTTTTTACAGTCTCTGGTACATACACTGGCCATATTTCACCTGCGTTCCTGATGCGTTTACACTTACGCCACCGCACCCTTTGTCACAGCCACTGTTTTACATATATAGCAAACCGAAACTGATAAACGGTACACGCTCATCAGACTGTACAAATGCACACAAGGATAGCCATAATCCACAACCGTTTCTTACAGGGTCACTTCGCATTTCTCACTCTCATAATAAAACGCTTTGCAAAAAGAAATTATATCTCATAAAAAAGCACGTTTTCAACGTACAAAAATGCCAAGTTACTCACACATACAAGACATACACCGTCTATAACTTATTCATTCAGACTGCCAAAATCCAGGCCTGCCATTAAAAGTATTGATATCTAAATGACGCCAAGTTACGGTACTACAAACAATATAGGCTATCTTGCCTCACCGAAATTAAATAAGATGTATTCCAAAGCAATGCTACCCAATATTTCCTCAATTCCTTCAAGTCTCCACATACCCACTAGGGGTGTGCAGAGACGTTATTATCTGTATCTGTATCTGTTCAACCAACAAAATTATCTGTATCTGTATCTGTATTCGGATAAAAACACAGGAAGTGGGCGTAGTTTACTGGAAGTCAAGTTAAGCCCCCCGCCCCCCCCCCCCCCCCCCTTTAACTAGGGGGGCATTGAGCAATCAGAAACTGAAAAAATATATAAATGGGAAGATTCTGTTTTGCATTGGAAATAGAAACTATTTACAGTGAAGATATATAGAAAAATGTCCTTCAGTTGAAGGGAATAATCTTAAATTCCAATGATTCTGCGTTCGCATTTCTTGATGTGTTAACAGTTCGCTAGGGAAACGTGAGTTTAGAGTATTTACAGTATTTACATAACAGTAATACATGAACTTTTTGCCTGTTTTATTTCTTTCCCCTACTGAACTAAGTTTGGATAGACTGCAAACCATCTGATGTCCTAATATTTTCCCTTGGTGGCAACTGTTAGCCTACCATGAAAATCTGGACTGGATTTCGTGTTCATTTGGTAGCCAAGACCTATGGTTGATACATACAGCATGTTACATCCTAAACGGATGAATTTTGACTAAAATACAAGGTAAAACGTTTCGTAAAATATTTCGACTGGATTTTTTTAAATGTAGGGAAATAAAGCTGAAACTACAGGTTCTAAGCTTCATTTTGATGTATAGGTTGCGGGGGTTTGAAAGAAATCCAGCTGCCACACCAGGCTTTTGTCTCGCTAGCTCCCGCACCTGACGTCTCCTCCTCCTCTATGCGAGAGTTTCCCTGAGTGATAGCCGGGAATGGTCAGCTGTCAACCCGCTGCTTGCTGTGCACTGCCTGGGTGGGGGCGACTACAGAAAATAGCGATCAGTTTTCAATAATGTGGAGTAAATGAAATGACTAGTTAGTGAAATCATAGTCCTGCGTTGCAAACGGAATGGGCATTTTTATCTCGTGGCCATCCACAATGATATGAATCAATTTGAAGAAACATAATGGGTGACGCACAGAACTTTCCGCAGCGCAGTGGCTCAGAGTTGGTGTGCGTGCCGGAGCTCCAGATACAGCTAGCAGCCGTGCGTAACCGCCCCCCCCCCCCCCCCCCCCTATGAGAACTAGGCTATGAGAACTCGACATGGAGCTGACTTTTTTTTTCTTTTCCGAATCCGAATAATAACGAGCAACTTCAGGTAGAAGAAATATCTGTTTCCATCGCATTATTCGTGCTTTCCCGAATACAGTATTCGGATTCGGATACATCCCTAATACCCACACACACACACACACACACACATACATGCACACACACACCCACACGCATACGTGTTCAGAATCAGGAATAAAAATATGCCTTATTTTCTAAATCAGAGGCTGTAGAGTTGGATCATAACCAAACCATAACAGACATTCTCGCAGTGCAAATAAACAGTTAAATACAGAAAGTTCACAGTTTCTCACCATAGCAGTACTTTTCAGGTTCGACTGGGAATGTCTCCTTCCTTGCTGGGTTTGCTGCCACACAGCTGTAGGGGGCGCTGCTCTCTTCTATCTCCAGAGGGAGGGACAGGTTGGAGGTGAGATTAGGGCTGCTGGTGTGGGACAGTGTCTGCCCCTCTCTGTGCCAGGACAAGGTGACCTCTCTCCCATTCTCCACAGAGCACAGCACACTGCAGCTGGGTTTCATCTTGTTCCTGCTGGACACCTGGGGTCTGGGTACTGGATCTGTGCAGAGATACAACAGAAGGGAGGGCCTTCAACACTGACCAGTAACACTGACCCCTAACTCCACTCTGTGTGTGAGCCTTCAACACTGACCCCTAACTCCACTCTGTGTGTGAGCCTTCAATACTGACCCCTAACTCCACTCTGTGTGTGAGCCTTCAACACTGACCCCTAACTCCACTCTGTGTGTGAGCCTTCAACACCGACCCCTAAATCCACTCTGTCTGTGAGCCTTCAACACTGACCCCTAAATCCACTCTGTCTGTGAGCCTTCAACACTGACCAGTAACATTGATCCCTAACTCCACTCTGTGTGTGAGCCTTCAACACTGACCCCTAACTGCACTCTGTCTGTGAGCCTTCAACACTGACCAGTAACACTGACCCCTAACTCCACTCTGTGTGTGAGCCTTCAACACTGACCCCTAACTCCACTCTGTCTGTGAGCCTTCAACACTGACCCCTAACTGCACTCTGTGTGTGAGCCTTCAACACTGACCAGTAACACTGACCCCTAACTCCACTCTGTGTGTGAGCCTTCAACACTGACCTCTAACTCCTTTCTGTGTGTGAGCCTTCAACACTGACCCCTAACTCCACTCTGTGTGTGAGCCTTCAACACTGACCAGTAACACTGACCCCTAACTCCACTCTGTGTGAGCCGTCAACACTGACCCCAAACTCTACTCTGTGTGTGAGCCGTCAACACTGACCCCAAACTCTACTCTGTGTGTGAGCCTTCAACACTGACCCCTAACTCCACTCTGTCTGTGAGCCTTCAATACTGACCCCTAACTCCACTCTGTGAGCCTTCAACACTGACCAGTAACACTGACCCCTAACTCCACTCTGTCTGTGAGCCTTCAACACAGACCAGTAACACTGACCCCTAACTCCACTCTGTGTGTGAGCCTTCAACACTGACCCCTAACTCTACTCTGTGTGTGAGTCTTCAACACTGACCAGTAACACTGACTCCTAACTCCACTCTGTGTGTGAGCCTTCAACACTGACCAGTAACACTGACCCCTAACTCCACTCTGTGTGTAAACCTTCAACACTGACCAGTAACACTGACCCTTAACTCCACTCTGTGTGTGAGCCTTCAACACTGACCCCTAACTCCACTCTGTGTGTGAGCCTTCAGCACTGACCCCTAACTCCTTTCTGTGTGTGAGCCTTCAACACTGACCCCTAACTCCACTCTGTGTGTGAGCCTTCAACACTGACCAGTAACACTGACCCCTAACTCCACTCTGTGTGTGAGCCTTCAACACTGACCCGTAACACAGTGGCCCCTGTTGGACTCATATGTACTCTGCTCGAGTTGAATTAACACATTTGTACTGCGTACACTTGCACATGCACAGGAAGACACACAGACATGCGCAGTGAAAACCACTCAGATAATCAGTAGATAGAAACGCTGCCGATACTGACCGTACACAGTCAGCTGGTATTTTATCTCCACAATTTGTGGCCCATCACTGTTCTGCACTTTGTAGACTCCAGAGTCCTCCATCTTCAGCTCAGCAAGGGAGAAGAGTCCAGTGCTTCTGTCCCACTGCAGTCTGCTACTGTACTTACCAGTGATGTGTTCATTGTTTTTAATCACCTTGGCGATCTGATTGTCATTTTTATAAAAATATCCAGTGTTTTTCACTGCAGTTTGGAAATGGACTCTGTCTCCCACAATATAGTTTAGTTCCTTTGACTGAGTAAAAGATATGTACAAACCTGAGAAGAGACAGAGGGGGGGGGGCGGGGGGGGAGGGGGGAGGGAAACTGTTTGTACCGTAAGGACATGTTCCCCACTGTCTTTCCTGCGGGGGGCTGTATGTATTTTAAAACAAAATATAAAAGACCACTAAATAAAAACCTTAAAGCACATGAAGACAGTGTAGAATTAGTGAGCAGTCATGAGTCCCTGGGGAAGCTTTTGATATGTTAAAAAAAGTTTTTGAAGAATTAAAATGTCAAAGCTCCTTTTTCTATACTGCCCAAATTCAAATTTTTGGCCAGAATCTTATATAACATAAAGAAAAATGAATTATCTTTGCCATTGCCCTTTATCCGTTACACAGTTTTGGTCCCACAAGGACCAGTATCAGGGCCTCTTCCGGTGGTGCTTGAATGCAGGTGACACTGCAGCCCACACACATGCGGCTTACAAACAGCCTCAGCAAAAATTTTAACAAAACCGTTTTAGTATTTTTCCCAGTCATTTAAATTCCAATGAATGATTTTACAGTAAATCTCAGAAACTGAAACACGAGAGAGCAGAGAATGAAGGAAGTACAGCCGATTAGGAGTGTGCCACTGTCCTAAAAAAAGCAGAATAAGACACAGCTATGCCGTCAAACACTTCAAAACATGACTGGGGTTTGATAGTTCTCTCAGTTTTAATTACGCATGCTTAATTTTCCTGTAAATATTGCATTCATTATTGAATCTTTCTCCATTCTGAAAAAAATGCCTTACTAAACTAAAAAACTACTGTATACTGCCTCCACTCTAACAGGTATATAACAGTATAACAGAGTCCTACCTGCACTCTAACAGGTATATAACAGTATAACAGGGTCCTACCTGCACTCAAACAGGTATATAACAGAATAACGGCTGCTCTCATGTTGCTCTGAAAGAAGGGTTTCACTGGCCGAAACTGCAGCTTGGACTTCCTGAATCTAAACTGCTTTCTTAGACCGCACCCTACCACATCACACCACAAACTCAGACACACATACACGCACGCAAACACAGGCGTGCGCGTGCACACACGCACACACACACACAGGCGTGCACGCATGCACATACACACACACACGGGTATGCACATGCACGCACAGACATGCACACACACACACGCACACACATGCACGCGCACACACACGCATAGACACACACACGCACGGGCATGCGCGCACACACACACACACACTCGCACTCGCGCACACACACACACACACGGGCATGCACACACACACACACACGCACACTCGCGCACACACACACACACACGGGCATGCACACACACACACACACACACACTCGCGCACACACGGGCATGCGCACACACACACGCACACACGCACACTTGCGCACACACACGCACGGGTATGCACAAACACACACACACACACACGCACACTCGCGCACACACACACACACGGGCATGCACACACACACACACACACACACACACACGCACACTCGCGCACACACACACACACGGGTATGCACAAACACACACACACACACACACACACACGCACACTCGCGCACACACACACACACACAGGCATGCACAAACACACACAACTGTGAGTCAGGGAAACCGAAAGCCACTGACTGGACCATCATGGCACCAGAGGACCAGCAGTAGGAACAGTGGCCTCTAGAGGAGAAGATGAGAAGTGCAGAGTGAAAGATGAGTGTGGATAATGGGGTACAGGCCCCTCTCTGCTGTGGAGCTTTGGGGAGCAGCTCACTTCCCAGTGTGGTTCACCAGCTACAGCAGCAATAGAGGCGTCAGTGAATACTGTCCTATCTTATCTCTGCACTATAACGTCCCCTAAATGGTTTTTATCAAACCCTGGCTCTATGGCTCTGAGTGAATGGTGCATTTCTGTTTTGTTTTTTTACCATTTTTGGTAAAGAATAATTCGGACTCATGAGATCTCTATTGGTAGTTAACTTGCTCACTTTTAGGTTCATGCTGCCTTTGTGCCACCAACTAAGGAGACTTCCTTAACAGCAGAGTTCCTTGCCAGCCCTCTGGAGACTGCACCACTAGACCCCCTACTAACTGGACCACTACACCCCCTACTAACTGGACCACTAGACCCCCTACTAACTGGACCACTACACTCCCTACTAACTGGACCACTAGACCCCCTACTAACTGGACCACTAGACCCCCTACTAACTGGACCACTAGGCCCCTACTAACTGGACCACAAGACCCCCTACTAACTGGACCACTACACCCCCTACTAACTGGACCACTACACCCCCTACTAACTGGACCACTACACCCCCTACTAACTGGACCACTAGCCCCCTACTAACTGGACCACTAGACCCCTACTAACTGGACCACTAGACCCCCTACTAACTGGACCACTAGACCCCCTACTAACTGGACCACTACACTCCCTACTAACTGTCAGACAGATTGAGGGAATCTCAAAGGGAAGCCAGACACTGGCCTCCTTTAAATCAATCACATCTTTTTAAATGTAAATTTACCGCCATAAAGAGTATTTAAAGCCGTTCAGTTCCCATATCAGGGGGCAGGTTCGCTCGGCTGAACCCAGGGCTGGTGTCATCGTCCCTCATACTTACGCTCTGCTACTGCTGTTATTTTTAAAAATAAAGTCATTATTTCCTTTATTGAAACTGAGAACCATGCTTCTTTTAACACAGCCAGTTCTGGCTCCATTTTAAATTCCTTTCAGAACGTGGGTTTATAAAGTCTGATCTGTGCGATGCTGTGGCGTGAAGCCACAGCTGCTTTGTCCTCATTGTGAGTGTGACCCAGACGCTCGTTTCCTGTCTCAGGCCTTCTCAGTAAGTATGTCGTGCCACTTGCTTTAGCAGCAAGCGTGTATCAAGTCGCTAACCGCAAGCAGCCCGAAGAACACAACCTCATCTTAAGGCCGAGTGACACACAAACCCAACGCACGATGGACGGAAAGTTTTCATCATCTAGATTTCTCCACGGACAGGATGCTCTGACCTGCAACACATTCACTGCGATACGGAGATGAACCCCTTTAAAGGGCTTATCATAGCCATCGTATGTGTAGAGTGTATGAAACCACACTTTGAGAAAATGTTATTGACTGCGTCATGGCAGGTCTTAGCGGATTCAGTGGGAGGTTATGGGTAAAGTGCAGCTGTGCAAACACACCAGTTTACTCTGATTAAAAGCAATCAATGATAGATTTTAATAAGATTATTAAAAATAATTACATTTTAATTAAAAAATAATAATCTTCATTTCTCAAATAGATTTAGTGCTGCCACACCATAAATTTGACAACATCTTACAAGCCTAGCAGGGGAAAAACAGTTGTTCATAGAGCAATGTTGGTAAGTTATAACAGTTTTAGAGCCCAGTGATACTGAAGTTTTTGGTCTTCATTTTCGACAAATGAATATAAGAATAGCTGATACAAGAAATAAATAAGAGTGAAAATAAGAGTTAATGTTTATGCTTGACATTTTCTAAAGTTAAATATACATTCCAACACTCTCGAAGAGGAGTTTGCAATCCTGATCGTGGTTTTCATTGTCACTTTTAATCAATAAGAGCAGTTTATTACGCAGTCAACTCACTTCAACCTGGTTGCTTGCATCTGAATGTGATACAATTTTTAAGATGAAAACAAAAACCAGCAGAGCTTCACGCTCTCCAGCACTAGGGTTGCAGAGCCCGGCTCTAAACGCCGTGCTTCCATACTGATGCATTTGCACAGCTCTATTTCTGAGGTACTCCGCTTAACTTGAGATGATTCCCAGCACAGTCAAATACAGTTCAATGCTGCAAATGCATGAAAGAACACAAAAAAATGTTTTTTTTTTCTATGCCAGTTTTGATAATGTGATAAAATATGATATGGGGGGGTAGGTAGGAGGAGCCAAGAAGCCTGCAGTTTGATCCCTGTCAGCTGATCCTTTAGATTCCATAGCATTCAGGACCATGGACAGCAGCTTCACATAGCAAACACACCTGACACACCTGAGGGTGATAAGGAATAACCTTATTAAACAAGCACACCCAACAATAAGGAATAAGCTCATTATACAAACACACCCAACACACCTGAAGGTGATAAGGAATAAGCTCATTAAAAAAACACACCTGGCTGAGGGTGATTAGGAATAAGCTCATTAAACAAACACACCTGACACACCTGAGCGTGATAAGGAATAACCTTATTAAACAAGCACACCCAACACTAAGGAATAAGCTCATTAAACAAACACACCTGACACACCTGAGGGTGATAAGGAATAACCTTATTAAACAAGCACACCCAACACTAAGGAATAAGCTCATTAAACAAACACACCTGACACACCTGAGGGTGATTAGTCTCATTGCCTCTGTTAGGCCTATTATAAAGGGACAGCTTGCATGGCTGCTTTTGCATATAAGCAACCTCTAGTTCTAAAATGGATGCTTTTTCATCCCCTACTTCTAATTATGTTTTATTTCCCTTTTATTTTCCTGTGCCAGGAAAGCAAAAACCCCCTGACTGCATGGTAGGGAGACTAAACAGGAAGCTCGTTTTCAGTGTTTCACTGAAGCCACAGGGTAGACGTGTAAAATCTCAGTCTCGCCTTGGTCAGGCACCCACACTCCTGAGAATCCAAACCTTTCATATTAAAAATAAAGATGATGCTTGCTGTATGCATCATTTCTGTATTGTGACCACTGCATATGTCCATAAATGCTTTTCACAGGGCAGTGAACATTTCTGCAGTAAATGCATGCCCCTCAGTGGATGAGTTTCTGGAAATAATCGCCCCAGTTTCCAACACTGATGGCAACTCACAGAGATTCTAATATTTAGTGTACTTTAGCGTGTCACAAGTGTCTGCTTTACAGCTTTATTACTCTGTCAGTTTTGCCTCCATCTTATTTTTCTTTTTTTCTACTGATCTGCAAAATCCAGAACTTACTAAGAGGTCTTGTGTAAATATTCAAAATGGATCCAACAGAACTGTTAGAAAACACAAAAGCAGCAGTGGGGTTTTGAAAATATGTTTTTCCACATCCTTAACATGCTTCAAGCAAAAGGCAAAGTGTTGAGTCTGATTTTGCAACAGGTACTCACCAGAGGGGTTAGTCTGCTGATTCTAGTGCTTTTGCTGGTTTGTATATTTGCAATATTGCCAGGGATAAAGGGGAAGTAAGCACTGCTGGGTCCATCTGTTTCCCCCCGACTCTGTCTGTTTGGAGTTCAGTTCGTCCTCCAGGCTGGGCGTGTGCCAGACGCAGGGCTGCTGTGTGGCTCTGCAGCAGAAACACAGTTTCTGTTTCACTCAGAGCTGCACTACAACTTCTGTGCTAACAATGCCAGGCTAATGAATAATACTGTGCACATGTTGCTTAGTGCTGGTCAGCTTCAGTATTAACCAAGCCCAGTCCTGCTTAGCTTCAGTACTGACCAAGGCCAGCCTGCTCAGCTTCAGTATTAACCAAGCCCAGTCCTGCTTAGCTTCAGTACTAACCAAGCCCAGTCCGGCTTAGCTTAAGTACTAACCAGGCCCAGTCTGCTTAGCTTCAGTACTGACCAATCCCAGCCTGCTTAGCTTCAGTAGTAACCAAGCCCAGTCTGCTTAGCTTCAGTAGTAACCAAGCCCAGTCCTGCTTAGCTTCAGTAGTAACCAAGCCCAGCCCTGCTTAGCTTCAGTACTAATCAAGCCCAGCCTGCTTAGCTTCAGTATTAACCAAACCCAGCCTGCTTCGCTTCAGTAGTAACCAAGCCCAGCCTACTTAGCTTCAGTAGTAACCAAACCCAGTCTGCTTAGCTTCAGTAGTAACCAAACCCAATCTGCTTAGCTTCAGTAGTAACCAATCCCAGTCTGTTTAGCTTCAGTAGTAACCAAACCCAGTCCTGCTTAGCTTCAGTAGTAACCTGCAGTCCTGCTTAGCCTGGGGAAAGTAACAGGGTGGTAAAGCTGCTGGTAAAGGGAATAAAAAAAAATATATAATGCACATAATACAAATCCTTTCTACTTCTTCAACTTTCAATGTAGTGACATTAAATCCCTTGCCGGAAAAAGTATTACATCACTCACTTTAACAACTAAAAAGGTCATAATGATATACGAACTGCAGGACAGTGGGTTGATAGATAAGACTTGTGAAAATTATGTTACAGCGACTCATTTTAACAGGTAAATTTAAACACTGCATGCTGTGGTTCTCAGCGGGTTTAAATATCCTGTAGGCTACAACAAGTTAGCTAAATTAGCTGATGCTGCATAGCATCATTTTGAATATTGGCATAATCTTATGTCCAAGAAAGCATTTTCTCTAAACACTTATCTTACACCTTTGAAGCCAACCGAAAGCTGTTAGTTAGAGGAAAAAAAGGTGGCAGAGTTTTCACCGCAGGGTTAATGTGGGAGGATATTTAACTGAAAAAGAATAGGTTATTTAATTGGTGCATCAGAATTGTATTTGCTTATTCGATTTCTGCCACGTGGGGGCACTCTTGCCTAATAAAAATTATAGATGCACTTTTTTCGAAAGGCTCATAAAATGTCCAGCTATAGTTGAACAGATCAACATATGCTGCAGACTTTTTCCCTTTTCGATTATGAGGCTCAATGACTTGAAGTTTACTTCAACTAACAAAAAGATTTTTGAATGTGTTCAAAATTCTATATTTTTAAATGAAACATTACTACGTTTTACCTGGAATCAATAACAACATGCTTTGGGAGTAACATGTATTGTTGTCGTTGTTGTTGTTGTTGTTGTTGTTGTTGTTGTTGTTTTTATTATTATTATTATTATTATTATTATTATTATTATTATTATTATTATTATTATATGTCAGCAGTTTGTTGCAGAGCATACTCTGCTGAACTATTTTGTTCTGGAACATACTTTGCTGGAGTCTATTTTGATGATCCAAGCACTAGGGCTGATCATAACATTATGAACATCATCCACACTTGGCAGAGTGTATCAGACTGATTTGGTGCCACAGAATCCCTTGCTTGTGGTGGTATCTTGTTTACACAGATAATACATGTGAATCTGCCTCAGGCTTTTCCATTAACACTTCAATATTTATTCTAAGCTTGTTCAAGCCTGTTCATTGAATACAAAGAATTCTGGTTCCAGTCTAATAAATTACACACTAGCTCACTCCCAGGAGTCCATTAAGCGTTTCCTCTTAAAGATGGAGACTTGATTACTGATTATTCCACGGAGTGTGAGCTTTGGTGCTCTTGACCCAATGAGGACAAAAGGACAATTTATTTGACAAGTGAAAAGCTTGTTTTGAACCATTGCCATGGTGATGGACACTTAAGCGTGTATGAACAAATATGTTTTGACCTGTTACTATGCAATGTTTCATTTCCCTTGTTTCTGTGTTTTGCCCTATTTGTTTCATCATTATTCTGTTGTTAGTTTCATTGTTTCCACCTGTGTCTGATGAGTTCATTTAGTTTACCTGGTCTGTTGGAGTTGCGTTTTTGTTTAGTTTTAGTATTCTTTTAGATGTTTGACTGCCTCTGGTGCTCCTGTGGGTTTTTTTTCAAGTTTCCTTGAGTTTACCTGTTTGTTGTTTTGCTCTCGTGTTCAGTAAAAAAGTACCCCATATCCGTTCTGTGTCTGGAGCCTACCTTTGGCCCGTGGGTCACAGTGTGTTTGGGGTCACTGCCTCACTGCAGAATGAAGTGCCAGCTGACGAGGTTGATGAGGAATTCGTACACTGCCAGACAGGGATCATTCCAATTATTTGTTCTTTGCTTCCTTTCTGAGTAAGGAAGGTCAAACGGGCAAAAATATGTGAAATTGATATCTGGGAAAATTCATTATTAACCATAATGGAATAACAATTATTAACAATAAACTGTAATTCGCTGTCTAAAGAGGTAAAAATAAGCGATTAGAATATACCCGCATGATCTCGTATTTTTGACACCCTCGGCCTTCCATACTAGGAAAGGACACCAGGAAAGGAAGGAAGGATGGATAAACTAAGCAAATGGAAATGAGTCCAATATCAGGAATCCATCCCACTGCTGCCATCCTCTGTTATATCGTTAATAAATACAAGTGAGCCTGTTTCAGAAGCAGCCATACATGCCCAAGCCATACCATGACATTATGGTTCCCTGAAAGGGGGGGGGTATGTATAATGTAGGTAAGGGATGGGGGGGGGGGTATGTATAATGTATGTATGGAAATATTTGACCACAGAATGCCTGAAGTGACTAAATTTGATCAAGCAAGTACTTGCATCTTTGTGGTTCTCTTTTGACTGAATGAACGTTTTTGCAATCCAAAATGGCTCCGTTTGTATTCAAGCTGCTATTCCGCTTCTCTGACGCCATTTTGGAACTCAAACTGATGCGTCCCCGCCGTTGTTATCAGGCGAAAGAGCAGCAGGATGAATTACAGAGGGCTCTGCTTTAAAACGAGCGGGAGGGGGTTCGTATGTTTAGAGAGTATCTTACCAGCCAACTCAGCAAGTGGTCTAGTTCGCTTGCAGCTCAGAGTGCTCTTAAAGTGGTAGCGGCCACTTTCACAACATTGTATTGCTGGATTGTAAAATGCCGTATATAACCTAATAATGGCACATACTGAAATGCTAAGTAAGGACTACTTTTCACATTGGAAATCACTTTTGTCCCGTTTTTCCACTAACTTAGTGAAAAATGTGCTAAGCATTCATAAAGAGGATACAGAGAGTTTGCGTTCTTTACTGGGAACTGTGTGCAACCTACAAATGTGTCCTGGTAGCAACACATACTCCTCGTATATGTACACTAATAGAATGAAACAGTGCACCATAGTGGATTTTCAATGTAGAAAGTAGTCCTTAGAAACTTTTTTTTTTTTTTTTTTTTACAGAAAAGTTCCTTAGAAAACCTTTGTTGAATTTGACAACTTTTAGATATAGGCAGTTTTTTCCAGTGGTTGAGAACATATTGGAGATGAACTGTGTCTCAAAATTTAACTCCTAGCTGGTGTGGATTGTGTGAAATATACAGTAAAGCAAGAAAATTATAAGGGTTTTTTTTATTTTTATGTACATTAGGTATGTACCATAAATACTTTACATCGGTTTTTATACTTCAGTCCTGATGGTACATGTACCCCTCACATACTGCTATCATCAATGTAACTCCCCCGCACACAGCAACACAGAGACACTCAGATTAATGAATTAAAGTAAGTCTGAATTTTGTTGCTGTTAATAGTTGTTGAGATGTACTTGAACATAATAAACAAAGGTAATGATGAATTATGAGTGATAGAATTCTTTTTTAAGAATATATATATATATATATATATATGTATATATAAGCTTCATAATGTTTGAGACTAGGACATACTCTGTGATCCACATAGTCCCCCCCATTTCCTGTCCAATGAGTTTGGAGTCATTTGCTTAAACTTGAGCAGATAAGCTGCTTTCGTGCTCCTCAGAATTCATTCTAGTGTTGCTATCAGCAGTTACATCATCAATGAAAACAAGTTTGCAAGTACCTGTGGCAGCCAAACATGCCCAGACCATAACACCCACCACCATGTTTCACAGGTGAGGGGGGTGCTTTGGATCTTGGGCAGTTCCTTTTGACCTCCACACTTTGCTCATGCCATCATTCTGATACAAGTGAATCTCCAAAACTCTACAGGCTCTTTTAGGAACTTCCTAACAAACTGTAACCTGGCCATCCTGTTTTGCAGATAACTAGTGGTCTGCACACCTGCCTCCCGAAGAGTGTTTCTGATCTGTTGGAAAGGTGTTTGGTGTTTTTTTTTCTTCATTATGGTGAGAATTATTTGGTCATCAACTATACAGGTTCCTTACCAGGCGCACCAGTGCTCTCTTTCTTCTCAATTATGTTCCAAACATTTGATTTTGGTAAGCCTAAGGTTTGGCCTATGTTCCTAGGTATCCCATATTTTCATGGGTAACTGACTTTTCCAAATGTGAACTACAATTTTCACAAGTAAATACAACAAATGGAACAAAGGCCACAAAGCATAGGTTACAGTACGTTTTTCCGCTCGCATCTTATAAGGGGGAACTATGGGATTAGTTTTATAGTTCACATATGTACTCTTCAAATGGTGGGCGTTCACCTGTGGTTTTCACGTGATTTGTCGTAAGTGATACGAAAGGGTCATAAAAACGCTCGCGGATAAAATCCGTAAAGGATGCGATGTGAGTCATTCTCGCCCGGAAGCGTGAGACTCTGAAGTGCGGCTCGGGTAGCGACGGGTAAAGGCGTGGCATCACAACGGTTGCTGCGCGCGGATAGAGGGGGATGACCTGACTCACTCAGCAGCATCAGACCGCAGCGGAGAGAAAACATGAGGAGCATCTTCTCAACATGCCTGCTTTTTACCACAGGTAATAAGACAACTGCCTCCGCACTGTGCTGAACGAGCGCGCCAGACGGCCTATTACTGTTTCAATAAAGGTGCTCTCTAGCTAGCTTTTAAACCACTAAAGCTGCCGCAGCAAGCAAAACGAAAGTAGATATGTGACGCAGATTACCGGGTGAGGTGATTTTGTTGCTAACGAAAATTCTGCGCATATGACAGACTGAAATCAATGTAGGTTCTGCTTTCCGCTGTCCGTTGGATAAATTTAGGATCTGCCGTTTACCACCAGTTCTCTGTTGCAAAACTGTTTGAAACTACGGTCGACACGTTAGTTAGCAGCCGCAACGGTCAGAGGCTGCTGTGCGCTACATCTGCCGACCTAATCTTACAATGTGTCCGTTGTACCCAGCGAACCCGCTGCATTAACCGCCACTGCACTTTAAAAATGTGGATAGGGCTCGGTTGAAGCGGAGAGACAGGTTATGTATAGTTTTTTGGTGGTGCTACTTTTTTGTTAAGCAAACCCGGAACATTTTAATTTAACCAATATTCGAGATTATATATTTGGGAATTGCGAATCATTTTCTGGTTTCTAAGAATTTGTATAAGTTGTACACATTGTTATTTATAATTCAAATGTTTTTTATTTAGGCCTACCAAAACAACACGATTGTATGCGAACATTTCATAACGGAGCGGCACAATAAAAAACACGTCACGTTTTACAGTTTACACAGATTTAAATATATGACATCGCGCAATTCACAAGTCAAATCGTTGTGAAAATAGTACTAAAACCGTTCTCTATAGAACATTAAATATACACGATGCTGGCTATTTCTGTATCGCATACGAATCTGTCGCGACAGAACCTTGATGGCGCAGCTCTTATCCCGGTGTCTGGGAAAGCGCGCGGCTCCAGCACGTCAGTTGCAGATTGAATAGAATATTATGGTGAAGCATCGGACTGCTGCCAAAGCTTCTTCCGATGATGAAAAGACTGCCAAAAGACCGCCCCCGTTTTTCCTGTTTAAGACTTTGAGCCAGAATGTTAATTCTAGCCTTTAGTGCGCTCTAAGTCAAGTCAAGTCAAGTCAAAGTTTATTTATATAGCACATTTACAACAACCACAGTTGGCCAAAGTGCTTAAACAGACTTAAAATACCAAAAATGAATATAAAAGTAATAAAAATAAGAATAAAAGGAAACAATAAACATGGTAATAAAAGAATTATATAGAATTATATAGAAGATAAAAACAAGGCGACAAGCTCAACTTGAATTGAATGCCAACGAGAAGAGGTGGGTCTTCAGCAGCGACTTAAAAGATTCTAGGGTTTGAGCAGTTCAATATGAAAAGGTAGGCTGTTCCAGAGATTCAGGGCAGCTACCGCAAAGGCTCGGTCACCTCTGTAAGGTTTGTATTTATATTTTTGAAGCCCTCTTATCATGTAAGCCTAATAAAATATTTCACATCAAGGCAATGATAAAACGTAATGGGTATACTGCATAATACCAAACTAATTTAATGATGTTATGGGGTTACTGTTGGTCTGTGATACACAGTAAAATGTTCAGTGTCAATTCAACTCTAAGTGTTAATTAAACTTTTAACAGATAATATTTGGTCCGGCTCTGGAAAGTGAAACACCTGCACATCTTAACATGTTCACAGAAGAGATTGGCATACTTAGCTGTTATTCAGGTGGTTACACAGTTTTGTTTTATTTTAAGTGAATCTATCAGTAATTAAACGCACACAGCTGCTTATATGACAGGTAAATTGCACTGTTGTCTCTGCAGCCCCATCAGAACTCAGTTATGAAACATTTACTCTATCAGAAGAGATAACAGCCCTGTTCACCTGGCTGAACTCTGCAGCATTACGCAAAGTCGCAAACACACACACACACACACACATACACACACACACACCCGCATACACACACACACACACGCCCGCACACACACAGACACACACACACACGCCCGCATACACACACACACACACACACCCGCGCACCCAGACACACACACTTACACACGCCCGCACACACACACACACACACACACACACACGCACACTTACACACGCCCGCACACACACACAAACACACACTTACACACACCCGCATACACACACACACACACACGCCCGCACACACACAGACACACACACACACGCCCGCATACACACAAACACACACACGCCCGCACACACACAGACACACACACACACACACACACACGCCCGCACACACACACACTTACACACGCCCACATACACCCGCACACCCACACACACGCCTGCACACACACACACACACACACACACCCGCACACACACACACACGCCCGCACACACACATACACACATGCACACACACACACACACACAAACACACACCCGCACACACACACACACACACACACACACAGCCCACTATAAAGAGATGAGCCAAACTGCCTAACCTTACACATGAATAACAGGTTTTCACACTGGCAAAACCTGTTTTTTTACTGAATCCATTCTGGATTCAGTAAAAAAACAAGCTCTCATTCTCCAAGCTCTCATTCTGTTACACTCACAGTTCATGGTTAATTAAGGAAAGCTCAGATTAAACTTCCACATTTAGATTAGATAAGATTCTACTTTCCACTTCTGTGGAACTGGGATGTTGACTTCACCAGAATAACAGTGTATAATTCAGGACATTACATCTGTAAGATACACCTCAGCTCTACACTACAAACCACATTTGATATTATATTTAAGAGCAGGAGATCGGGCATATGACCCATTACAAACTCACCTGCTCCAGCTACCTTCACACTCTAAAACCAGCAGGAGCGGCTGCAGCAGGAAGCACGGCGCTGCTGGGTTTTGCTCTTCAGCTGTGATCAGATTAACAGGTAAAATATGCATCTGCTGCTGATCGTGTGTGTGGGTGGTGGAGTGTGAACGCATTGACTCTACCCTTTCCACTGTGTTTTTCACTTCACTATAAAGCTCAACCCTCCTCTGTGAAATCTGTGCTGACCCTGGAGCAAAATTCCAGCATATTCAATCTCAGCTCCACACCACATTTATCCACAGAAGCCTTTCACAACAACTATCCACATCCAACCTTCCATATGTAACTATACACACCCAACCTTTTACATGCAGCTTATCTACACACATCCATCTCACAGTGTTTTTTTCATGTAAGTGTATGGTGTGAAGAAGAGTCAAAGCTGCAAACAGGATGTAGAAACTGAATGTTGAAAGAAGAGCTGCATGTGAGAGAGGATGAAGGGAGAGGGGGAGGAGGTAAAAGAGGAAGAAGGGAGAGGGGGAGGAGGAGGAGGTAGAGAGCCTCTTCCCTGCATTATGAGCAGAGCCCTGGGTCCCAAGGGAAAAAGGGTGATTTAGCAGAATAATGAAGGATGAGAAGTTTGAGCAGGGAGACGGGTACATCTTCAGGTCTTTTACCAACCTAAAAACATCCAATATGCACCTTACACCTTAATAAATTAACACACAATGGTGTTTAACTTTTATATTTAAGCAGTTAGCAGAAGCTAAACTTATCCGGAGGAACTCTTGGATAACAATTCCTAAATCCATCTCATTATTCACATCACCGTTTTGCACACTGTGCTAATTCGCACATCTAGATGATTGGAACAAATTACTGGGGAGGACTTTTACTTTCTGAGCCTGGACTTTCCACTAACTGTGCAGAGGAATGTAGAGAGTCAGGTTGGAGTGGTTTGGTTATTTCTTCCTCTTCCCCTCGGCTGAGTGCTGAGAGGTTCACTCACTGATGCAGGTGAGAGTCCAGCAGGTCACCTCTGCCAGTCTGCGTATGGATGGGGGGGGGGGGGGGGGGGCACTGGGGGGATGATGAATGTGCAGAAATGAAAGAGAAGCAGGAAGCATTATGATTCTGTGGATACAGGAGGGAGGGGCTGGATGAAGCACTTGTTCTATTGGTTGTTTCAATGTACTCTGATTGGTGGAGCCCTCCCTTTCCCCCCACTGTGACATCACCACTGATATTTTATTATCCCTGATATGGAGGAAGGGGAACATGCAGAGGCTCTTAATGGGGTGCTCAGCCCCCGTGTTATGTTTACTTATTAGCACCTGTGAAACTGTTAGCCTGGCTCAGATATACCCAGGTCTGTACTGGGTTTTAATGTGATACATTTAATACAGAAATGAAGTTCATACTGAAGTACTCAATATGTATGATCTTTAAGTCAATTCCAAACCAAGAACCAAATTTACACTGGTTTAGTCACAGGTAATGAAATAGATCTCTCAAAAGTGTAATTCCTTGTTTACTAAAAGTTTGAAACGGGTCAATTTGACCCAAACTGAACATAGGATGCATTACTGCATGCATTACCTTGTGCTCATCGCTGATGGTGCTTGTCTCTGTGTCTCCAGCAGTGAGTGTGTTTGGCCAGTCGGTGGAGCTGAACGGCATTGTGGGAGAGAGTGTGAAGTTCCCAGCTGCAGTGAAAAAGGTGGGGAATCTGATATACAGCGGTGTCCCCATTGGAGATGTGACTGGCGGTAGCTTTACGGCGCCCCGTAATGAGAAGTACAAAGACAGGGTGCACTGGGACAGCAGCACTGGACTCTTCTCCCTCTCTGGGCTGAGGCTGGAGGACTCTGGAGTCTATACAGTGCAGAACAGTGATGAGCCGAGATCAGTCTCTTTCAACCTGACTGTGTGGGGTAAGTATGACTGTCTCTGTGAGATTATTGTGTCATTGCTTTTTCTCTCCGGTCTGTTAAATACTGTATCCAACATTGGTACGCAGGTAAAAATATGCATAATATCTAACAGGCTACATATACGAAAATATGTGGTATTTCATTGCAATTCACAAGTCCAGTCGTAGTAGAAAATCCCAAAATCTGGTTCGTAATAAATACGGTGGAATTTCTAGTTATCATACGATTATGATGCGCCAATAAGGCGCAGGCTTGCGCTCCAGCCGGCGGAGAAAGTCTGCCCTATTCCGGGTGCAGCGCATCTCTCGTGTGTGTGTGTGTGCGTGTGTGTGCATCTGTGTGTGTGTCTGAGAATGCGCACACATTTGTGTGTGTGTGTGTGTGTGTGTGTATATGTGCGTCTGTGTGTCTGAGCGTATGCACACACTTATGTGTGAGTGTTTTTTGTGTGCATATGTGTCTGTGTGTGTGTGTGTGTGTCTGAGTGTGTGTGTGTTTTTTTTGTGTATGTCAGTGAATGTGTGTGTGCGTGCATGTGTGTCTGAGCATGTGCACGCATGTGTGCGTGTGCATGTGTGTCTGAGTGTGTGTGTGTTTATGTGTGTATGTGAGTGAATGTGTGTGCTCGCGTGTGTGTGTGTGTCTGAGAATGTGCACACATTTGTGTCTGTGTGTGTGTGTGTATATGTGCATCTGTGTGTCTGAGCGTGTGCACACACTTGTGTGAGTGTTTTTGTGTGTGTGTGTGTTTGTGTGTGTATGTCAATGTATGTGTGTGCGTGCTTGTGTGTCTGAGCATGTGCACACATGTGTGCGTGTGAATGTGTGTCTGAGTGTGTGTGTGTGTGTTTATGTGTGTATGTGAGTGAATGTGTGTGCTCGCGTGTGTTTGTGTGTGTATGTGTATGTGAGTGAGTGTGTGTGTGCTTGCGTGTGTGTCTGTGTGTGCATGTGTGTGTCTGTGTGCATGTGTGTCTGTGTGAGTGCATGTGTGTGTGCACGCATGTGTGTGTGTGTGTGCAGTATAAAATGCGATGCTGTATCTCTGTGTCTCCAGCAGTGGTTGGCCAGTCGGTGGAGCTGAACGGCATTCTGGGAGAGAGTGTGAAGTTCCCAGCTGCAGTGAGAAATGGCGGGAATTTGATGCACAACGGTGTCCACATTGGAGACGTGACTAGCGGTAGATTTACAGCGGCCAAGTTCAACGACAGACTGCAGTGGGACAGCAGCACTGGACTCTTCTCCCTCTCTGGGCTGAAGATGGAGGACAATGGAGAGTATAAAGTGCAGAATACAGACCAGAACATAAATACTGTCTTCCAGCTGAATGTGTACAGTAAGTACCACTGTGTCTGTGTCTATAGTATTACTAATTCAGTTGTGTGTGTGTGTGTGTGTGTGTGTTTGTGTCCTAGATTGTCTTGAATTAAAGGGGAATTTTACCGCTGTTGAATAGCAAATTGTGTATCATCCTGTGAAGATGAGGCTATTAATGCTGCAGAGTCCAAAAATGCCACATTTACATTTACATATAGTCATTTATAACAATAACATTATTATTATTATTATTAGTAGTAGTAGTAGTAGTAGTAGTAGTACTAGAGTAGTTATAGATCTTATATGATCTCAGTAATCATTTTTGTTCTCTGCTGCACCATTATATCCTGCTACACTTGCACAGAACTATAATACACACCTGTGACCAGAACAGGGATCTAAGGTCATGTGACTTTGATATACTGAGTACAGCAGCAACAGCAGCAGCACGTTACTGCCACCAAGACCACTGATCAGAGGGCAGATCTTTAACTCTGTTATCAGGAAGGAGAGTTTCACACAGACAGCTTAAGGCACAACATTCTGAAATCCTGAAGTAAATGTGTATTATAGTGATCTGAATGGTTACACTGTTTAAAGAGGAGTCTAAATTTAAGTATATTTGTATTTTTTTCTTTGAAAAATAAAACGTACATGAGATTTCACTACTGTAATGTGATTAAATGTGTCTTTGTATCATATTTGCTTTCATAACTGTTCTAATATATGATCATCTCTCCCTTTGCATATGTGCCTGGAAATACTTGTAACCGCTGTGCCTAGAGGACAACGGTAAGTGACAGAGCAACACATCAATGGTATTGTCCCCTACGGATAGGATCAATACGTGTTTATGATCTTAAGATGAATATTAACACGTGATTTAGCCTGTTTTAAAAATGTTTCGTTTCAGCTACTTACCCGAGGGACCCGTTGTAGATCCCCTTTATATACAGAATTCATCAGAGTGAAATGTTCTTTCTCTCTACATGCAAGTAACATTTTCATAAAGGGTATTCTCCACTTGCCTCTGATTGGTCCAGATGAATCACATGGGGTATCTGGGCAGTACAGGTCACTTTTTATTGCCATTTTGCATTTTCTGTTATAGTTTCTTTTCAAAGTTCTGCTGTGCTGAAACTAGCTGCTACAGACACACTGCTCTTCTTGTGGATGAATGATGTCATAATGAGGCGGCTTACTGGTGATGTCATTTACTCTCCTCAGCTGGAGGAATGATGTCATAATCACAGTAATGCAGGCTGCCGATCACATTGGGCAAATGTTAAATAATGTTCATCTGTGTATATATTTGACCTGTTCAGTTCACTTTTATATTTGATTAACTTTATAACAAAATCAAATTGTTCTGTTTGTATGCTCTGGTCCTATGCTTGTTAGAAAGAGGTTATCATTCAGATTCATATTTGACTCATAATTATTCTGCATTAATAAGGTGTTTGAGTGCTGTATTCTCTCTCAGTGTAATCTCACTCTGTTCTCTCTGCACAGTTCCTGTATTAAAGCCCCATCTCAGTGTCACTCGTAATGAATACCGCTGCACTGTACTGTGCGCCGCAGCGAGAGGGACAGGAGCGACCCTCACATTGTACAGAGAGGGTGAGAAGAACCCCTACGTCACCTCACTTGTGGAAAGTGCTCCACATCTGCATCTGCCTCAGACTGTGGAGAGCGGTACATACACCTGTGAGGCGAAGAACTCAGTCAGCAGAGAGACATCAGACCCTCTCACTGTGGGGGCCCACTGCACAGGTGAGCTTACTGCACCTCATTCACACCTGCACACATCTTTCCATACCTGTGTACTCTAGTTCCTAATGATGAGAAAGAGTCTCTAAAATAGGAAAGTGTCTTGTTTATTTTTGTGTATTTGGGGAAGGAGCGATTTTATTATTTATTTTATATGTGCTTCTGAATAATGAAATGCTTTCTGACTCAGAAACAGAAAACATAATTAAAGCGGCTTTTCCTTTTATGGGCGTCCTCAGACGCCCATAAATGGAAAATTGTTGCCGGTGTTTCAGTTTTTTTACTTGCTGTTTTATTTGTCACCCTCATTTATCTTCATCACCGTAAGTATCACTCGCGCTGCTTTGAGCTCTGTCAGTACACAGATTTGCTCTAGAAACAGGAGGCAGCCACATCTGAGTGCTGATGGCCCTTAGGATCAGAGTTTATCCTGATGTCTGTGAAGCAGCTTCATTTAACCCCTTTAATCCAGAGTAGTGAACCCCCAAACTTCAGCACAGGGGCCCAGGGAGTCCTACACATTAATATCACAACTGACAGGCAGTTTAGCACAGACAGGTTAGAACATATTAATCTGTAATAATGTCTGGACATATGCACAGTACATTGGTATGGTGACAAAGGTGTTATAAGGAGACAGATTAGTCAAGGTGCACTGTCAGTATGCAACCTGAACATTGTACCTAGGGGAGGACTTTTTAAAATATTTGAATAGCTTGACATGGAATGTTTGAAACACGCCCCACACAAAGAACAAACAATCAACGGCGGCAGCTGATCGCACCAAATGTGCAATTT
The DNA here is from genome assembly GCA_039654925.1 of Anguilla pacifica. NCBI lineage: Eukaryota > Metazoa > Chordata > Actinopteri > Anguilliformes > Anguillidae > Anguilla > Anguilla pacifica. Next base: position 70,261,639 of record CM077288.1, read on the forward strand.
ACCAACATGTTACTGCCTGCAGAACAGCAGGCCCAGATGCTCCTGGTCTGCAGAGACAAACTCCAAAGATATGATTATGTTGGGATGGCAGTTACAGCTTGGTGGGGCTGCATGCCCCATACCTGAACAGCTTCATTGCCTAACGTTACTTTAGCTCACCCTAACGTGTTCGCGTTTCGCCTACTTTAGCTAACCTAGTTAGCGCGTACGGATCACCTACTTTAGCTAACCTAGTTAGCGCATACGGATGCTATCCTGCACGCATCAGTAGGAGCTAAGGACACACAGCTACAACCACCGATACAGATGTATGGACACACGGAGGACAACAAATAACATTACAGAGGTGAGGACATGCCATAGTTAGCTAGCATTATAGTACGGAGGGCAAAATGGAGCTTTAGAATGTCGCCAGCTGGGGGGGGGGGGGGGGGGGGTGGGTTTTGCTTGATAAAATCCTCCTTACATTACATTGTTATGAAATGTTCGGTTGCCATTCCGTTAAAAATTAATACCACTAGTTCCGCGATACAGGATGAATAACATAATTGAAAATAACGTTATGTGGGTGGGGTCCCAAGTGAAATGTGGCAAATTTCTGGTCACGCATTGCTGTGGGATGGCATTCCATTCCTCGACCAGGATTCGTCGCGGGTCAGCCAACGTGGTTGCGTTGCTCACTCTAGCACATACAGCACGCCCGAGCTGATCCCACAAGCGTTCAATTGGGTTGAGGTCTGGGCTGTTGGCAGGCCATTCCATTCAACCACGTTGGCTGACCTGACTTTTTTTGAGGAGTTTACATTTCAAAAAACATATTTTTTCATAAAACTAAAATTATTTTTTATACTTTGAACTGCTATTTCTGATTATCTAAATCTAAGAAGTAGATTGTGGTAGATTTGGGTAGCCAAGAGACTTCTGATAAAACTGGTATGTAATACTTGTGGCTTCTTCTTAATTGCCATGTAAAAAAAAAAATTTAAAAAAAGTGTAAAGGTAGTGGAAAAATGGCCAAAAGCCCCCTAGGGTTCAAGGGGCTAAACTCATTGGATGGTGCTTCGTCTTGCAGCAGGACAATCACCCCAAACACACTGCTAAAGTGACCAAGAGTTTTTCAGGGCCAAAAAGTGGAATGTTCTTGACTGGCCAAGTGAATCAGCTGACCTAAATTCAAATTTAACATGTTTTTCAATTTCTGAAAACAAGACTGAATGCAAAAAATCCCCCAAAACATAATTCCTACATAGATCTCTAGATATGGATAAAAATACTTTAAATTAAAGATGACAGTCTGCACTTTAATCTCATATTCATCATTTAATTTAAAATTCAGTGAGCTTGAGTACAGAGCCAAAACAACTAAAAATTGGGTCACTGTCCAAATCATTATGACTGCATTATTATTTAAATGAAACTTTCTCCCCACAGGAACCACGAACTGGGAATAGAAGAAGGAGATCCCACCCACCTGAGAGATGATCTATCATAGTCAGGCCCATTCTCCCCGATTCCCTGATGATTTATAAATCTTTATGAGCTTGCTCATGTTTAACTGTAAATGTGTCTTGTTCGACATGGATAGTAATCAATGGCAATCATGTTTGTTCTGCATTAAATATTCTACTGCTGGTTTCATTCAAGTACATCACTGTCCTGTGCCTGATACCTAAGGCTTAGAGAGCGAGTGAGAGAGAGAGAGAGAGAGAGAGAGAGAGAGAGAGATCATCTGCACAGTGGGCTGGATGCTAATGAATGCAGGCCTGGTTCGGGTGGAGGCTGAGAGAGAGAGAGAGAGAGAGAGAGAGAGTGAGAGAGTGAGTGAGTGTGTGTTTATCTGCACAGTGGGCTGGAGGCTAATGAGTGCAGGCCGGTCTCCTGGCTCGGGTGGAGGCTGAGAGAGAGAGAGAGAAACCAAAAGAAGAGCGAATATGTGGTCACTGTAAGACAGGAGAGGTGGAAACAGATGCACTTCCTCCTTACGTGCACAAAATATTTACAAATTAGAAAAAACTTTTCCACAAATTATCCCAAATTATAAATAATTTTAATTTAATCTCTAAAGAAGAAAAATGCAATTCTTCTTGGGGAAGGAACAACAGCCCCAATTGCAGCACAGTTCATTTGAGCCTCTCATAACCTGAGGGACAGTGAGTGAGCACCCACCCCATATAAACATGTACATATTTATTGATTTACTTATGCTGTTATTGTTTTAGTTTTTTTAAGCATATTTTTATTCAAAAGAAAGAAATAGCATCAGCATACAGTTCAAGAGCGTGATTCCCCCCCCCCCAGAAGAGTCCCAAACTGTCAACATAACAAGGATGAAGAAAAATAGGAATTATATAGAAAGAATAAGAACTGAAAGCAAAAACAAAATAATTATTTTTATCCATTATTTAAGATTTATTAAGTAACATATACAGACAGAAAAAAAAAAAAAAAAAAATATATATATATATATATATATATATATATATATATATATATATATGAGGAGGACATGGACTATGCTCCCTAGAGGAGCAAAGGGCTTAAGAAGAGGATGATTATATATATATATATATATATATATATATATATAATAATTGCTAAGACATGACAAGGATGATGCTGTTATTGTTATATGTTGTTACATTTATCATTATTATTTTGCATATTATATATATGTGTGCTTTGGCAATAATTACATTTGTATTTCATGCTAGTAAAGCAACTTGAATTGAATTGAATTAAATTGAGAAAGGCCAAGAGCTGAGCCCAAAGAACAGCCCTCTCACCTGTCCTGAGGCTCAGTTCACTAACCCCCACCAACGCCATGCAGCCTCAGTACAGCTCAGTAAAAAAGGGGGGGGGGGGGGTTGTTTAGAAGACTCTTTTTATCAGTGGTATTTCAAAGAAGGAAGATCGGCAGCTTTATTTGTGAAAAGCAAACCCCCCAGAGGACCCTGTACCTAAAACATGCAGTAATTGAACAGCACATATAATGTACAGTATTGTAATGAAATGGTACATTTTGTGTGAACATATATATTTGTGCATGTCCTACTATAGTGTGTGTGTGTGTGTTTTCTTTCTCTGTCTTTTTTTTGCCATTTTCTCCCCAATTTAGTCGTTGTTGACAGGGAGGAACTGGCTATGACACCATGCTGCCCAGGAATCTGAAAGCAACTGATAGATAAAACACTAAACAATTATTTCTGATTTCAAGCTTGTTTAACACCAAGTGGTCACCATGGTGCTTATTTAGTATTCATGCTATATGACTAGACACAGCCGATCATTTACTTTGTTATATCAATAGACACAGCTAATCATTTACTTTGTTAAATCTCACTGTATGCTTATGTATTAACCATGTACCATTCAATTGTGGAATTATGCATGTTGTTGTTAAGACACGTTTTGCATATAAAAGCAGGGACCGCCCCTGCTTTCTTCAGTTTGGCCTTATCCACCTTGTTGTGCGTAGGTGCCGGACTCTTTCTGCAGAAATAAATCCTATTATATGATACACCTCGTTGTGCCTGGTTATTCAAAGGAGAGAATTTTCGCTGCCCAACAATTGGTGTCACGAACAGGATTCTCAGTGCAGCCACCAATCAGCAGTGCACTGGACGGGATTAGCAAAATCCTAAAGTCCTTTATTGCGACAGAGTAAAGTCCTTTATAAGGAAGGCAGAAAGTCCTCAGTGGGATGCTTGGGGCAGGAGACCTTCAATAGGAAGGTTATTGTGACAGGCAGGAGTCCTTTTCAGGGAGGCAGGACATGTGTTGTTTGTCAAAGTGTGATGTTTTTAGTTTTTTCCCGGAACAGTATTGTTTTATTGAGTGTTCAGAAAGGCGCCTGATAAATAAAATGTATTATTATTATTATTTTAGAAACATAATTACAATAACTGTAATAATGGTGACAGGTGGCTCTCCAGAGCCGTTGAGTATGGTAAGAGAAGTGGAAGAAGGAAAAATAAACCTATGGATATGGTAATGTTTGAAGAAATAAAGGTGTATGCAGAAAGGCAACTGCAGAGTGTAAATGAGGAAGTTAAAAATGGAGATGAGTAACATGCTTAAAGATGGAAGCGGAAGGTTTAAAGATGGAAATGGCAAGTTTAGAGAAAGTAATACATGCCCACCTGTGAGCGTGGAGAAAAGTCAACACTTAGCGACTGCGGTCACGCCATCCACACTTTGAGAAAGATCGGTCACACCATCCGCACTTTGAGAAAGATCGGTCAGGCTATCCGCACTTTGAGAAAGATCGATCAGGCTATCCGCACTTTGAGAAAGATCAGTCACACCATCCGCACTTTGAGAAAGATCGGTCAGGCTATCCGCACTTTGAGAAAGATCGGTCAGGCTATCCGCACATTGAGAAAGATCGGTCAGGCTATCCGCACTTTGAGAAAGATCGGTCAGGCTATCCGCACTTTGAGAAAGATCGGTCAGGCTATCCGCACTTTGAGAAAGATCGGTCAGGCCATCCGCACTTTGAGAAAGATCGGTCAGGCTATCCGCACCAAAACATTACGAGCGCGGTCTTCATCGCACTTTGGGGGTAAACCGACTGTGACGCAATTCTACCGCAGTTAAAGTTATCACTTGCACTTTCAATACTCCAATAAAGAAATACATAAATTATATATATATGTTTTTGTTTTTTACTCCAGAACGGAGTATTAAATACTCAAAAACTGAGATTTAAATATTAGAAAATGTCAATTACGTTAAATTCATGCCGTTTTTTAAAAATTCCATAAAATAATCAATTAAAATAATTTTGCGAATATTCAACTCGATTTTTGAAGTCCTACTTCCCAGGTAAGCAATGGTGTTTGTGTATTTTTATGGTAGGAATCTGTAATTATGGGATGGTAAAATCCTCAAAAATGGTCATTAAATTCTATACATACCATTTTTTTAAAAATGCAATAAACTAAAGAAATCAAACTGTTTTCTCCAATATATTCATGAAGAACACCTTCCCAGGTATTCATGCAATGAAATCCACACATTTTTACTGTAAGAAATGGAATTCTGGGATAGTAAAATCCTCCAAAATGCCTGCCTATAGATGGTGCTTATTAAAAAACCAAAAAAATAATTAAATCAATCTGTTTTTAGCCAACTCCAATGCATTCATGAAGAGTACCTTCATTCTATGGATTCCGTGCATTTTTACTGTAGAATTATGGGATGGCAAACATCTCCAAAATGCCTATTCAAATTACATAGATGGTTCTTTTTTTAAAATTAATAAAATAATGAAATCAAACTGTATTCTGCAAACTCCAATACATTCTTGAAGAAGGCCTTCCCAGGTATCCATGTACTGGATTTTGTGAAGAGAGGAAGAGAGAGTTGTCTCCATCAGTGCAGTTTCAGAACCTCACTGCGCTTTCTGTGTCCTGCACAGTTATAGAACCTCACTGTGCTTTCTGTGTCCTGCACAGTTACAGAACCACACTGCACTTTCTGTGTCCTGCACAGTTACAGAACCTCACTGAGCTTTCTGTGTCCTGCACAGTTACAGAACCACACTGCGCTTTCTGTGTCCTGCAGTTTCAGAACCACACTGTGTCAGGCAACGGGTGGGTTAGGACCCAGACGCAGAGTGAAAAAAAACTCAGGAGGCATCAAAAGGAAAATTCAAACATAGAGTTTTCTTTCAAAAAACTAACACCAACTAACACTGCCCGTGATTTTACAACGACACATCCCAAAATCCCTTTTTAAACAAAGACAAAACCAAAAGAACCAAAACCCAATCCCGTGCCCCCACCCTCTGCCACCCCTCCCCAAACAGAACTCCCCTTCCTGTCAGCCCCCTCAAAATGATAAAGTGCCTTTTGCCTCTGCCCACACTTCCTGCTCAAAAACACATTCCCAAAACACATGATAAACAGTTTCTACCCCAAAACAATACAACCTAGGACTAAACTGAACACTAGATATCCCATGTCTGACAAGAATTTCTCCCGCTGGTAACCTATTCAAAGCTATTAGCCAATTCAAATCACTTATTCCCAAATGACTTATGTTGCATCCTTAACCACACCTCCCTGGCTACCCCCAAAGGCCTTACCGGCTTCAACTTACCTCTTAAAATGTCATAATCAATCAAATTTAATCAACCAAATTTTATTTGTATAGCATATTTTACAGCAGTTGTCACAATACGCTTTACAGACAACCCTGGCCTAAACCCCCACAGGAGCAAGCCTAAGGCAACAGTGGCAAGGAAAAACTCCCTGTGGCAGATGGGAAGAAACCTTGGAAGGAACCAGGCTCAAGTATAGATTATGTTATGTATAGATCTACTAGTCCTTAGGGGTGATTGCCAACCAATTGTTTTTTTTCAGTCTGCTAGTTAGAGTAGATAGGCCTTTTGTTTGTGTACTTGATACCCTAGACTAAATTACTCTCTGGTTTAGCTAGCTTGTTTTTCTGTTCATTTGGCAACATCCAGCGTCCTTTGACCCTGGTAGTGTGTGTCTGGGTTGTTGTATGTCCTGTAGTAGTTTGTTGCACCTTTTGTTTTGTTCACACAGTAAAACACTCATGCATTGAGTTGCTGCTTTTGTCTGTGTTTGATTTATTGTTGTTACCGTCATTTATAAAGCATTAACATCTCCCGGCATTCTTAACATCCAGTTACATACCCCATGCACCCCTAGACCTATGGGGTCGTAACAAGGTTTATGATGTGACTCAGATGATGGGTGGGGCCGGGTGGTGGTGATGGGGAACAGCAGGTGGCGACAAATGTGGGCAGGGTGGAGGCAGTGACGTAAAGCTACCTATGTGACACAGCCAAGACTGGGTCACAGCACTCCTCATGGCACCTGGACCACATGAGGGCATGCCTGTAGTGCCCAGGAACCGTCTCTGCCCTCGGGACCGTGTTGTCCCAGGCACACAAATGTCCCATAAATGAAGAAAACCAAAATCTTACAAACAACTGAAACTTATGCTGAACGGGCCGGACCAACGAAACACATAAGAAGAACAATACATCAAATTTTAATGGAAAACAAGGAACGCTCTGGTCCCCCTCCTGCACAGACTGGTACACTTGGACCCTCTGAACACATTCATGGAAACCCCACAAGAACTTAAAAATCGCCCTGGTCAGACCCTTACCGAGCTGTGGTGCCTGATAACGTTAACTTCCTCTGTTGCCAAAGCCCCAACTTCCTCTTAGCCTTGGCTATCCTCCACGACCAGTTACTAAAGGCACTGTCCCTTTCATGAAAGCCACCCCCAAAATACTCAGGAGGCCATCACCAAATGCGATCCCCCCCAAGACCAACTTCCTCCCAGCCCACGCTCCAGAACACACTCCCTTAGATTTGCTCAAATTAAGGGCAGAGCCAGAAGCCCTTGAAAAACAGCCCACCACGCTCAGGGCCTCCTCCACAGAGGTCAGAGGTTAAGAACAGCGTCACATCATCCGCATAAAGGGAGATCTTCAGCTGCCCCCTCCCCCCACCCGGATCGCTCGAAGAGCAGCTGCCAAGGGCTCAAAATACAAAACATAAAGTAGTGGGGACAGAGGACACCCCTGTCGAACCCCGCTCGTCTGACAAATAAAATCACCCAAGTGCCCGTTCACCTTAACCCGACTTCCTACCCCTAAATACAAAATCCTTAGCCACCGTAAAAAGTGACCCCCAAAACCAAACCATTCTAAAACCGTTCTGCCACCACATCAACCTCTGCAGTGTCTAAATCCCCTCCCCTGTTCCACATACCGTTTAGATCTGGCAACCTCCGCCGCACCGCCCAGAAGGTACTCAGCTCACCCCCTCTTTATCCACCTGCAGTAGAGCTTTGCAAAGGATGCTACTTTCATCTTTACTCCCTCCCACCAATCAGTAACTGAATTAAAATAAGGCTGAAACTCAGCCCACCCCTTATAAATTTCAACAAAATGTAACTTAAATTCCTCCTCCGACAAAACCCTGGTATTAAATTTCCAATACCGCACCCCAAAGGTCACAACACAAACATCAATACAAACAGAAAGAACCAAATGATCAGTAAACCATGCAGGCACAGTCCCCGCCGACACCACCTCCTGCCCTTTGGGAACAAAAACTAAATCAATTCTACTCCTACTGCCTCTTGACTTACCCCAAGTAAACCCTGCAGCTCTGGGATGCCGGACCCTGTAACAGTCCTGTAAATCAAAGCTTTTAATCAAAGCATTCAAAGACCAGGACTACTCTCCCCAGTTCTCTCAAAGGATACATTAAAATCCCCCCCGAAAACCAAAACCCTCCCAGTACACAAAACAACATTCAAGCTCGCAAAAGACTCCCCTCTCCCAACATGGCACGGGGAAGCATAAACATTTATCGCCCAAAACTTAATTCCCCTCCAATCAAAATCAATAAGCAAAACCCTCCTGCACTACCAAAAAACAATCCCCAAATTTAAATTGTTTACCCCAAAATAAAATCCCCACACCAGTAGAGTGCACCCCCCAACCGCCACTCATCTGAACAAATTCTAATGTCCTTATTGTCTTTTAAATGAACTTCTTGTAAAAAACACAAATCAAAATCCAACGTCCTCAAAAGGGAAAAAACCGTTTAACCCTATCCCTGAACCCCCGTGCATTAACTGAAATAATCTTTAAAGCAACTATGATGACGTGTAAAAAAAAAAACCACAAACAGTGACCATAATGAAAAGACCATTCATGATTATTTATGTTAGCCCTATACCACCCTCACCAACCCCACACCCGACCTCCCCAACCTCCAGAGACAAAAAAGGAGCCGTGCCTGGTGACACCGGGGGACTAATGTCCTCAAACAGTGCGGAAATACAGTTTTCCAGTACCACGCCAGAAGGGGGCAGTCCCGACAACCCTCCTGCAGAGGACAGGGAGCTGGGGGTGTCCTCCACCTTCCTCTGCGCCTTCTTCTTCTGCTTCGGGACTTTCGCCGCACTGAACCCCTCTTCTTCCGAGGAGTTGCTCGCCGACGCAGCGCTGCCTCCCCCTCTCTGCCTCCTGCCTGAAGGATCCAGCACTGGCTCCGCCTCCTCCTGACTCAGGTCAGTCAGGCTCCAAACCACATCCTCCATCTTCTCCTGCTCTCCTGCCGCCACCACGGCCACCACCACTGACTGCTCTCCTGCCTCCTCCATGGCTGGCTCCCCCTCCGCCGACTCCTCCCTGTCCTCCTCCTGCCCGGCCTCCTCTGCTCTGCGGTCCTCCGCTGGGCCTCTCGCCAGAGCGCCCCCTGTTGCTGCTACCGCTGCAGGTTTTCTTCCGTTCCAGGCAGTCTCTGAAAAAGTGACCCATCGCTCCACATCCGTGGCACTTTCTTGGTGTTGGGCACGTCGGCACCGTGTGCCCCTCCTCTCCGCAGTTCCTACAGCGGGACTTTGAACAGTTATCTGCCAAGTGGCCGAAGCTTTGACACCGGCGGCAGTAAAAAGGCTGACCGGAATCAAATAAATACCCTCTGTCAGCTCCCAGCGAAAAGTAGGCCGGGGGGTGCAGGAGGCCGTCAAACCCTTTTGGGTCTTCTTTTTAAAAAAGGTGAAACTGACGTTTCCTGGACCAGATATTGAAACTATCTCTGAGGTAGCAGACCCCAGAGAGAACTTGCCCGTATCTAGACAGAAAAAAAATAAGTGCTTCATCTGCAACATAAGGATTATAAAGGTGAACTGTAACGATTTTAAAATTTCTTCTTTCCAGGGAAGAGACCTTGAAAGCAGACAACGGTTCTTCAGCTTCCTTTTCTTGGCACTGCATCCGCACCATTTCAAAAACTCTAGCAGAACTCAAAGATAAAGCCCTTTCAGCAGCATTCCACTGCAAACAAAAAATTGATTCAGGCTTAATTTTCAAAAAATCAAAAAGGATCTTCTTACTCCTGCCGGCTCATCACCTCCGCATCCAAAATCCAAAACGCAAAATATTTCGCAGCCCGCTGACTGAACAGATGAACCCCGCTGGGGGTTGAGAGGGAGGAGAGAGGGAGAGACAGAGAGAGAAAGAAAGAGGGGAGCGAGAAAGAAATCATGACTGTTTTGCTCTTCTCTGTCTCTGATAGTTTCAGCTATGGAAATAAGGACCACAATGGAAATAAGTTATTAGCTTTATCGTGTCTATCCTTGATAGTTTTTTTTAAATAATGTGTATGAGAAGCTGGCTTCAGATGCATGTTTTTCTCTTTTTAAAAATTAAAAATAAAATCAATCAATAAATCAATCAATCAATCAATCAGCTGAAAGAGGAAGTGACTGCATGCTTCCCTAAAATGCACCAGATGTGAAAGTGATTTGCGTTGTTTTGATTTTCTCCAGTTCTCATTTCTTCTTCCGGTCCTCAGATTTCCTGCATATCTTCATTGCGTCTGTCTAAAGCCTGTTTGCACATCCCAGAGAAAGGAGATTACATCAATTGAAAAATGATTTTTAAATCTAAAACTGACCCAAGAAATGGTCAGAAATTAATTGGTAACTATAACTTCTCGTTATGATCAATAAATGTCTGTTTATTAAATGACTGAAAATACTTCATCAGGCTGTGCAATGTGCCTGTAAACTCGGCTGGGAGGATGTTGCTAATCTAAAAGCTAGGAGATTAATCTGACAAACTGCTCTCTGATCAGATCAGAAAGCAGATGGAGCACGTGCTGTGCGAAAACAACCAAATTCCCAATATATGGTCACCACCTGCCACCTTGTGGCCATTGCTGGTACTACCCGACATGATCTCTGATCCCGTTGTTGAGACATCTGCTGGAATGGCACCTTTATATTTTTAACAAGCATTGGGTGAAGCATCCCTTTCTGGACTGTTTCCTTTCTGGAATGGCAGGACTCCCATTAACTAAACGGCTTATGAACGAAATAATGCCCTACGTGATTAAGAGCACATATAGCCAGCTATTAAAACAATAGCAGTGCTAATATTATTAACACAAGAAGATAAGAATGTCTGTTAGTAATGTAATAATAAGCCATTTAGCCCATCTAGTCTGCACATTTAGAACGTATCCAGAGCTGCCTCAAGCCAGGACGTGATCATCCTGAGTGTCTCTGCCTCAATCTACTGCATGACCTGTCAGGCTGTTCCACATACTCCCAGCTCTCTTCCACACACTCCCAGCTCTCTGTCAGGCTGTTCCACATACTCTCAGCTCTTTGTCAGGCTGTTCCCCACACTCCCAGCTCTCTGTGCAGGCTGTTCCACACACTCCCAGCTCTCTGTCAGGCTGTTCCACACACTCCCAGCTCTCTGTGCAGGCTGTTCCACACACTCCCAGCTCTCTGTGCAGGCTGTTCCACACACTCCCAGCTCTCTGTCAGGCTGTTCCACACACTCCCAGCTCTCTGTGCAGGCTGTTTCACACACTCCCAGCTCTCTGTCAGACTGTTTCACACACTCCCAGCTCCCTGTGCAGGCTGTTCCACACACTCCCAGCTCTCTGTGTAGGCTGTTCCCCACACTCCCAGCTCTCTGTCAGGCTGTTCCACACACTCCCAGCTCTCTGTGCAGGCTGTTCCCCACACTCCCAGCTGTCTGTCAGGCTGTTCCACACACTCCCAGCTCTCTGTGCAGGCTGTTCCACACACTCCCAGCTCTCTGTCAGGCTGTTCCACACACTCCCAGCTCTCTGTCAGGCTGTTCCACACATTCCCAGGCTTCTGTGGAAATAAACACTTCCTGAAATCCCAATCAGATCACTCTCTGGTCCTCTCTTTCTGATCCTGATCAGATTAACCGTCTCGTTTCTACAAGAGTGAGTTGGATACACAATGCAAAAGACACAGAGCTCCTTCTCACTGAGGTACTGCGTTTTATAAAAGGCGATGTATCTCTTCCGTTTGTTCATACTGCTGAAGGTTGATTGATTGCACTGAAACTACAACTGAGGCAAACTTCTTTTACATGGCAGTTACTGAGAATCTAGAAGAAAACATCATTTCAAGCCCAAACTTGCAACGATTACTGGAAATTACAATTCATCAAGCCTCAGAGTTCTTCTTGGGAAATTCCCACTAAAATACCAGCTGTGTCTTCCCCTTCTACGGAACAACAACTTTGATTCCAACCAATCCGCTGCGCTGAAACTGCCCTCCTCTCAGTCCCTCTCCGGGCAGCTCCACCCTCACCCTCCTGGGCCTGCCTGCTGTGTTCAGTACTGTCAGTCACCTTGAGACAGAGAGGCTTTCTGACCAATCACCTTGATGCACTGAGGCTTTCTGACCAATCACCTTAAGACAGAGAGGCTTTCTAACCAGTCACCTTGAGACAGTGAGCCTTTCTGACCAATCACCTTGAGACTGAGGCTTTCTGACCAATCACCTTGAGGCACTGAGGATTTCTGACCAATCACCTTAAGACAGAGAGGCTTTCTAACCAGTCACCTTGAGACTGTGAGCCTTTCTGACCAATCACCTTGAGACTGAGGCTTTCTGACCAATCACCTTGAGACAGTGAGGCGTTCTGACCAATCACCTTGAGACAGATAGCCTTTCTGACCAATCACCTTGAGACAGATAGCCTTTCTGACCAATCACCTTGAGACTGAGGCTTTCTGACCAATCACCTTGAGACAGTGAGGCCTTCTGACTAATCACCTTGAGACAGTGGTTTGAAAGGACTATTAGACTCATGAACAGACTGAGGGTGATGATCTGGTTTCTCAGACAGGTCTGTGTGCTGTAGCTGTAAATGGCTCAGGTACAGTACAGTGTGAGAGTGGATCGGATGGTGACCAGTAGAATATCTGTGTTTGACAATATGTAATGTAATGTAATGATTAAATCTTCCAAAAGGAGCAGAAGAGGCCACACACAGGGCCACACACAGGGCCAGTGTACAGTGTGCAGTGCGCTATATTTAAGACTCCCTCCGTTGCTATGGGCACTCACTTAGGACACCAGCTTCTGGAACAATCCTTGCGCATCTTCACTGGAACAACTGACCAATCAGAGTTCAGTTAAATCATTAAGCCACATACCGATCGATTTAAGATACCACTTTGTTCTCTGTGTTTGGGTCTTTTTAATACCAAGCATGCGACTAAGGTCACATGACTCACAGTCAAGATTAGTGATTGGCTTGCCATACGGACTGACATACTGTGCCCTCCAAACGTATGGCAACAGTAGAATTAAATTTGTTATTAAGTTTTTGACCCCTAACTCCACTCTGTGTGTGAGCCTTCAACACTGACCAGTAGCACTGACCTTTAACTCCACTCTGTGTGTGAGCCTTCAACACTGACCAGTATCACTGACCTCTAACTCTACTCTGTGTGAGCCTTCAACACTGACCCCTAACTCCACTCTGTGTGTGAGCCTTCAACACTCCCTCCAGAGATGGGCTCCTGTTGTCTCTGCCTGGTTTTCATGTCAGAGACTCAACATCCACATACATTACATTCCATTTATTTGGTAGACATACAACAAGTGAAGGTCAATCACATCACACAGCTGCCTCAGCACAGTGCAGCAGTACCAGGTGGAGACACCCACCCCACACAACCAGCTGGTAGTCATCGGTTTTGCCATTCTTGTGCTGTACCCTGTACCCTCCAGAGTCCCCCCTCCTCAGGTCAGTCAGGGAGAAGAGCCCAGTGCTGCTGTTCCACTGCAGCCGGGTGCCGTAGCTGCCATTGGTGAGCTGGAGGATGCGATTGACCACCTTCGCAATCCCGCTGCCATCTTTGAAAATGAAGCCGATCTCCTTCACCACTGAGGGGAAGGTGACCGTCTGTCCCACAATGCCGCTCAGCATGTTTGACTGGACAGAGGAGACGCACACACCTGGAGAGCGAGGACAGAGGGAGAGAGTGGGAGAGAGAAAAACCGAAGAAAAGATGCAGGGAAAGAGAGAAATAGTGGGAGACAGAAGAGAGAAAGAGAAAGCAAGGAAAAGAGAGAGGGAGTGGGAGGGAAAGAGATACACAGGAAAGAGGGATGAGAGATGGAAGGAGGGAAACAGGAATGGGAGAAGAGGTAGCTGTAGTTTATCTTCGCTGTTGGTCTGTGTCACAGCTCAAATGGTAAGTGGACTGCATTTATATAGCGCTTTTATCCAAAGCGCTTTACAAATGATGCCTCTCATTCACCGAAGCAGTTAGGGGTTAGGTGTCTTGCTCAGGGACACTTCGACACGCCCAGGGCGGGGATCGAACTGGCAACCCTCCGACTGCCAGACAACCGCATTTACCTCCTGAGCTATGTTGCCCCCTCATAGCTCAGTGACACATAGATGCAAAGCAGTTTGTGTTGTTAGGAGATGGTTCTGTTATAGAAATGTTGTGCATATTTATGATTTTTTTAAAACAAATGAACCAAACATCAGACCTGGCTAAGATATACATTTCAAAATGCACCTGTTACATGTTACTAACCAGAACACATATAAAAAGACCCCCCTCCCTAACAAGCATATAACAGTATACCTCCTCCTCTGTAATTGGTAGCTCACCATATATCTTTGTGCCAGACATTATAAAGCTCTGATTGGCAGGAACATTGGGGCAATGGTGAAACAGGTACACAGAATAGAGAAACACGTTGGTACTGGGAGAATGGGGGGCTGGAATCGGAAAGAAGAAGCCATTATAAGCCGCTTAAGAATTGGTCATACAGGACTCAATGATACATTGTATAAAATAGGTAAGCATCCGACTGGGAAATGCATACACTGTAATAAACCAGAATCGATAGAACACATTATTTCACTGTAATGCATACAGTAAAGGACGAAACAGTTAATTTATATCATTGAGGAATGGAAAACATAGTATTTAATTTGAAGGCCTTCTAGGAAAGTCATCAAACAAAATATGAAGTTACATCATCAGCTTTCTAAGGAAAACTGGTGTAGTTAAAATGATTTATTTATTATTTATTTATTTTCTTTCCTGCCAAATCTACTGCTCCACACTCCAGTCCAGTTGGTGGCGGTAATGCACCAAAAGCTGGTTAAAACGCGCCATTAAACCTCAGAAGAAGAAAAAGAAGAAGAGGAAGAGGATAAACAATGAGGGAAGAGAAGGGCGAACAGCACGAATGAGCGATAGGCCTATGCGTTTAAAATATTTAACAAAGATGAAGATTATCCTCTGTATTTTCCTGCTGTACATTACAGGTTCGTATCTTCCTCTATATGTTCCCGTTTTTTTTCTATGTCGGAATGAGTCCTCTAACGTACGACTGGTTTAAAGCTCTTATCGGCTTGTACGTTGCAGTAGCCTTACTACGAAACCGAAAGTAGCCTAGTTATGAACAGCCTAATGTAATTAATTCTGTGAAATGGGTGGAGGTCTTTGACAGCTTCATGCCAAGTTAAAGATGCGACTAAATCCCATGAGCGACCTCGCCTGACCGCCGCGGCTCGTTTTTTCATGACACGGTAATCTAGTTGCGCAGTTTTCACTAGAGGTTGCGTTAGGCAGTAGTCTCTGGAGGTTGAATATATTCAGATCAATAAACAGATCAGATCAATCACTCTGCCTTCAAGTCGGTCAGTCCTCCTCGGAGAAAGTCTGCGCTGCTCTGGCATTCGGCCCGGTGATTTGGAGCGACACGCCCTATACCGGATGCTGTATAGTAAGTGCGTGCGTTTGTGCGGCGTTTCCTAGAAATGAGTCAAGATCGCAGATGGCTCTCTTGCTGACAGGCGAGGTGGTGCCTCTTCTGCACAAACGAATGTGTGACTTCCTCTGCAGCCGAAACCAGAGCTTTCTGTAGGTCGCCAGTTACTAGTCAGATTGAGTGGGAAACTGTCTGTTCTATGAGGGAGAGGGTCATTTTGAACAAGGTTCCCACTTGCCATAACTGTCTATTTTGCTGGGATGGGGTGGGGAACAAGGCCAGGGTGACAGAAATGTGAACCACCACGCAGCGTCAAGAATGATTAATGTTGGCAAACAGACTGAAAGAAGCCCTGTCCTCTGTATGTGCCACAGAAAATGTTCTTAGGGTTGATGAAAGTCCATAAGCTAGCATTATGGTTGTGCTGTTATGGTAACATATTAATAGGAATTTTTTAAAAAACCATGTTACGGAGAATAATTGTATGCTCTTTTTCACATTTTCACAATTTGAAATATATAACAGTTTGTAGGTCTGTTCTGTTATTGCAGTGTCCCCCACCATTTCAGCAGAGTTGACACTGACAGGCATGTGCTTCAGAAACACACTGCACCCATTACCGCTCTGTTTCACTGCACCGCTGTGTGTGTGTGTGTGTGTGTGTGTGTGTGTGTGTCTGTCTGTCTGAGCATGTGCACACGTGTGTGTGTGTGTGTGTGAGCATGTGCACACGTGTGTGTGTGTGTCTGAGCATGTGCACACACTTATGTGTGTGTGTATGTGAGTGTGTTTGTGTGCATGTGTGTCTGTGTGTGCGCATGTGTGTCTGAGTGTGTGTGTAAGTGTGCGTGTGTTTGTGTGTGTATGTGTTTGTGTGTTTATGTGTATGTGAGTGAATGTGTGTGCTGGCACGTCTGTGTGTGTGTGTGTGTGTGTGTGTGTGTGTGTGTGTTTGAGCATCTGTGTGTGTGTGTGTGTGTGTGTGTGTGTCTGAGCATGTGCACACACTTATGTGTGTGTGTATGTGAGTGTGGTTGTGTGCATGTGTTTCTGTGTGTGCGTGTGTGTGTGTGTTTGTGTGTTTATGTGTATGTGAGTGAATGTGTGTGCTGGCACGTGTGTGTGTGTGTGCGAGCGAGCGAGCGAGTGTCTGTGTGTGCATGTGTGTCTGAGTGTGTGTGTTTGTGTGTGTCTGAGCATGTGCACACACTTATGTGTGTGTGTATGTGAGTGTGTTTGTGTGCATGTGTGTCTGTGTGTGCGTGTGAGTGTGTGCGCATGTGTGTCTGAGTGTGTGTGTATGTGTGTATGTGTTTGTGTGTTTATGTGTATGTGAGTGAATGTGTGTGCTGGCACGTCTGTGTGTGTGTGTGTGTGTGTGTGTGTGTGTGTGTGTGTGTGTGTGTGTTTGAGCATCTGCGTGTGTGTGTGTGTGTGTGTGTCTGAGCATGTGCACACACTTATGTGTGTGTGTATGTGAGTGTGTTTGTGTGCATGTGTGTCTGTGTGTGCGTGTGTGTGTGTGTTTGTATGTTTATGTGTATGTGAGTGAATGTGTGTGCTGGCGTGTGTGTGTGCGTGCGAGCAAGTGTCTGTGTGTGCATGTGTGTCTGAGTGTGTGTGTGTCTGAGTGCATGTGTGTGTGCACTAGGGCTGTCAAAAAATATTCGAAGTTTGGAAACTATTCGAAAATCTTTTTTTTTTTTTTTTAAAAGTTCGAACCTAAATTTGAGCATTCGAATATTAGTTTTGGATCCCGCGTATTGTAATTAACATGCAGGCTTTAATTTCATGTGGCGAATCATGTTCATGCACGCAAAGTTCATTTCCTGTGCTAACGTTACTTTCTCTGTCAACAAGAAACATTCTGCCCTGGACCCAGGGCAAGTGGATCGTCTGGTTTTCCTTGCCAATAACCTCCGGTGATACTTCCAGCTCTATTGACACCTAACGTTACTGGTCAGCTAGCCTCGCGAGCCAGTCTCTTTTTTCACTTCGTTCAACAGATCTGGTCAGCTAACAATTTAGGCTAAATAATGTTCCCATGGCAGGCTATGTTTCCTTTCTTTTCTGAAGATTTTGATAAAAATTGGATGATGAAAGAAGTTGAACAAACTAAACAGAGTAAGTGATTTATGTTGTTTTAGGCTATAGGTATTAGCCGTTTGAATAGTTTTTGTGTTAAGAAATAAACAGGGATTTCCTACAAACAATCATTTCCCGATGATTAATAAATGCCGATGTGTGGCAAATTGCATCCACATGAAAGTGCTTTATTCATTTGCGCATTAGGCTATAGAAACTGCAGGGGGCTCATTTATAAAATGAACTTGCGCGCATACATCAAGCGAAGACCTGACGTAGAGCCACGACCGTTTCCACAGTCAAATCAAGTGATGTTGAAATTTTATAAATCACTACTTTGACGTGATTTTCTACGCACGCGCTACACAGTTGATCTAAAATACGTTTTATGAATGAGGCCCCAGATGTAGTAGCCCAGTATTAAAGTTCACCGATGTCCTCTATTCTACGGCTTATTTTTGTGAATTATAGGCAAATGATATTCGAATATATTCGAACTCTAACTAATTACAAAAGCTAATATTCGAACTCAGTTTCATTGCACTTTTGACAGCCTTAGTGTGCACCTGTGTGTGTGCAGTATAAAATGTTACAATGTACTCTGATTGGTGGAGCCCTCCCTTTCCCCGCTGTGACATCACCCAGTGTTTCCTGTGGAATTGATCTCTTGGTGTGGTGGTGGGTGTCTGAAAGGGGGGGGGGAGGCGGGGGTGTAGCAAAGGCAAAAAAGTTTAAGACTATGAAAACATAACCTCTTGAGACTTCTTAAAGGTTTTTTTTTTTATATCTAAATCTATCTTTTAGCTCTGACGAGCTCTTGATACAAGGAATAGCAGTTTGCAAGAGCTAAAAAGTAGTTTTAGATGTACTTTAAAACCATAAAAGGTTTGTTAACCCTTGTATTGTTTGTAAATATTGAAGCAAAATAGGCCTGTATTTGAGTTATGGTGGGGTGAGAACAATTAAAAGAGCACATTGTCCATCTAGAAGTTCTGTCTTCAAGAATAGAGGACTATATAACCAAAATTGATACTCAACAAAAGTTACATATTGCACTTTAAAAGGGACACTCTTCTGCTAAATTAACTCAATTACCACGACAAAATAGTACTTCATTAGAATGTTTTATCTTTTTATTTAACAATATAATTTGAGCTGGGTCCACATTCAAAGCCCTCTCTCTCTCTGTCTCTCTCACACTCAATGACAGAGTTTACATGCATTGTCCATGCAAAAAAAAAAGGAAAAAGTGAGAAAAATGGCTTTAAAAATTCTGTTCTGTTACATTCTAATTCTACTGAGAAGCATGATACAAAAATTTCCTAACTAACTTAGACGCTTGATTAATGTATTTTTTATTAGCTAGTTTTATCTGTATTCATTTCTGGACACTGCAGCAGCTTGTGAGACTGCTCCTCTCGTTATAATCATAATCGTCATTAGAATGCAGCCCTCTTTGTCAGCTGTAGCAACTGTAGCCTAACTCAGTTTTGCTAGCTCACTACATTCACAAAACCTTAAAAATAAACACTTTCCCTTTCGTTTTCACGGGAAAAAAATCACCATGTTGTAGTATGGAAATGGAAGTAGTTGCATGACTCGAACATTTTAAATGCCCTTTTTTTTTTCTTTTTTTTAAATTCGCGCTGTTTTGGCGATTTGCCAACACTTTGCGGCCGTTATAACAGTAGCTCTAGATTTTTAAAAAATGGTAGGCACTTACGTAGCTCAACTGAAACAGGTTCGGCTTCGGCTCAAACAAACACTGTTTATTTTCAGATAACGTTACATATTTATCACATTTATTTTTTACTTGTCCGATCAGACAACTGCATGAGACATTCCACTTGCCCGAACAGAGTTAGGATCCGCCAGTTGTCATCACCGAATGATAGTTAACGCCAGTGCTTGAGATGGGCAGGAGCTGTCGGGACTTGTATATGACTTCTTTTGATTACCAACATTAATTTATTTTAAACAGTATGTATTTTGAGGAGTAGGTACCGGCACTTATTTTGGTCCAATTAAAACACTGGTTAACACTATGGTATTTTTGTAATATTTGAAGCGTCGCTACCTACCTTTTCCTTGTCTTTCGGTGGCTGAAGGAAAAAAAAGTGACGCTTTGACAGACCGTGCGACCTTCGCGCGCTGCAAGTCATCCGACCACCTCAGAAAGGAGCAAGCACGGAGCGCGCGGCCTAGGCTCTTTTTGAAAATAAATATGTGGACGCGACAGTATGGATTTGAAAGCGCATTTAGGCAGACATATTTAGAAAGTTTAACATTTTTAATTTAAGAATTTAATATATAGGCTATATATATACATATTTTATTTATTTATTTTTTTATTTTTTTATTATGGTGTGGCGGCAAGGATTTTGCCGTGTCGCCACGCCGCGGCAAAACCTTACCAGCGAAACGTTGGATCACCACTGATATTTTATTGTCCCTGATATGGAGGAAGGCGAACATGCAGAGGCTCTTAATGGGGTGCTCAGCCCCCGTGTTATGTTTACTTATTAGCACCTGTGAAACTGTTAGTCTGGCTCAGATATACCCAGGTCTGTACTAGATTTTAATGTGGTACATTTAGTACAGAAATGAAGTTCATACTAAAGTACTCAATATGTATGATCTTTAAGTCAATTCCAAACCAAGAACCACATTTACACTGGTTTAGTCACAGGCAATGAAATAGATCTCTCAAAAGTGTAATTCCTTGTTTACTAAAACAATGAAACGGGTCAATTTGACCCAAACTGAACATAGGATGCTTTACTGCATGCATTACCTTGTGCTCATCGCTGATGGTGGCTTGTCTCTGTGTCTCCAGCAGTGAGTGTGTTCGGCGAGCCTCAGGAGCTGAACGGCATTGTGGGAGAGAGTGTGAAGTTCCCAGCTGCAGTGAAAATCGAAGGGAGTCTGATGCACAGCGGTGCCCCCATTGGAGACGTGACTGGCGGTAGATTTAGGACGGCCCGTAATGAGAAGTTCAGCGGCAGAGTGCACTGGGACAAGAGAACTGGACTCTTCTCCCTCTCTGCGCTGGAGATGGAGGACTCTGGAGAGTATAAAGTAGAGAATACAAACCAGAACATAAATACCGTCTTCCAGCTGAATGTGTACAGTAAGTACCACTGTTACTGTCTCTAAAGTATTACTAATGCAGTAGTGTGTGTGTGTGTGTCCTAGATTAGCTTGAATTAAAGGGAAATTTACCTCTATTGAATAGCAAATTGTGTATCATCCTGTGAAGATGGGGCTACTTATGCTGCAGAGTCCAAAAATGCCACATTTACATTTACATGTGGTCATTTATAACAATAACATTATTATTATTATTATTTGTAGTAGTAGTAGTAGTAGCATCAGTACTAGTAAGAGTAGTTATTGATCTTATATGATCTCTGTATTCATTTTTGTTCTCTGCTACACCATTATATCCCACTACACCTGCACAGAATATAATTCACAGCTGTAACAGGAACAGGGATCTAAGGTCATGTGACTTTGATATACTGAGTACAGCAGCAACAGCAGCAGCACGTTACTGCCACCAAGACCACTGATCAGAGGGCAGATCTTTAACTCTGTTATCAGGAAGGAGAGTTTCACACAGATGGCTTAAGGCACAACATTTTGAAATTCTGAAGTAAATATATATTACAGCTATCTGAATGGTTACACTGTTTAAACAGTCTAAATTTATAAGTATATTTGTCGTTTTTTCTTTGTAAAATGACACAGACATGAGATTTATATACCGCAATGTGATTATATGCTGTCTTTGTTTGTATCATAATTAGGGTTGCAAAATTCCGGGAATATTCAAGGATGGAAACTTTCCATGGGAATTAATGGGAATTTATGGGAATTAACGGGAAATAACTGGAATAAAATGGAAATATAGGGGTTATTTGCTCAGGCTGCATTTACCATGTCATATGCAGATAGAAACAAACCTTTTACCATATCATAAGCAGACATAATTAAAAACATTCCCTATGACCCCCCTCCAAAAATAAAGACTTTTCTCCAAAAAATAATTTTCTCACAGGCCTCCATATCCTCTCCACTGACTTCCTCCGATGCCTCATCTTCACTATCCAACAGCTAGCTAGCAGAGTTAACAAGGTATAAACTGTGTACTTTGCATTAGGCTACTATCTGCCGGTAAACTGAAATATCATAAAAAAATATAAAATATATTCACTCCAGTAATATAATCAAAACTTACCTGAAAGCATGTAGTCCGTTGGCTCAGACTGTGCGGTAGTGTTGGTAGTAATGTGGGCTGCACAGGTGATGGGAGAATGCACTGTGCATGCAGAGGGTTGTAATTTTGCTGAATTCCTATTTACAGGGATGCTGGCAAATTATCAGTGCATGTGATGGAAGACTGCACTGCTGAATGTAGTGCATGGTTACAATTCAATTAAATGGGCGTACTTTTAACCAAAACATGCCATAAGACCTGGTATTGCTTTTTTATGTGTATCCCCCCCCCAAATAAGTTCACTATTAAAAGGTAAGGTTTTTATATTGAAATTGTGCAAAATTCCCGAGCTTAACTTTCCTTCCAATATTTCTGGAAATTTACCGGAAATTTTCCGACACTTTGCAACCCTAATCATAATTGTGTTGATAACTGTTCTAATATATTATCATCTCTCCCTTTGCATATGTGCCTGGAAATACTTGTAACCGCTGTGCCTAGAGGACAACGGTAAGTTACAGAGCAACACATCAATGTTATTGTCCCCTACGGATAGGATTAATACGTGTTTATGATTTTAAGATGAATCACGTGATTTAGCCTGTTTTAAAAATGTTTCATTTCAGCTACTTACTCGAGGGACCCGTTGTAGATCCCCTTTATATACAGAATTCATCAGAGAGAAATGTTCTTTCTCTCTACATGCAAGTAACATTTTCATGAAGGGTATTCTGCACTTGCCTCTGATTGGTCCAGATGAATCCAGATGAAACACATGGGGTATCTGGGCAGTACAGGTCACATTTGCCATTTTTAATTTTTTGTTATAGTTTCTTTTCAAAGTTCTGCTGTGCTGAAACTAGCTGCTACAGACACACTGTTCTTCTTTTGGAGGAATGATGTCATAATGAGGGTTTCAAAGGGTCAGTATATTTCCGGTAAATTTCCGGAAATTTTGGAAGGGAAGTTAAGCTCGGGAATTTTGGGAATTTTGCACAATTTCAATATAAAAATCTTAAAAATCTTACCTTGTAATAGTGAACTTATTTGAGGGGGAATGCACATAAAAAGCAATACCAGGTCTTATGGCATGTTTTGGTTAAAAGGATTCCCATTTAATTGAATTGTAGCCATGCACTGCATTCAGCAGCACAGTCTTCCATCACATGCACTGATAATTTGCCAGCATCCCTTTAAAGGTGCAGTGTGTAGAATTTAGTGGCATCTAGCAGAACGGACTTGGCAGAAATGGAATGTAATATTCTTAAGTATGTTTTAATTAGTGTATAATCCCATGAAAATAAGAATTGTTGTGTTTTCGTTACCTTAGAATGAGCCCTTTATATCTACATAGGGAGTGGGTCCGCTTCCACGATGGCCGGCATGTTGCACCGCCATGTTTCTACAGTAGCCCAGAACGGACAAACAGCTCTAGAGGGGGCGCATTTGCCTGGGTATCTTCCAAAGTAGCTGTGCGTAATACCACACGTGTTGTTTACGGCATTGTCACCCTTTTTAGTACAGTCTGGCTTGATTGACAATTCTTTTAATCAGCAGGTGAGAGTATAAGCTTTCTAACGATGTGTAACATGTCTAATTTTGCTTTTGGAATAGCGTTTGTTATTGCAATCACTTATGCATGCACTCTGTGGTAGCAGTAAAATCCGCTGCACGTAACGAAACGTTGTTAACGATATTTCGTAATTTCTTGGAAAATACTATTATTATTGAGGACTTCTGGGCATAGCTAAGCCATATGTTTGCTGATAGACCTTGCTGACATCGTTTTCTACTGTAAGACAGAAGCGGATAGAAATATATCATTGATTTACTATCTCTGTCTATCTATTGTAAACAGATAAGTTTTCATAATTGCTATGTAAGTACTAGGCCTACTGCTCAAAATATTTTGGTTATATACGTTATTTTTGAAATTGAGTGTCTTTATATAGGTTAGTGGTATTTTATAATTAGATCCCGACCGATATATCGGTTTGGCCGATATATCGGCCATTATTTGACTTTTTTGAGGACATCGAGATCGGCAGTTATGCCGCCGATGTGTCCCGGTATTTTAATAAGTATAATAAACAAAAAAACAATGAATATTTATCTGTACTTGTCTGTTCGAACGTTGTAATTGCTATTTACTAGAATTATCCAGTAGAGGGAGCTCTAATACAAGTGTGAACTGCAGCAGCTGACGCGCTACTTCTCTAATAAGACGTTTGTCACTCGTGCCTCATCCAATATTCTCCACCGCAAGACTTGTCTGCACAGATTTGATTGCCGCAATAAAAGTATGTATATTTAGTGAAAGTTTTTAATTTTTTTAAAGTTTATACGACCACTATGTTTATCAATCCTCATTATCAAGCGAGCGAGCTAGCTAACATATTTGGTTCACTTTAGCAAGCTAGCTGGCTAGCAAGCATTTATGAAGTGGCAGTGAGCACATAAGTAGGGTAGGATCTACATTTCCAGAGGACATCGCTGTATTCTCAAATGAATAACCAGCCAAAATTAAAACTGTGATTGAATGCATCACACATTTGTTTTTTTAAAATCTGAGATAATGATATTAGCTACTGTATGATGCTGTGTCAATAGCCAACGCGTTATTGCGAGCGAGTGTGTCATCTAGTCACGCGTCATCATAGCAAGCTAACCAGACAGTAAAAACGCAGATAAAACACTTCTAACATGGATCATTTTAAGCCATGTTATCTAGCTTTGTCGTGATAACATGAGAGAAGGATTGCTGTTGGAGTGAACCAACCAACAGTTAGCGCGGGTAACCTGCAGGAAAGCGCATTGTAGTTTTGTTCACGTATTTCATCCAGTCAATTTAATTTCATCTAACGTTACACTTGATTCACTCTTTTGCTCCGCTAGATAATGTCTTACTCTTTGAGATCATGCAGTAGAAATAAAATAAGAAAATATAATTCATTTAACTTACTGAGAATATATAATAAGAAATAATGAGGGTGTGTCAATAGCTAATGCGTTATTCCGAGCGAGTGTGTCATCTAGTCACGCGTCGAAGCGCACTAGTTATTTTCACCACCGAATTCTTATGGACAGGGAAGCTCGCTAGATAGTCTTACTCTTTGAGATCATGTAGTAGGAATAAAATAAGAAAATATAATTAATGTACTGAGAATAGGTACTAAGAAATAATAACAAATTAATAATAATAACAACAACAACAACAATAATAATAATCATAAAAATACATGTTTGAAACTGGAAAACTGATTTTTTTAAATTAATTTTTTATAGGTGGCTGGAAAAGAGGAGTAAAAGCAAGGTGTGGAGTTATTTTGATTTCACACACATAAAGATGGTGTTAATATATATATTTAATTTAATATCATCTTTTACTTTTTTTATCTAAAAAGTTCTTTGTGTGTTTATTTTTATTTGTTTGCTTATAAGTTAAATGTTCTTAAATATAGAAACTTTAAGAAAATATAAGTTTTTCAAATTGATTTGAAAATGTTGCACTTTTTGACAAAATATTGGTCAAAACATCGGTAATCGGTGGGCTAGGACTCTCCAAAATCGGGATCGGCATCGGACCCAAAAATCTGGCATCGGTCGGGCTCTATTTATAATGAGGATATTTCACACTGTATTGTAAGCGTTAGTTAGAAGTGTAATAGTTCTTGTGATGCATCATGTCTTTCTGTGATTTACCATGCAAAGCAGCTAACGTTAGCAATAAAACACTACCACAATGCGGAACAATTAACAATCATAATCACTATCTTACTTGTAAGCTATGACCTATAGTTTTACAGACTAAATAACTAAATACAATTTATAAATCTATCAAGGAACCTCACCACTTGACACTTGGCTACTCGATGCTGTCGTAGACGATGACATCATTTTTGGAACTTACAGGCCACCATAGCTTCTCCTACGTCGCTGGAAAGGGAGGGGTGAGGGGAGGTGAGGGGGGGTATTCAGTTGGTTGCAACCTCACCGCTAGATGCCACTAAATTATACATACTGCACCTTTAAATAGGAATTCAGTAAAATTACAACCCTCTGCATGCACAGTGCATTCTCCCATCACATGTGCAGCTCACATTACTGCCAACACTATTGCACAGTCTGAGCCAAAGGACTACATGCTTTCTGGTAAGTTTTGATTATATTACTGGAGTGAATATATTTTATATTTTTTATGATATTGCAGTTAACGGGCAGATAGTAGCCTAATGTAAAGTACACAGTTTATACCTTGTTAACACCTTCTGCTAGCTAGCTGTTATCATGTGATGTAGCTTGATTGAGCATGCTAATTGAGGAGTTTTAATTAATCTATTTCCATTCATTCTTTATTGTAAAACATTTATTTTATAAATGAGTTGTTCACTTTAAACCCTAAGGCCTATTCTGAGTTGTTATTTCGTTATGTTTTGTTTTCGTCATGGGAAAAGGGGTCGTAACGAATATTTTTTGTTGACGAAATTAACGCTGTCTGATAAGTAGGATATTTTTATCGCTGTGAAACGGCATGGAGGCATCGTATAAATATTGGTAATTTTGTACAAGCAGTTAGCTTCTCTTCAAAACTTTCTGTCTTTGGTCACGTAGTGTGCTGCCGACGTCATTTGGCACTACTTACGCTCTACTGCTCGTCACTAGAACCGCGGGGTCAACTGACCCCTTGCACAGTAAAATGGGATGTATTTTGTTCATTTTTATTCCACATGTCTGCCATTTCTTGACTTTTTCTAAAAACTCGCACTTCGACTATCTATGCAAATAGAATTCTAAAACAACGCTCGGAAGACTGTTTTTAGGGGGGTTTTTTTAGGTGTTAAGAGAAAAGTCTTTTTTTTGGAGGGGGGTCATAGTAAATATTTGCAATTATGTCTGCTTATGATATGGTAAAAAGTTTGTTTCTGGATATGACATGGTAAATGCAGCCTGAGCAAATAGGGCTATATTTCCATTTTATTCCCGTTATTTCCCGTTAATTCCCATAAATTCCTGTTAATTCCCATGGAAAGTTTCCATCCTTAAATATTCCCGGAATTTTGCAACCCTAGTCATAATCACAGTAATGCAGGCTGCCGGTCACATTGGACAAAAGTTAAATGATGTTCATCTGAGTATCCATTTAACCTGTTCAGTTCACTTTTATATTTGATTAATTTTATCACAATATCTAATTGTTCAGTTTGTATGCTCTGGCCTTTTGCTTGTTGGGAAGAGCTTATCATTCAGATTCATATTTGTCTCATAATTATTCTGCATTAATAAGGTTTTTGAATACTGTATTCACTGTATGGGGATGTAGTACTACTTGCTCAAGCGTGTTATTGTCGTCATTTCTTATTGACGTCACATGCCTTGAAACGCTTGACCTCATGTGCCTCTCGTTATCTGTACGTTTGATAGGCTCTTTAAAGGTAGTTTTTACATGGCTTTGCTTCAGAATGACTCTGTTCGAATGGTGGGCATTTTTATAATAAAATCAAATAAATACACACAAAATCGAACGTGGCAATCATACCAAGTGACCTGGCTAATAGCATAAAGCTCGCTCTCAGAGAACCCCCTTCAGTAAGCAGCCACTGGCAGGTTTTTACGACCCGAGAAAACAATTTGGGACATTTGGAGAGGTACAAAACGCGCTGGAAAACACGCTCAAACTAAATTTACAAAATGAAAGAATTGTTGTGATGAAAAAGGTTAACAGAGGCTTGAGAAGCTCCTGATTTCGAGTACCTTCAATGATTTCTTGTCTTCTCTTTACGAAGATTGTTGTTTAGAAATGCAGAATCCAGCCCGTCCCCGCTTACAGCAGATGTTTTGGAACGCTGACAACTCTCTATACTGGCTGTTGTCCTAATTCCTTATAATTCCCCGCAACTGAGTGTTACAATTGCCGTTTTCATGCCATTTTCTATAAATAACGTAAAAAATCCCAATGACATGAGCATCGCATAATGCGATCAGTTGTATTTGGAAATATGCACTTTCCACAACTTCATGCGCATTAAGTAGTCGAGACTGAGTAACAACTTGTTTGTTTCTGAGTTCTTAGGAGGAATAGAACAGGATGGTAAAGCAGGCAGAAAAAAAGATTAGGAATAGAGCCCCACAGTGGGGTCAGGCGGGTGTGATGTGCGTATGTTTTCGTAGCTAGATCACCAAAACGTGCTGAAAATAGCATCGGGAAATTATCTGCCTGTGTAGTGTTGGTGTGTTCAGGCTTTCTCGCTTACCAGATACCACAGGTTACCTTGCGTTATGTTTCGTATGTATCATATCAATAAAATAACTTAGGATTTGGACTACTTTGAACCAACCTGCATGGTTTGTTGCTTAACTCAAATGATGTTAAAAAATATGACCACACATACATTTATGCTATATTTGATTTTAAAATGTTTATTTTCCAATTAAAACACATTTTTAAATCAAATATAGCATTCATATTCAATGGGCGGTCATACACTCGAATAGTCTACTATTTTTAAGGGAAGATACTTCTTTGTGGTAGTGAAGGTTCTGGGGTCCCTGTTACTCTGAGCTGTAGGGTTAGGCTGAAAGCAGCAGGGGTCTGCGTTAGTTCTGAGCGGCGGGAGAGGCTGACAGCGCTGCTGCTATCAGACTGCGGCTGCGCCAACAGCAAGCTCGTGCGACGAACGGTACTGTGACATCAGATTTGGAGGGGTTAATTCCCATTTAAATGTTTTTCAATAAAATAATTCGGCAGCTGTCAAAATCGCTGACGCGGGCGCCTGCTCCACTAGGGGGCGAGTATTAACAGGTTTAATATATTATCATCTCTCCCTTTGCATATGTGCCTGGAAATACTTTTAACCGCTGTGCCTAGAGGACAACGGTAAGTTACAGAGCAACACATCAATGTTATTATCCCCTACGGATAGGATTAATACGTGTTTATGATTTTAAGATGAATCTTAACACGTGATTTAGCCTGTTTTTACATTACATTACATTACAGGCATTTGGCAGACGCTCTTATCCAGAGCGACGTACAACAAAGTGTACCATAACCAGGAACAAGTATGTCGAAAACCCTAGAGAGAAGTACCGGTCCAAGTGCAGGGAACAACCGCATAGTTCAACTTGGACCCTGAAGGTTAAACTGATTAACACTAACACAAATGAGAACAGCAACAACGCAGTCTATGCAAAAATACAAGCAGTTGTTAAGACAGGTGCATTAACTAAGTCACCTACGAAACAGCTACCTAGTTACAACCCTAAGCTTACAGTCATTTAAGAGATTACAGGGAGGTAGGGAGGGATGGGGAGAGGTGCAGCCTGAAGAGGTGAGTCTTCAGTCGTCGCTTGAAGTGGGTCAGTGTCTCAGCTGTTCTGACCTCCACGGGGAGGTCATTCCACCATCGTGGGGCCAGAACAAACAGGAGACGTGTTCGGGAAGCGCAGGTGCGAAGAGGGGGAGGTGCCAGGCGTCCTGAGGTAGCAGAACGGAGGGGTCTGGCTGGCATGTAGGGTTTGAATATCTTGTGGAGGTATGCTGGGGCTGATCCCTTGACTGCCTGGTATGCTAGGACCAATGTTTTAAATTTGATGCGAGCTATAACAGGCAGCCAGTGGAGGGTAGTGAGCAGGGGAGTGACGTGGGAGTGTCTGGGGAGGTTGAAGACCAGACGAGCTGCAGCATTCTGAATGAGATGTTTTAAAAATGTCAGTCTGAATGAATGTTTTAAAAATGTTTCATTTCAGCTACTTACTCGAGGGACCCGTTGTAGATCCCCTTTATATACAGAATTCATCAGGGAGAAATGTTCTTTCTCTCTACATGCAAGTAACATTTTCATGAAGGGTATTCTCCACTTGCCTCTGATTGGTCCAAATGAATCACATGGGGTATCTGGGCAGTACAGGTCACTTTTTATTGCCATTTTACATTTTCTGTTATAGTTTATTTTCAAAGTTCTGCTGTGCTGAAACTAGCTCCTACAGACACACTGCTCTTCTTGTGGAGGAATGATGTCATAATGAGGCGGCTTACTGGTGATGTCATTTACTCTCCTCAGGTGGAGGAATGATGTCATAATCACAGTAATGCAGGCTGCCAGTCACACTGGGCAAAAGTAAAATGATGTTCATCTGAGTATCTATTTCACTTGTTCAGTTCACTTTTAGATTTCATTAATTTTATCACAATATCAAATTGTTCAGTTTGTATGCTCTGGCCTTTTGATTGCTGGAAAGAGCTTATCATTCAGATTCATATTTGTCTCATAATTATTCTGCATTAATAAGGTTTTTGAATACTGTATTCACTGTCTCACTCTGTTTCCCTGCACAGTTCCTCTATCAAAGCCCCATGTCAGCATCACTCATAATGAGTACCCCTGCACTATAGAGTGCACTGCAGAGAGCGGGACAGAAGCGACCCTGTCCTGGTATAGAGAGGGTGAGAAGAAGCCCTACGTCTCCTCACGTGTGGCAAGTGCTCCACATCTGCATCTGCCTGTGCCTGTGGAGAGCGGTACATACACCTGTGAGGCGAAGAACTCAGTCAGCAGAGAGACATCAGACCCTCTCACTGTGGGGGCCCACTGCACAGGTGAGCTTACTGCACCTCATTCACACCTGCTCACATCTTTCCATACCTGTGTACTCTAGTTCTTAATGATGAGAAAGAGGCTCTAAAATAGGAAAGTGTCTTGTTTATTTTTGTGTATTTTGGGAAGGAGTGATTTTATTATTTCTTTTATATGTGCTTCTGAATTATGAAATGAGTTTATTTCAGAAGAACAAGTTCTCATAATTACTGATGTTTTCTCCTAATAACTAGATAAAACAATAACTACATGGCAGCATTGCACTTCTGTACTCTAGAAACCTCCATGATGAGGCGGCCTCTCTGCTCTGTACTGAAATAAAGGACCAGGTCTCTCCTGTGAGAGATTCTTCACCTCAGTGGTTAAATAATGTTTCAGTTATATGCAGTATCAGGACAGATCCGTCAGTACGGGTGTTTTTTTCATTATTCCTCTCTCTCAGAAACTTGCGCTGAACTCACCATTTGATATGGACCCAGCACACCATTACTGAGGAAGAGGCTGTTTTAATAGTCATGTGACCTTTCTATTCTCAGTTTGCAGTGGCTTTTGCTCTGAGACTGGCTCATCTTGGTCTCTTTCTTACTCTGCTGATTCTGTAGAAGTGTTATGTGTCTAAAATCAATCAACAATGTGTACACTGTTGTGTGGCCATATTCCTGCATTGTGATTGGCTGTCCATGTTGTTTGTCTCTGATTGGCTGTCGATGTTATATGGCAAAAATGACTGAAAAAACTCAATGCAATTTGCTGCCTAATGTTTTTTAATAGAAGCAGTGAAATAGTAATGAAATGCAGCACATTACTGTCACCAGGGCTTCCCAAATATCCATCAGAGGCACGTGCAAATTTGTGCTCATCCTCAGGATGAAATTCACTGGAACCTCAGTGTGATTTATGAGATTTTCACTGACTGACTGGCCAGTGCTGGGTGCCTGTAATTAATTAACTGCGTTTAGCTAATTAATTGAGTTATCGGCTAATAAGGGTTAATGAGAAGACATGAAAGACACAGTTCAGCTAAAACTTCATTTTGGATTGGAGGAACAGGAACAGGTGATGAATTGGTACATCAGCACCAGTATTAATTAAAATAAGCATGAGTATTAGCCAGAAAGCACAGCCAAGAGGGGACGCATGCAGTAGGCAGTTCAGGGAACACAGACTGTTCCATCTGTTTCTATATTACATCTCACCAACTCTCTCTCTCCAGCTCTCTTTCAGATCCACATTCAACATGTGTCTGCCAGTGTCAACCTGATTATTATTTCATCTGATATATTTTTATTGTATTACGTTAATGGTAGAAAGGGCCATAGTTTTGGGACCCCCAATGGAGACTGTCAGCATTTAAATATTATCTGCACAGCTAATTATGGATTTCTTGTGTTTATTTTACCATGTGTCCTTGGACCTGCTCCTGGTGGACCAATCACAGCTCCTACCGGTAAGAATTCCCATAATCCCTGTCTGCCCACAGCTACACACTGGAGTCTCTGTGCTACACACAGCTACACACTGGAGTCTCTGTACTACACACTGGATTCTCTGTACTACACACAGTTACACACTGGAGTCTCTGTGCTACAGACAGCTACACACTGGAGTCTCTGTTCTACACACAGCTACACACTGGAGTCTCTGCGCCACACACTGCTACACACTGGAGTCTCTGTGCTACACACAGATACACACTGGAGTCTCTGTGCTACACACAGATATACACTGGAGTCCTTGTGCTACACACTGCTACACACTGGAGTCTCTGTGCTACACAGCTACACACTGGAGTCTCTGTGCTACACACAGCTACACACTGGAGTCTCTGTGCTACACAGCTACACACTGGAGTCTCTGTGCTACACACAGCTACACACTGGAGTCTCTGTGCTACACACAGCTACACACTGGAGTCTCTGTTCTACACACAGCTACTCACTGGAGTCTCTGTGCCACACACTGCTACACACTGGAGTCTCTGTGCTACACACAGATACACACTGGAGTCTTTGTGCTACACACTGGAGTCTCTGTTCTACACACAGCTACACACTGGAGTCTCTGTGCCACACACTGCTACACACTGGAGTCTCTGTGCTACACACAGATACACACTGGAGTCTTTGTGCTACACACAGCTGCACACTGGAGTCTCTCTGCTACACATAGCTACACACTGGAGTCTCTGTGCCACACACTGCTACACACTGGAGTCTCTGTGCTACACACAGATACACACTGGAGTCTTTGCTACACACTGCTACACACTGGAGTCTCTGTACTAGACATAGCTACACACTGGAGTCTCTGTGCTACACACAGCTACACACTGGAGTCTTTATGCTACACATAGCTATGCACTGGAGTCTTGGCTCTAGAGTCCCCCCTTTTACTCACAGTGTATTGTGTAAGGAAGTATTTGACTTCTTGTGCTGATTTGCTCTCTGACTCAGATGCAGTTTAGAAGTGCTGCTGTTCCGCTCTTTGAGCAGGTTTTGAATGTCTCTGTTTCTCTGTCCACAGGTCTCAGCACAGGGACAATTGTTGCCAGCGTTATCGCTGTTGTTGCTGTCCTCATTGCAGTTGTCCTTGCTGTTCTGTATCACCGTAAGTATCACTCACGCTGCTTTGAGCTCTGGCAGTATTAAACACAGATTTGCTCTAGAAACAGGAAGGAGCCACATCTGAGGGCAGGTGGCCAATAGGGTCAGAGTTTATCCTGTCTGTGAAGCAGCTTCATTTAACCCCTGTAATCCAGAGTAGTGAACCCCCAGACTTCAGCACAGGGGCCCAGGGAGTCCTACACATTAATATCACAACTGACAGGCAGTTTAGCACAGACAGGTTAGAACATATTAATCTGTAATAATGTCTGGTCACATGCACAGTACATTGGTGTGCTGACAAAGGTGTCATAAGGAGACAAATTAGCAAAGGTGTTTTAGAGAGACAGGTTAGTAAAGGTGTCATAAGGAGACCAGTTAGTAAAGGTGTTGTAAGGAGACAGGTTTGTAAGGGTGTTTTAGCAAGACAGGTTAGTAAAGGTGTCATAAGGAGACCAGTTAGTAAAGGTGTTGTAAGGAGACAGGTTTGTAAGGGTGTTTTAGCAAGACAGGTTAGTAAAGGTGTCATAGGGAGACAGGTTAGTAAAGGTGTTATAATGAGACAGGTTAGTAAAAGTGTTTTAGAGAGACAGGTTAGTAAGGGTGTTTTAAGGAGACAGGTTAGTAAGGGTGTTTTAGGGAGATAGGTTAGTAAGGGTGTTTTAGAGAGACAGGTTAGTAAGGGTGTTTTCGGGAGACAGGTTAGTAATGGTGTTTTAGAGAGACAGGTTAGTAATGGTGTTTTAGGGAGACAGGTTAGTAAGGGTGTTTTAGGGAGACAGGTTAGTAATGGTGTTTTAGGGAGACAGGTTAGTAAGGGTGTTTTAGGGAGACAGGTCAGTAAGGGTGTTTTAGGGAGACAGGTTAATAAGGGTGTTTTAGGGAGACAGGTTAGTAATGGTGTTTTAGAGAGACAGGTTAGTAAGGGTGTTTTAGGGAGACAGGTTAGTAAGGGTGTTTTAGGGAGACAGGTTAGTAATGGGGTTTTAGAGAGACAGGTTAGTAAAGGTGATTGTAAGGGTAACAGCGAAAGCTGGAGGCAAACAAAACATGGCGAAGCAGCAGTGAGGTCAAGGAACCCGGTGAATTTTTTTTACAGTGCCAGTTCCCAAATAAGTGCAAAATATATATAGTGAACAAAAACACTAGAAAATTAAAACTGTACCTAACAAAAAGAAAAATGAAGAAATTGAGTACCTTACTAAATTTGGCTATACCTTGTGGCCCACAGTCTGCTATGCATGTTGCGTTAGGACTTCTTTCTTCTTCTTCTATTTTTTCACGGCATACTAGGCACTGTATAGTGCATTGCTGCCTCCCACTGGTATAGAAATGTCGTTGCTGCTCATGCAATCCAAGGCCTGTAGTTTTAAGGAAGTGTATTACTTCCCTAGCTCTCTCTTTTTGAACAACCCCGTCGCCCAGCAATGATCTAAGGGAAAATTTTTAATTCCCAGTTTGCTTAACTCTATAAATAAAACCCTCCTTTCCCCAGCACAGATCAGACAATGCATCAAGACATGTTGTACAGACTCCAGGACTCCACAGTTCTCACAATTGCCGTCTCTGTTTCCCCACTAGCACCAACCCACTTGCTAAACCGCAATGCCCCAGCCTTAGCCTTGTCAATTTGATTTAATCTTTCTGAGGCATATTCACTCTATTACCAGGTTTAACAGATGGTTGGACGTTGTATAGCTCTCTCCCTCTGCTGTCTGCATCCCACTCTTGCTGCCATTGAAGATTCAGTCTCTCACTGATGATGCTGTGGCACTCCATCCTGCCAAATGGCACCTGCACATCTACACTATCCCTTCCTGAACTTTCCTTAGCTACCCTGTCCGCCACCTCATTGCCCTCAACCCCAACATGCGCTGGCACCCATATAAACCCCACACTACATCCCTGCCTCTCCAGTTTAAAAACCATCATTAAAATCTCCCCAGCTATGTCTATTCTAGCTCTTCCCCCCTCACCTCCCCCCAATGCCATCAAGGCAGATAATGAATCAGTGCACAAGACAGCATTACCCAAACCCCCTTCTTCCACCCACCACAATAAAGCAACCAGCTCAGCGGAGAATATTGATATCCCATCAGGCAACCTTCTACTCTGACAGACTTGTACGTGGGGTAGGTATAAGCCGACTCCCACTCTTCTGCTTTCAGATCTCTTGAGCCATCAGTATAAATATTTATATAGTTACCCCATCTATTCCTAAGGTGATCCTCTACATACGCTGCAACTTCCTATTTCACCTTTCTGCATTAAATTAAATTAAATTAAACACACATTAAATTTCTATCTGCCCCCCCAGGAACAGCCAGTCAAGCACCTCATAATATTTACAACCTTCTCACACTTACCTAAAAACTTAAAAACCTTAACTTTTTCAGTGGGTTCTCCATATACCTTAAGCCCCTGACTATCTGTTTCCTTCTTTCTGCCAAAGATCACATATTTTGTCTTTGATACTGACAACCCAAAACCCCACTTATCAGCCCAAGCCTGCACCTTATCTAAGGATCCCTGCATCTGCCTCATCAAATATTCAACATTGCGGCCTCTCTTCCATATTGCTCCGTCATCTGCAAAGAGAGAGCTACCAAAGCCATCTCCCACTTCATCAAACATATCATTCACCGTTATATTAAACAGGACAGGACTGATAACACTACCCTGCGGGGTCCCATTATCTACACTTACAGTGTCAGAGAGACTCCCCCCCCACCTTTACCTGAATAGTACGGGATCTCAAAAAATCTTTAATCCAATTCAATATCCTGCCCCGAATCCCTGCATCGTATAACTTAATTACCAACCCCTCTTTCCACATCATATCATAAGCCCTCTCTACATCTAGGAAGACACCAGTCACCACCTCCTTATTCACTAGAGCTCTCTTAATGTCTCTAACATCAGGATTGCATCCATTGTTGCTCGACCTAGTCTAAACCTGCTTTGAAATGGAGAAAAATACCCTCTCTGCTCTAGTCTATGCACAAGCCGATAATTAATTCTGTCACTATAATCAGTATTCATTTCAAGTTTATGTCCTTCCTGCTCAAGCATTTTCTCCCTCCTCAGCTGTCCCTCTCTGCCCACATTTCCAGTACTATGTACTCTCTGGAAAGACCTGCCTAATAGATCTGCCTTCTCCCTGTTGCTTACAGCTTCTTTATTTCCTTCTACCAAAACAGGAATAGGCAGATAATAAGATATACTTTATTGAATCCCGTGGGGTAATTTGTCCTCTGCATTTTGACCCATCCTAGTTACTTAGGAGCAGTGGGCAGCCACAGTGCAGCACCCGGGGACCAACTCCAGTTCTGAGGCCAGTGCCTTGGTCAAGGGCAACTACAGGAGTGCACCTAACATGCATGTCTTTGAGTGTGGGAGGAAACCGGAGTAAACCCACGCAAACACGGGGAGAACATGCAAACTCCGCACAGAAAGGCCCCAAGCCGAGATTCAAACCCACAACCTTCTTGCTGTGAGGCGACAATGCTAACCACTGTGCCACCGTGTCCGCCCCAAGCTCAGGCATTCGATGAATCATACCCCAAACTTGCTTAACAGTGGTTTCTGTACCAGTAGTGCCACAAAACCTGCGCCAGCTCTCTTTCATAGCCCCTTTTATAACCCTCCTAGCCTCTGCTCACAGCCTCTTATATTCAATAGCATGGCGCTCAACTGGACTCTTTCTAAGCTGCCTATACGCTCTGTTACGAGCCTGCACTGCCTCATCACAAGCCTTATTCCATCTTGGCACTATTTTCCTCTCTTTCCTGTTCCCCTTGACTTGAATTGATTTTTCAGCCGCTCTTCTCACTACAGAACAGAAGGACTTACTCCCGTCTTCTACACTACCCTCACTCATAACATCTCCCAAATCTGCCGATAGTTGTTCTCTAAATTTACCCCCGTTCGCTTTTTGGAAGTTAAATCCTCTCACAGTGCTTTCCTTCTCCACCTGCAAAACTCTACCAAACCGACTTAAAATGAGAAAATGATCACTCCGCATGGTGTAACGCTCCAAAAGATCCCAATCCCTACACCTAGCTAACTCAGCCAATGCAAAAGTTAAATCTATACATGACAGACTCCCATTACCAACCTTAAATATTGTCGGCCTTCCGTCATTCAACATCACAAGAGAGTATTTATCCAAAAGATCTTCTGTTAACACACCATTCCTATCTTTATTTTTACTGCCCCATAAAGGATTGTGTGCATTAAAATCTCCTGCCCACACCACTGGGGGCTGCACTTGACCCATTATTCCATCTAACTTCTCCATACTTAATTGGAGACAAGGGTTATACAGATTTATCACTGAGAATCTTCCTGATGAGCTCCATACTTCTACCACCACACACTCACGCCCTTCAACAATAAAAGCCAGGAAGTTAAACCTGTTTACCACCACTGACTCCTCTGTTACACATATTACCTGAGAGGGACCCTCCCCTTCTCTCCTTCTCACCTCATCTGCCTCATTTTGCAGCCTTTTTAACAGCCTCAGCATAAGACAGCCTTTTATTTATCTATTTATTTATCTCCCTATACTGCTGCACCCTCATTGCTCACACTCACGACTTCCAGCAGTATGCCCTCCACCATAACTACCGCACTTAATTTCCTTTTCCTTACAATGAAAAATCTCATGCTCACCCGCACATTTACCGCACCTTCTAGTTCCATGGCAAGCAGCTGCATTATGGCCATACTTCTGGCACTTGAAACACCTCCAGGGTGGCCTCCTATGTGGATGAACTTTAAAGGACAAACATCCTAGAAACACTCGCTCTGGAAGAGCCTCTTCTTGAAAAGTTAACACTGCAACAGTTGACTCACGTTTAGTTACATCCCGAAAAACTCTTACTCGAAACGCCTCAGCAACCTTCGCACCATCAAAGCCCCTGACCAGTTCCTCCATAGATATTTCAAGCGAGACCCCATAGATCACTCCTTTCATACCAGCCCTACTCCCTGGGACAAATCCTTCCACTCGCCTCTTCCCTTTCGCATCCAGAGAAACCGCTTTGGCCAACTGAACAGCAGACTTATAGTAAACAAGCAGATTTCCATCTGCCAGAATCCTTGCATTTACAATTTCAGCCAGCTCTTCCTTCAATGCACCCGCGAGCAGACTGCCCTTCCTTCAGTTTAAAGATCACTGTAAACTCTCCTGACTGGCTGCTGACCATTCTCATTATCTTTACCTGCTCTCCCCCTCCGTCTGACTCCTGAGATGAATTACGAGTAGTTTTAGTTTTCCTTTTCCTGTTTTTCCCCTTACTACTTTCCTAAATCCCCCCACCTTCATCCTCAGATTGCATAGTACCAGAAAGAGCAGCTCAATTTCTTTGTTTGATTGATTAAGACAATATTTAGTCGAATTCTCGTGTTGTTTGTACGGATCGTTAGGACTGCCAGGAGGAACTCTCTTTATACAAGTAGCTCCTCCCCTGGCATGAACCACCATACATTAAATCTATTAGTTTAGAACAGCCAAACTACAATAAATGAACAATACAGAAAACATGAAACCAATTTCATAAGTAATCTATAGGCTAAGAAAAGAGAATAAAGGCACTTGAAATGATCTACACGCAAATTATAAATAAATACAAAAATTCCCCCCTGTAACCTGAGACTGCAGTGGTAGCTGCCATCCTCCCCCGTCTACATTAGGTTGGTTTGTTCTGTTGCTCCGTTTGGGAGTGCATGGAGCTGAGACGCGGAACTGAGTACCTTTAGCATGGTTTTAATGGTCAGTGAAAATAGGGGTAATGTGTTATTTAACCAAAACATTTAAACAGAAACATTTACACAATAGTCATTTGGCACATAAATAGCAAAAATAACACACACAAACACAACATTACAAACTAGCACCAGCAGACCTGATCTGATACAAGAAAAATAATCACATTATCAGAACAGACAGACAGAACAGTCATTGCAACACGAATACCTAACACAAACATGACCTTCCCCTATGTGGAATAAGCCGGAATTTTGGAAAAACAGATTTGCGTGGTCTTTAATAAAAATGATTAGCATGTCTTACAGGCTCGTCACGGAATCAACCCGTGACAGTGGTAAATGGTAAATGGACTGCATTTATATAGCGCTTTTATCCAAAGCGCTTTACAATTGATGCCTCTCATTCACCAGAGCAGTTAGGGGTTAGGTGTCTTGCTCAAGAACACTTTGACACGCCCAGGGCGGGGTTTGAACCGGCAACCCTCCGACTACCAGACAATCGGTCTTACCTCCTGAGCTATGTCGCCCCACAGTGACTTAGGGTAACGGGTTGCCAAAGATGTTTTAGGGAGACAGGTTAATAAAGGTGTCATAAGGGGTTTATTAGTCTTTTAGCTTCACTAATTTCTGTCTTTTTGATTGTAGGTTGAGTTTTTTTCTTTTTATCTGTGTTGAAAGGAAACCACTTCAGACTTTCATTCAGTTTGATCTCAAAATAAATGGATCCATAGCAGAAGAATCTTGTGATTCAAGGCACAGTTGTTATATTTGAAATCCACTATTGAGATTGAAACCATTTTCCTGTCGGGAAGTTTAAATTGATGCATGATATTTCAACAAACCCAGCTGATCATTGATCAGTTTGTGTCCATTGTAGTCCTTTGTGATCCTCACTTTAGCCTGTGTTTAATGTGTATCTCCATGTTTTTGGTTCAAGCTAATTTCCTATGTTTTGTTCAATGCCTTTTCTGCTTGTTCAAGAAAAAAGTAAATTAGTTGTGATTTTTTTTTTTTTCAAGGTATCAGAAGCAAACGCCCAGGTAAGTATTCTTTTACTTTGTACATTTGTACAAAAACTAATCCTGCTTGAACAGAACAAAATAAAAAC
Source organism: Anguilla pacifica (assembly GCA_039654925.1). Taxonomy (NCBI): domain Eukaryota; kingdom Metazoa; phylum Chordata; class Actinopteri; order Anguilliformes; family Anguillidae; genus Anguilla; species Anguilla pacifica. The sequence continues at coordinate 70,301,605 of CM077288.1, forward strand.
GTACACTGTAAAAATACATTTTCATGTTTCTCTAATGATAAAAAGATCATGCACTTTCTGTACTGTCAGTCTGCAACTAATTATTTGTGGGAAAGCATTGATTGGTTCACTGATATGCATTGAAATAGTGCTGGATTATAAGCATTCAGAAGTAACACTGCTGTCTTTCTAATTCTAGAGACTTCGTCCAACAGGTAAGAGTTCTCTCTTTGTGATTCCATTCCAGACAGCTTAGGCACTGGCCGGAGGAAAACACTAGGCAGTTCTTAAGTAATTTTTATTAAAAATTTGACATGATATTTGGTGTGGGTACTGCAGACACCCTGAGCTTACATTGCAGGGTTTCCATCAAGCAGTGACATGTACTTTTGGAAATACATTTCAAAAAGCATATTTTTTCATAAAGCGAAAATTATTTTTTGTACTTTGAGTTGCTATTTCTGATTATCTAATTCTAAGAAGTAGAATGTGGTAGATTTGGGTAGCCAAGAGACTTATGATAAAACTGGTATGTAATACTTGTAACTTAATTATCATGTTAAAAAAAACTGTAAAAAAAAAAAAAAAAGTAGTTATAGGAGTAAAGATGAAAAATGGCCAAAAGCCCCCTAGGGTTCAAGGGGCTAAACTCATTGGTGCTTCGTCTTGCAGCAAGACAGGCACCCCAAACACACTGCTAAAGTGACCAAGAGTTTATCAGGGCCAAAAAGTGGAATGTTCTTGACTGGTCAAGTGAATCAGCTGACCTAAATTCAAATTTAATATGTTTTTCAATTTCTGAAATCAAGACTGAATGCAAAAATCCCCCAAAACATAATTCCTACATAGATCTCTAGATATGGATAAAAATACTTGAAATTAAAGCTGACAGTCTGCACTATAATTTCATATTCATCATTTAATTTAAATTTTCCCCCCACAGAAACCATGAACTGGGAACAAAAGGAGAAGATCTCAACCCCTTGGGAAATGACAAATTACTGTCACACCTAAACTCTCCCTGATGACTTAGAAATTTTTATGAGCTTGATCATGTTTAACTGTCTGTTCTGGATGAAATATTGTACTGAGAGAGAGAGAGAGAGAGAGAGCCCAGATCTCAGGAAAACAGATACCCCTTTACTCTAGGAAACACCGTCCTAGAACACACACTAAGCTACGATTACCTAGGGCTAAAAATCAGTGCATCAGGGAGCTTTGGCCTAGCAGTGAATGCATTAAAAGAAAAAGCCCGCAGGGCTTTTTATGCGATTAAAAGGAGATTCCATAAAATAAATATTCCCATTAGAATCTGGTTAAAAATCTTTGACTGTGTCATCCAGCCTATCATGCTGTATGGAAGCGAAATATGGGGTCCACTCAGTCAGCAAGACTACACCAAGTGGGAGAAACATCCAGCTGAAACCCTGCATGCAGAATTCTGTAAAAACATACTAAAAGTACATAGAAATGCCCCTAACAATGCGTGCAGGGCTGAATTAGGCAGATTTCCGACTCTCATTCAAATTCAAAAAAGGGCATTAAATTTTATTGAACACCTAAAAATGAGTCCAACAGACTCCTTACAATTCTTGGCACTCCAAACCCAAGAGCTCAGCCCAGGAAAGTATCCCCTCAGTCAGCTGGTTCTGAACCTCTCTAGACTAACATTAACACATACTAATGTAAACCAGCTTCAGACCAGCACTGCTTCACAACAGCCCATTAGAGTCAACCAAATTATAAAACACATCAAAAGCTCCTATCTGGACCATTGGAACAAAGAAACACAATCCCAAAATAAACTGAATTGTTATCGGGCCCTAAATAGAAAATACACACAGGCAGAGTATCTCTCCTCTGTCAGAGATACAAAGCAGAGACGGATCCTGACCAAGTACAGGCTCAGTGACCACACGCTTGCAATTGAAATAGGCAGATACAAAAACTCATGGGTACCAAAAGAAGAGCGAATATGTGGTCACTGCAAGACAGGGGAGGTGGAAACAGAGATGCACTTCCTCCTTATTTGCACAAAATATTTACAAATTAGAAAAAAATATTTCCAAAAATTATCCCAAATTATAAATAATTTTAGTTACAAATCAAAAGAAGAAAAATGTGCAATCCTTTTAGGGGAAGGATCAACAGCCCCAATTGCGGCACAATTCATTTCAGCCTGCCATAACCTGAGGGACAGTGAGTGACCACCCACCCCATATAAACATTGTACATATTTATTGATTTACTTCTGTTGCTGTTGTTGTATATGCTGTTATTTGTATGTATTGTTTTATTTACCATTATTATTTTAATATTATTATTATTTTACCTATTATATATGTATGCTTTGGCAATAAGTACGTTTGTATTTCATGCCAATAAAGCAATTGAAATTGAAATTGAATTGAAATTGAATTGAGAGAGAGAGAGAGAGAGAGAGAGAGAGAGAGAGAGAGAGAGAGAGAGAGAGAGAGAGAGAGAGAGCGCGAGCGAGCGAGCGAGCGAGCGAGCGAGAGAGAGAGAGAGAGAGAGAGATTATCTGCACAGTGGGCTGGATGCTAATGAGTGCAGGCTGGTCTCCTGGGTCGGGTGGAGGCTGAGAGAGAGAACCCAAAAGAAGAGCGAATATGTGGTCACTGTAAGACAGGAGAGGTGGAAACAGATGCACTTCCTCCTTACTTGCACAAAATATTTACAAATTAGAAAAAACTTTTCCACAAATTATCCCAAATTATAAATTATTTTAATGTCATCTCTAAAGAAGAAAAATGTGCACTTCTTGGGGAAGGAACAACCTGAGGGACAGTGAGTGACCACCCACCCCATATAAACATGTACATATTTATTGATTTACTTATGCTGTTATTGTTTTTGTTTTTGTTTAAGCATATTTTTATTCAAAAGAAAGAAATAGCATCAGCATACAGTTCAAGAGCGTAATCCCCCCCCCCCCCCAGAACAGTCCCGAACAGTAAACATAACAAGGATGAAGAAAAATAGAAATTATATAGAAACAATAATAACTGAAAGCAATATATATATATATATATGAGGAGGACATTTGTCAATGGACTATGCTCCCTAGAGGAGCAAAGGGCTTAAGAAGAGGATGATGATATATATATATATATATATATATAAAATTGCTATGACATGACAAGGATGATGCTGTTATTATTATATGTTGTTACATTTATCATTATTATTTAGCATATATATATATGTGTGCTTTGGCAATAATTACATTTGTATTTCATGCTAGTACAGCAACTTGAATTGAATTGAATTAAATTGAGAAAGGCCAAGAGCTGAGCCCAAAGAACAGCCCTCTCAGCTGTCCTGAGGCTCAGTTCACTAACCCATTATCCAGCTGTATAAATGGATACAATGTAAAATGCTATGTAAAAAAAAAAGTTGTGTAAGTCGCTCTGGATAAGAGCGTCTGCTAAGTGCCTGTAATGTAATGTAATGTAACCCCCACCAATGCTATGCAGCCTCCGTACAGCTCAGTAAAAGGGGGAAGGGGGGGGGGGGTTGTTTAGAAGACTCTTTTTATCAGTGGTATTTCAAAGAAGGAAGATCGGCAGCTTTATTTGCGAAAATTTATTTGCATTTTGTGTGAACATATATATCTGTGCATGTCCTACTGTAGTGTGTGTTTTCTTTCTGCCTTTGTTTTTTTTTTGTTGCCATTTTCTCCCCAATTTAGTCGTTGTTGACAGGGAGGAACTGGCTGTGACACCATGCTGCCCAGGAACCTGAAAGCAACTGATAGATAAAAGACTAAACAATTATTTCTGATTTCAAGCTTGTTTAAGACTAAGTGGTCACCATGGTGCTTATTTAGTATTCATGCTATATGACTAGACACAGCCAGTCATTTACTTTGTTATATCAATATACACAGCTAATCATTTACTTTGTTAAATCTCACTGTATGCTTATATATTAACCATGTACCATTCATGTATGGAATTATGTATGTTATTGTTAAGACACTTTTTGCTTATAAAAGCAGGGACCGCCCCTGCTTTCTTCAGTTTGGCCTTATCCACCTTGTTGTGCGTAGGTGTCGGACTCTTTCTGCAGAAATAAATCCTATTTCTTATACGATACACCTCGTTGTGCTTGGTTATTCAAAGGAGAGAATTTTCGCTGCCCAACAATTGGCGTCACAAACAGGATTCTCAGTGCAGCCACCAATCAGCAGTGCAGTGGACGGGATTAGCAAAATCCTAAAATTGCGACAGACTAAAGTCCTTTATAAGGAAGGCAGAAAGTCCTCAGTTGGATGCTTGGGGCAGGAGATCTTCAATAGGAAGGTTATTGTGACAGGCAGGAGTCCTTTTCAGGGAGGCAGGACATGTGTTGTTTGTCAAAGTGTGATGTTTTTAGTTTTTTTGGGTCCAGGAACAGTATTGTTTTATTGAGTGTTCAGAAAGGCGCCTGATAAATAAAATGTATTATTATTATTATTTTAGAAACATAATTACAATAACTGTAATAATGGCGACAGGTGGCTCTCCGGAGCCGTTGAGTACGGTAAGAGAAGTGGCGCGATGGAAGAAGGATAAATAAACCTATGGATACGGTAATGTTTGAAGAAATAAAGGAGTCTGCAGAAAGGCAACTGCAGAGTGTAAATGAGGAAGTTAAAAATGGAGATGGGTAACATGCTTAAAGATGGAAGCGGAAGGTTTAAAGATGGAAATGGCAAGCTTAGATAAATTAATACATGCCCACCTGTGAGCGTGGAGAAAAGTCAACACTTAGCGACTGCGGTCACGCCATCCGCACTTTGAGAAAGATCGGTCACGCCATCCGCACTTTGAGAAAGATCGGTCAGGCTATCCGCACTTTGAGAAAGATCGGTCAGGCTATCCGCACTTTGAGAAAGATCGGTCAGGCTATCCGCACTTTGAGAAAGATCGGTCAGGCTATCCGCACTTTGAGAAAGATCGGTCAGGCCGTCCGCACTTTGAGAAAGATCGGTCAGGCCGTCCGCACTTTGAGAAAGATCGGTCAGGCTGTCCGTACTTTGAGAAAGATCGTCAGGCTATCCGCACTTTGAGAAAGATCGGTCACGCCATCCGCACTTTGAGAAAGATCGGTCAGGCTATCCGCACTTTGAGAAAGATCGGTCAGGCTATCCGCACTTTGAGAAAGATCGGTCAGGCTATCCGCACTTTGAGAAAGATCGGTCAGGCCGTCCGCACTTTGAGAAAGATCGGTCAGGCCGTCCGCACTTTGAGAAAGATCGGTCAGGCCGTCCGCACTTTGAGAAAGATCGGTCAGGCCGTCCGCACTTTGAGAAAGATCGGTCAGGCCGTCCGCACTTTGAGAAAGATCGGTCAGGCCGTCCGCACTTTGAGAAAGATCGGTCAGGCCGTCCGCACTTTGAGAAAGATCGGTCAGGCTGTCCGCACTTTGAGAAAGATCGGTCAGGCTGTCCGCACTTTGAGAAAGATCGGTCACACCACCCGCACTTTGAGAAAGATCGGTCAGGCTGTCCGCACTTTGAGAAAGATCGGTCACACCACCCGCACTTTGAGAAAGATCGGTCAGGCTATCCGCACCAAAAAATTTCGAGCGCGGTCTTCATCGCACTTTGGGGGTAAACTGATTGTGACGCAATTCTACCGCAGATAAAGTTATCACTTGCGCTTTCAATACTCCAATAAAGAAATACATAAATTATATATATATATATATATGTTTTTTTTAAACTCCAGAATGGAGTATTAAATACTCCAAAACGGAGATTTAAATATTAGAAAATGTCAATTACGTTAAATTCATGACGTTTTAAAAAAATTCCATAAAATAATCAATTAAAATAGTTTTGCGAATATTCAACTCGATTTTTGAAGTCCTACTTCCCAGGTAAGCAATGGTTTTTCTGTATTTTTGCAGTAGGAATCCGTAATTATGGGATGGTAAAATCCTCCAAAATGGTCATTAAATTCTATACATACCATTTAAAAAAAAATGCAATAAACTAAAGAAATCAAACTGTTTTCTCCAATATATTCATGAAGAACACCTTCCCAGGTATTCATGCAATGGAATCCACACATTTTTACTGTAAGAATTTGGAATTATGGGATGGTAAAATCCTCCAAAATGCCTGCCTATAGATGGTGCTTATTAAAAAACCAAAAAAATAATTAAATCAATCTGTTTTCAGCCAACTCCAATGCATTCATGAAGAGTACCTTCCCAGGTATCCATGCCATGGATTCCGTGCATTTTTACTGTAGAATTATGGGATGGCAAACATCTCCAAAATGCCTATTCAAATTCCATAGATGGTTCTTTTTTAAAAATTAATAAAATAATTAAATCAAACTCAATACATTCTTGAAGAAGACCTTCCCAGGTATCCATGTATTGGATTTTGTGAAGAGAGGAAGAGAGATTTGTCTCCATCAGTGCAGTTACAGAACCTCACTGCGCTTTCTGTGTCCTGCACAGTTACGGAACCATACTGTGCTTTATGTGTCCGGCACAGTTACAGAACCACAATGATATGCACAGGCGGAAACACAGGCAGATACACACACGCGGAAACACAGGCAGATACACACAGGTGGAAACACAGGCAGATACACTACACACAGGTGGAAACACAGGCAGATACACACGCGGAAACACAGGCGGAAACACAGGCAGATACACACAGGTGGAAACACAGGCAGATACACTACACACAGGTGGAAACACAGGCGGATACGCACAGGCGGAAACACAGGCAGATACACACAGGCGCCTGGACCACATGAGGGCATGCCTGTAGTGCCCAGGAACCGTCTCTGCCCTCGGGACTGTGTTGTCCCAGGCACACAAATATCCCATAAACGAAGAAAACCAAAGTCTTACAAACAACTGAAATTGGTTTGAATGGGCCGGACCAACGAAACACATAAATTACAAAAGAATAAAACATCTAATTTTAATGGAAAACAAGGAACGCTCCGGCCCCCCTCCTCCACAGACTGGTACATTTGGACCCTCTGAACGCATTCATGGAAACCCCACAAAATCGCCCTGGTCAGGCCCTTACCGAGCTGCGGTGCCTGATAATGTTAACTTCCTCTGTTGCCAAAGCCCCAACTTCCTCTTAGCCTTGGCTATCCTCCCCGACCAGTTACTAAAAGCACTGTCCCTTTCATGAAAATCCACCCAAAATCCTCAGGGGGCCATCACCAAATGCGATCTCCCCCAAGACCACCTTCCTCCCAGCCCACGCTCCAGAACACACTCCCTTAGATTTGCTCAAATTAAGGGAAGAGCCAGAAGACCTTGAAAAATGGCCCACCACGCTCAGGGCCTCCTCCACAGAGGTCAGAGGTTAAGAACAACGTCACATCATCTGCATCTTCAGCTCCCCCCCCCCCCCCCCCCCCCACCCGGATCGCTGGAAGAGCAGCTGCCCAGGGCTCCAAATACAAAACATAAAGTAGTGGGGACAGAGGACACCCCTGTCGAACCCCCCTCGTCTGACAAATAAAATCATCTAAGTGCCCGTTCACCTTAACCCGACTCCCTACACCTAAATACAAAATCCTTAACCACCGTAAAAAGTGACCCCCAAAACCAAACCATTCTACGACCGTTCTGCCACCACATCAACCTCCCCAGTGTCTAAATTCCCTCCCCTGTTCCACATACCGTTTAGATCTGGCAACCTCCGCCGCACCGCCCAGAAGGTACTCAGCTCACCCCCTCTTTCTCCACCTGCAGTAGAGCTTTGCAAAGGATGCTACTTTCATCTTTACTCCCTCCCACCAATCAGTAACTAAATTAAAATAAGGCTGAAACTCAGCCCACCCCTTATAAATTTCAACAAAATGTAACTTAAATTCCTCCTCCGACAAAACCCTGGTATTAAATTTCCAATACCCCACCCCAAAGGTCACAACACAAACATCAATACAAACAGAAAGAACCAAATGATCAGTAAACCATGCAGGCACAGTCCCCGCTGACACCACCTCCTGCCCTTTGGGAACAAAAACAAAATCAATTCTACTCTTACTGCCTCTTGACCAAGTAAACCCCGCAGCTCTGAGATGTCGCACCCTGTAACAGTCCTGTAAATCAAAGTTTTTAATCAAAGCATTCAAAGACCCAGACTACTCTCCCCAGTTCTCTCAAAGGATACATTAAAATCCCCCCCGAAAACCAAAACCCTCCCAGTACACAAAACAACATTCAAGCTCACAAAAGACTCTCCTCTCCCAACATGGCACGGGGAAGCATAAACATTTATCGCCCGAAACTTAATTCCCCTCCAATCAAAATCAATAAGCAAAACCCTCCCCTGCACTACTGAAAAACAATCCCCAAATTTAAATTGTTTACCCCAAAATAAAATCCCCACACCAGTAGAGTGCACCCCCCAACCCCCAATCTTGACTCCCCCTCCCCCCACTCATTTTAATGTCCTTATTGTCTTTTAAATGAACTTCTTGTAAAAAACACAAATCAAAATCCAACGCCCTCAAAAAGGAAAAAACCCTCCTCCATTTAACCCTTAACTCCGGTGCATTAACTGAAATAATCTTTAAAGCAACTATGATGACGTGTAAAAAGAAACACAAACAGTGACCATAATGAAAAGACCATTCATGATTATTTATCTTAGCCCTATACCACCCTCACCAACCCCACACCCAACCTCCCCACCCTCCAGAGACAAAAAAGGAGCTGTGCCCGGTGACACTGGGGGACTAATGTCCTCAAACAGTGCGGAAATATGGTTTTCCAGTACCACGCCAGAAGGGGGCAGTCCCGACAACCCTCCTGCAGAGGACAGGGAGCTGGGGGTGTCCTCCACCTTCCTCTGCGCCTTCTTCTTCTTCCGCTTCGGGACTTTCGCCGCACTGAACCCCTCTTCTTCCGAGGAGTTGCTCGCCGACGCGGCGCTGTCTCCCCCTCTCTGCCTCCTGCCTGAAGGACCCAGCACTGGCTCCGCCTGCTCCTGACTCAGGTCAATCAGGCTCCAAACCACATCCTCCATCTTCTCCTGCTCTCCTGCCGCCATGACCGCTGCCACCACTGACTGCTCTCCTGCCTCCTCCATGGCTGGCTCCCCCTCCGCTGACTCCTCCCTGTGCTCCTCCTGCCCGGCCTCCTCTGCTCTGCGGTCCTCCGCTGGGCCTCTCGCCAGAGCGCCCCCTGTTGCTGCCACCGCTGCAGGTTTTCTTCCATTCCGGGCAGTCTCTGAAAAAGTGCCCCATCGCCCCACATCCGTGGCACTTTCTTGGTGTTGGGCACGTCGCCACCGTGTGCCCCTCCTCTCCGCAGTTCCTACAACGAGACTTTGAACAGTTATCTGCCAAGTGGCCAAAGCTTTGACACTGGCGGCAGTAAAAAGGCTGACCGGAATAAAATAAATACCCTCTGTCAGCTCCCAGAGAACTCCCGGGGGGTGCAGGAGGCCGTCAAACCCTTTTGGGTCTTCTGTTTAAAAAAGGCGAAACTGATGTTTCCCGGACCAGATTCCGAAACTATCTCTGAGGTAGCGGACCCCAGAGAGAACTTGCCCGTATCTAGACAGAAAAAAAATAAGTGCTTCATCTGCAACATAAGGATTATAAAGGTGAACTGTAATGATTTAAAAATTTCTCCTTTCCAGGGAGGAGACCTTGAAAGCAGACTACGGTTCTTCAGCTTCCTTTTCTTGGCACTGCATCCGCACCATTTCAAAAACTCCAGCAGAACTCAAAGATAAAGCCCTTTCAGCAGCATTCCACTGCAAACAAAAAACTGATTCAGGCTTAATTTTCAAAAAATGAAAAAGGACCTTCTTACCCCTGCCGGCTCATCACCTCCGCATCCAAAATCCAAAACGCAACGCATTTCGCAGCCTGCTGGCTGAAAAGATGAACCCTGCTGGGGGTTGAGAGGGGGGAGAGAGGGAGAGACAGAGAGAGAAAGAAAGAGGGGAGCAAGAGAGAAATCATGACTGTTTTGCTCTTCTCTGTCTCTGATAGTTTCAGCTATGGAAATAAGGACCACAATGGAAATAAGTTATTAGCTTTATCGTGTCTATCCTTGATAGTTTTTTTAAAATAATGTGTATGAGAAGCTGGCTTCAGATGCATGTTTTTCTCTTTTTAAAAATTAAAAATAAAATCAATCAATCAATCAATCAATCAATCAATCAATCAATCAATCAATCAATCAATCAATCAGCTGAAAGAGGAAGTGACTGCATACTTCCCTAAAATGCACCAGATGTGAAAGTGATTTGCGTTATTTTGATTTTCTCCAGTTCTCATTTCTTCTTCCGGTCCTCAGATTTCCTGCAGATTCATTGCGTCTGTCTAAAGCCTGTTTGCACATCCCAGAGAAAGGAGATTACATCAATTGAAAAACGATTTTTAAATCTAAAACTGACCCAAGAAATGGTCAGAAATTAATTGGTAACTATAACTTCTCGTTATGATCAATAAATGTCTGTTTATTAAATGACTGAAAATACTTCATCAGGCTATGCAATGTGCCTGTAAACTCGGCTGGGAGGATGTTGCTAAAATAAAAGCTAGGAGATTAATCTGACAAACTGCTCTCTCTGATCAGATCAGAAAGCAGATTGAGCACGTGCTGTGCGTGAACAACCAAATTCCCAATATTTGGTCACCACCTGCCACCTTGTGGTCATTGCTGGTACTACCAGACATGATCTCTTATCTCGTTGTTGAGACATCTGCTGGAATGGCACCTTTCTATTTTTAACAAGCATTGGGTGAAGCATCCCTTTCTGGACTGTTTCCTTTCTGGAATGGCAGGACTCCCATTAACTAAACAGCTTATGAACGAAATAATGCCCTACGTGATTAAGAGCACATATAGCCAGCTATTAAAACAATAACAGTGCTAATATTATTAACACAAGAAGATACGAATGTCTGTTAGTAATGTAACAATAAGCCATTTAGCCCATCTAGTCTGCACATTTAGAGAGTGTCCAGAGCTGCCTCAAGCCAGGACGTGATCATCCTGAGTGCCTCTGACTCAATCTACTGCATGACCTGTGAGACTGTTCCACACACTCCCAGCTCTCTGTCAGGCTGTTCCACACACTCCCAGCTCTCTGTGCAGGCTGTTCCACACACTCCCAGCTCTCTGTGCAGGCTGTTCCACACACTCCCAGCTCTCTGTCAGGCTGTTCCACACACTTCGAGCTCTCTGTGCAGGCTGTTCCACACATTCCCAGGCTTTTGTGGAAATAAACACTTCCTGAAATCCCAATCAGATCACTCTCTGGTCCTCTCTTTCTGATCCTGAACAGATTAACCGTCTCGTTTCTACAAGAGTGAGTTGGACACACAATGCAAAAGACACAGAGCTCCTTCTCAGCGAGAAGTTAGTTGTCATACTGTACTTAATTTTATATAAGGGGATTTGTCTATTCTGTTTGTTCATACTGCTAAAGGTTGATTGAATGCACTGAAACTACAACTGAGGCAAACTTCTTTTACATGGCAGTTAGTGAGAATCTAGACGCAAACATCATTTCAAGCCCAAACTTGCATCGATTACTGGAAATTACAATTCATCAAGCCTCAGAGTTATTCTCTGGAAAGTCCCACTAAAATACCAGCTGTGTCTTCCCCTTCTACGGAACAACAACTTTGATTCCAACCAATCCGCTGCACTTAAACTGCCCTCCTCTCAGTCCCTCTCCGGGCAGCTCCACCCTCACCCTCCTGGGCCTGCCTGCTGTGTTCAGTACTGTCAGTCACTTTGAGACAGTGAGGCTTTCTGACCAATCACCTTGAAACAGAGAGGCTTTCTGACCAATTACGTTGAAACAGTGAGGCTTTCTGATCAATCACCTTGAGACAGTGGTTTGAAAGGGCTATAAGACTCATGAACAGACTGAGGGTGTTGATGTGGTTTCTCAGACAGGTCTGTGTACTGTAGCTGTAAATGGCTCAGGTACAGTACAGTGTGAGAGTGGATTGGACGGTGACCAGTAGAATATCTGTGTTTGATTAAATCTTCTAAAAGGAGCAGAACATACCACATCTGTGGAGATTGCAGATATCAGACTTTCTTGCTTTGATTTGCTTTTAAGTTCATCGGGTGAATTACATTTGCACAGCTGAAAATGGGGCAACTCAACACAAAAACTTCTGTTTCTGTAGAATGGTAAAACATATGAATGTAAACACCATGAAATAAAAGCTGATTGTTCTGTACTTCTGTCTCATATTCATCTTTTGATTTCAAATCCAAATCCCTTGAGTACACAGAAAAAACAATAAACTTCACGCTCCTGTTTCCATACGTTTGGAAGGCAGTGTACACCACTCAGACATTGAGCAGATTTTAATTTGCTCCACATTGTTGATAAGCATGAAAAGCATTTCCTACAATGTGGAAATGTCTTAGTCATGTAAATACCAGTGAAGTGTAGTGATATACATGGTTTGGCAGAACTGGGGAAGCCCAACATCTAAAGGTAGAGAACTAAGTTTTCCAAAAGCATTCTCCAGCTGTATGTGTGTGTTAATGTTCTCCCTCTGTAAGTGTGTGTTAATGTTCTCCGTGTGTGTGTGTGTGTTAATATTCTCCTGCTGTATGTGTGTGTTAATGTTCTCCTGCTGTATATGTGTTAATGATCTCCCTCTGTAAGTGTGTGTTAATGTTCTCCCTGTGTGTGTGTGTGTTAATGTTCTCCTGCCGTATATGTGTGTTAATGTTCTCCCTCTGTAAGTGTGTGTTAATGTTCTCCCTCTGTGTGTGTGTTAATGTTCTCCCTCTGTAAGTGTGTGTTAATGTTCTCCCTCTGTATATGCGTGTTAATGTTTTCCCTCTGTATGTGTGTGTTAATGTTCTCCCTTGGTGTGTCATTAGCTGTGCAGTAGTCTGCCTGCTCCAGCTGCGCATGAGGGGCACTACTGACACAGTGACTGCGCAGCTCAGCTGCAGAAGTGCAGGGTGAAAACAGTTAAAAATACCCACTCAGTAACGCAGTGTACCGGAAAAACAGCCACAGTCTGGAAGCTGTTCCTCTTTCCTGCTGAACCACAGCAAGAAGCAGCCAAGGAGAAAATAAAAAATAAAATATGCAGGATAAAAGGTGTCAGTATGTTACCATTTAATCCTTTAAGTACAGAAGTTTTACATTTAACAAAACATTTACGCATTTTTCCCAAATAAATAGAAGCTTTTGGTGAAAGCACTGCAGGTTTGTTTGGTTTGTTTGCAGTAAGATTATGTCCTTTTATATTTGACTGGATCATCACTCACTACATTCTACATTACATAGTCAGCTGCCATACTGTGTACAATACACACGTACTCAGAATTCACAGCAAATTTTAAAAGTTAAATGGAAAATTGGCATTCATGTGTATGTGTGTGTATGTATGTGTCTGTGTGTGTGTCAGCGCGTGTGAGTGTGTGTGTGCAAGTGTGTGTGAGTGAGTGTGTGTGTCTGTGTGTGTGTGTGTGTGTGTGTGTGTGTTATGTGCCATGTGTTTTCTTTTGTGTGGACTTCCCTGCCTTCACCTGCCATCATCTTCATTGGCTGCGCCGCCTATCAATCACCATCCACCAAGTTCCACCTTCACCAATCCCCACCCTCCGTGTCAATTCTGGATCAACCAATCAGAACTCGCCACCTCTGCTATATAAACCTTGACTGTTTGCCATTATGGATGTCTGACTTTTTGCTGTGTGTGTGTGTTAGTATTTGACTCTATGTTAATCACTCATTTGAACTTGTCTTGTTTTGTGTACAATTCCAAGGCTTGGGACAGGTAAGACTGGGGGCTCCTGTACATATGCCCGTAGGCTATGTTGTGTGTAGATCCACTAGTCCTTAGGGGTGATTGCCAACCAACTGTTTTTTCAGTCTGCTAGTTAGAGTAGATAGGCCTTTTGTTTGTGTACTTGATACACTAGATTAAATTACTCTCTGGTTTAGCTAGCTTGTTTTTCTGTTCTTTTGGCAACATCCAGCGTCCCTTGACCCTGGTAGTGTGTGTCTGGGTTGTTGTATGTCCCCATTAGTAGTTTGTTGCACCTTTTGTTTTGTTCCCACAGTAAAACACCCATGCACTGAGTTGCTGCTTTGTCTGTTTGATTTATTGTTGTTACCATTTATACAGCATTAACATCTCCCGGCATTCTTAACATCCAGTTACATACCCCATGCACCCCTAGACCTATGGGGTCGTAACAGTGTGTCTGTGTGTGTGCCTGTGTATGAATATGTGTGTATGTGTGTCTACAGTGCTGTGTCTGCCTCCTGAAATCTCCTCCTGCCTCTTCTCTCAGTGCTGCAAACAATGTGCCAAACCATTTCTGATTGACTTCTGAGTTATGAAGGTTTGCAGTTTGCTAGACTGCATGTGTACATTTGTGTTACAGCTCTGTAACTGTCTCAGAAGATCTTCTTCATCTTCTCTCAGTGCTACAACCAATAAGGGAAACATGGTCAGAGTAGGAAAATAATACTGCTGGTATAAGAACATTAATTCTGCTGGTATATGAACATTAATGCTGCTGGTATAAGAACATTAATCCTGCTGGTAGAAGAACATTAATACTACTGGTATAAGAACATTAATGCTGCTGGTATAAGAACATTAATGCTGCTGGTATAAGAACATTAATACTGCTGGAATAAGAACATTAATACTACTGGTATATGAATATAAATAGTGCTGGTATAAGAACATTAATCCTGCTGGTAGAAGAACATTAATACTACTGGTATAAGAACATTAATGCTGCTGGTATAAGAACATTAATGCTGCTGGTATAAGAACATTAATACTGCTGGAATAAGAACATTAATACTACTGGTATGAGAACATCAATACTGCTGGTATATGAATATAAATAATGCTGGTATAAGAATATTATTACTGCTGGTATAAGAACATTAATACCGCTGGTATATGAACATTAACACTGCTGGTATAAGAACATTAATACTGCTGGTATATGAGTATAAATAATGCTGGTATAAGAACATTATTACTGCTGGTATAAGACAGGAAGTCAGTAACAGTGACAGGTGTGGTTACCTGGGCAAAGTAAGTATTCTTCCTTTTCTGTACTGATGGATTAAAAGACCGACAGCCAGGGTCACCAACACAAACTCCACCAGCCTCAACACAAACATTATATACAGCAGAGCATCATGGGAACCATGACCTAGAGAGAGAGAGACAGACAGACAGAGACAGAGACAGAGAGAGAGAGAGAGAGAATGTCACACCTACTTACAGTGCCGCTATGGGTCTATGCTCCTTACCCTCCTCCCTACAGTCTGCTGCTCCTTACCCTCCTCCCTACAGACTGCTGCTCCTTACACTCCTCCCTACAGACTGCTGCTCATTACCCTCCTCCCTACAGACTGTTGCTTCTTACCCTCCTCCCTACAGACTGCTGCTCTTTACCCTCCTCCCTACAGACTGCTGCTCTTTACCCTCCTCCCTACAGACTGCTGCTCCTTACCCTCCTCCCTACAGTCTGCTGCTCCTTACCCTCCTCCCTACAGACTGCTGCTCCTTACCCTCCTCCCTACAGACTGCTGCTCATTACCCTCCTCCCTACAGACTGTTGCTTCTTACCCTCCTCCCTACAGACTGCTGCTCTTTACCCTCCTACCTACAGACTGCTGCTCCTTACCCTCCTCCCTACAGACTGCTGCTCCTTACCCTCCTCCCTACAGTCTGCTGCTCCTTACCCTCCTCCCTACAGACTGCTGCTCCTTACCCTCCTCCCTACAGACTGCTGCTCCTTACCCTCCTCCCTACAGTCTGCTGCTCCTTACCCTCCTCCCTACAGACTGCTGCTCCTTACACTCCTCCCTACAGACTGCTGCTCATTACCCTCCTCCCTACAGACTGTTGCTTCTTACCCTCCTCCCTACAGACTGCTGCTCTTTACCCTCCTCCCTACAGACTGCTGCTCCTTACCCTCCTCCCTACAGACTGCTGCTCCTTACCCTCCTCCCTACAGTCTGCTGCTCCTTACCCTCCTCCCTACAGACTGCTGCTCCTTACCCTCCTCCCTACAGACTGCTGCTCCTTATCCTCCTCCCTACAGTCTGCTGCTCCTTATCCTCCTCCCTACAGTCTGCTGCTCCTTACCCTCCTCCCTACAGTCTGCTGCTCCTTACCCTCCTCCCTACAGTCTGCTGCTCCTTACCCTCCTCCCTACAGACTGCTGCTCCTTACCCTTCGGCCTGCAGACCTGTGTGGGGTGGAAAGCTGTTCTCTCCTCACTGACTGGGTTTTCAGCCACACAGGTGTAGGTGAAGTTGGACGCCTCTATCTCCAGAGTGAGGGACAGGATGCTGAGACTCGGGCTGCTGGTGTGGGACAGTGTCTCTCCCTCTGTCCTCCAGGACAGGGTGACCTCTTTCCCATTCTGCACAGAGCACTGCAGTGAGCAGCTTCTGCCCCCTTCAGCTACTGATGTAATATGAGGCTTCGACACAGATTCTGTAAGAGACCCCACAGCACAGCATCACTGACACAGAGTATCACTGACACGTCACAGCACCACTGACACAGAGCATCACTGACACACATACACCATCACTGACACAGAGCATAACTGTCATACACACACAGCCTCACCGACACAGAGCATTGCTGACTCACACACACAGCATCACTGACACAGAGCATCACTGACACACACACACAGCCTCACTGACACAGTGCATCACTGACTCACGCACACAGCATCACTGACACAGAGCATCACTGACACACACACACCATCACTGACACAGAGCATCACTGACACACACAGATACAGCATGACTGACACAGAGCATCACTCACACACACACACCATCACTGACACAGAGTATCACTGACACACTCAGCATCACTGACACACAGGATAACTGACACACACACACAGCCTCACTGACACAGAGCATCACTGACTCACACACACAGCATCATTGACACCGAGCAGCACTGACATGGTACACCATCGCTGACACAAAGTATCACTGACTAACACACACACCATCACAGACATACACACACCCTCACTGACACACACACCATCACTGAAACACACAATGGCTGAGTTTCATTTCATTTACTTGCGTACATACAGAGTTCATTGCACTTAACATTGCAACAATCATTTACCTTTGTAACCACCATCAAAACAAGGTTTTGTATGTGTAATCGTCTCAAAAGTAACTTATCAATAGCAAGTTCGCTAACAATTAAGAACAAATTTTATCATATATTTATGATATACGTAATGAAAATTATTCAATATTAAATTGCCCCATAATTGACAGTGGTAATAACTGCAAGAAACTACTACGTATACTGCAGATTAACTAATAAATTTCTAGCCTTCATAGCTAGCAAGCTAACATCACCTAACAATTCTGATGTAGGAAAAAAATTTCAGCAATTGGATCATTCATTCAATTATCTTTTTTCCCTGAGTAGCTGGAAGAACCCATGTAAGAAGCACTGAGTTATACTGATTTCAAACCAGCAACCAATAAAGAAGTTGCACAACTCTACATTTATTATTCTTCATTGGTAAAAGATATTCTGATGCTAATGTTGACATTGTCAGTTGCGTTTCAAATGTAGCAAAACTGAATCATAGATTCTCACATACTGTGAAGCGTGGCTATTAGCTGTGCTTGGAAGAATGCAGACTCAAGTATGCAAGTATGCATAACGAAACCAGCATTGATCAGTATGGCTCTGGAGTCTCCGTCTGGAGATCCATCCTTCACTGTTTAATACGAGAGCTTCACAGTTTCTCACCGAAGCAGAGCTCTTCAGGTCTGACTGTGACCATCTTATTACTGACAGGATTTGTTGCCACGCAGCTGTAGGGGGCGCTGCTCATTTCTATCTCCAAAGGGAGGGACAGGGGGAGCTGAAATTAGGGCTGCTGGTGTGGGACAGTGTCTGCCCCTCTCTGTGCCAGGACAGGGTGACCTCTCTCCCATTCTCCACAGAGCACAGCACACTGCAGCTGGGTTTCATCTTGTTCCTGCTGGACACCTGTGGCCTGGGTACTGGATCTGTGCAGAGATACAACAGCAGGGAGGGACTTCAACACTGACCAGTAACACTGACTGCTAACTCCACTCTTTATGTAAGCCTTCAACACTGACCCCTAACTCCACTCTGTATGTGAGCCTTCAACACTGACCAGTAACACTGACCCCTAACTCCACTCTGTATGTGAGCCTTCAACACTGACCAGTAACACTGACCTCTAACTCCATTCTGTGTGTAAGCCTTCAACACTGACCCCTAACTCCACTCTGTGTGTGAGCCTTCAGCACTGACCTCTAACTCCACTGTGTGTGTGAGCCTTCAACACTGACCCCTAACTCCACTCTGTGTGTGAGCCTTCAGCACTGACCTCTAACTCCACTCTGTGTGTGAGCCTTCAACACTGACCCCTAACTCCACTCTGTGTGTGAGCCTTCAACACTGTAATGTAATGCACATACATTACATTACATTGATTTGGCAGACGCACAATAAGTGAAGGTCAATCACATCACACAGCTGCCTCAGCACAGTGGAGCAGTACCAGGTGGAGACACCCACCCCACACAACCAGCTGGTAGGCTGCAGTGCCATCCTTGTGCTGTACCCTGTACCCTCCAGAGTCCCCCCTCCTCAGGTCAGTCAGGGAGAAGAGTCCAGTGCTGCTGTTCCACTGCAGCCGGGTGCCGTCGCTGTCTTTGGTGAGCTGGAGGATGCGATTGACCACCTTCACAATTCTGCTGCCATTTTTTTAAATGAAGCCGATCTCCTTCACCACTGAGGGGAACGTGACCGTCTGTCCCACAATGCCGTTCAGCATGTTCGACTGGACAGAGGAGACGCACACACCTGGAGAGAGAGGACAGAGGGAAAGAGTGGGAGAGAGGACAGTGGGAGAGGGAGGGAGGGAGAGAAACCGAAGAAAAGATGCAGGGAAAGAGAGAAAGTGTGGGAGACAGAAGAGAGGAAGAGAAAGTGAGGAAAAGAGAGGGAGTGGGAGGGAAAGAGATACACAGGAAAGAGGGATGAGAGATGGAAGGAGGGAAACAGGAATGGGAGAAGAGGTAGCTGTAGTTTATCTTCGCTGCTGGTCTGTTAAACAGCTCAAATGGTAAATGGACTGCATTTATATAGCGCTTTTATCCGAAGTGCTTTACAATTGATGCCTGTCATTC
Source organism: Anguilla pacifica (assembly GCA_039654925.1). Classification (NCBI taxonomy): domain Eukaryota; kingdom Metazoa; phylum Chordata; class Actinopteri; order Anguilliformes; family Anguillidae; genus Anguilla; species Anguilla pacifica. The sequence continues at coordinate 70,320,794 of CM077288.1, forward strand.
ACCAAAGCAGTTAGGGGTTAGGTGTCTTGCTCAGGGACACTTCGACACGCCCAGGGCGGGGATCAAACTGGCAACCCTCCGACTGCCAGACAACCGCATTTACCTCCTGAGCTATGTTGCCCCCTCATAGCTCAGTCACACAAAAGATGCAAAGCAGTTTGTGTTGTTAGGAGATGATTCTGTTGGGAGATGATTCTGTTGTTATGGAAATGTTGTGCATATTTATGAATTTTTTAAAACAAATGAACCAAACATCAGACCTGGCTAAGATATACATTTCAAAATGCACCTGTTACATGTTACTAACCAAACAGACCTCCCTCCCTAACAAGCATATAACAGTATACCTGCTCCTCTGTAATTGGTAGCTCACCGTATGGCTTTGTGCCAGACATTATAAAGCCCACAGTATGTAACAGAATAACAGTCCCATCTGCGCTCCTACCTGCACTCTAACAGGTATATAACAGTATAACTATAATGGTGTGGGGTGTCGGAGAACCAGAAGCGACGAATACAGGGAAACTAAAAGCTAACGCTACAGGAAGCGTTAACCACCAAGTCCCGAAGGACAAAGGAAAGGGAACACCAGAAACTAAAACACAAAATAAGATCCTTGGGAGAGCAACTCCTGCACACACAGGATTGTATACCAACAGAAAACACGAAGTAAAAACGACTCCGAAGGACAAACCTGTCCAGCCGAAAAACTGGCTCGAGAAACCAAAAACTACCCGTTACAAACCAGGGCGAAAAGAAAGGGACCAGTGAAACAGAGGCGAAACTCTGGTACCAAACCTGAGACTGGTCTCAGAAATAAAAAGGCAACTGAGTAGAAAAAATATTCAGCGAAAAGAAAAATCCTGAGACGCAGCTCAGAAAGAACAAACAAAATACAATACCAGGGACAACGTCCCAATACCCAACAGCTCACACGAGCTCAAAATAAAAGTATAAATACCCTAAGGCGTCAGAATGCGCTCACTGCGCTAAGAGACTGAACACCTTCTAAATGAGGACACGGAATCACACACAAACACAATTCTGCAGAGTCCACCGGGTACCTATACCTTACCGGCTTTGTGTAAAAGAGGTTTGACACAGAAGCGCTGATTGCTGTTCAGTCAGGGCTTATAAAGGCACTTGCCCAGGTGAAAATAATAAGAAATCAAATACCTGAAACAAATGAAGCATTTCCCAGACGCCGGGTGCCCTCTAGTGGCAGCACAAGGCCACTGCACCCCAGAGCCAGGACACCCAGGTGCTTAAAGGTGTGTCTCTCCTCAGTTTGGGGTTGAGACCGGGACCTCACACCGAGAGAGAAAGTTGGTGGTGGAGCACAAAAACTAAAGTAAACCTGCCGCTGAAAAACTGGAGCAGCTGTTTCTCTTAATTAAAGCAGTTCTGCAATGATGAGTGGGGTAATATTCCTTCACAGTGCCTGATATCATATTATAGGAAGTGTTTGGCTGCAGTTATTGCTGCTAAAGCTAGTGCAACCAGTTATTAACTTTAAGGGGCTTGCTAAAGCCATAAATAACCAAAGAAAAGGCATTTTCTGTCTTAGATTTTATTTTACTTGTGATTTCATAACTGTAATCTGTGAATCTGGTATTTGATAAATACACTATATGTAATTTCATTATGATATAAATTATTTAAGTACACTGGAATATAGTATTTTTATTAAGATTTCCCTAAGTAATGCTGCATTCCCAAAGCTGTTTCAGAAGCCCAAGGCCAGATTTACTGAAGTATTGTGACTGCTTTTCAGCACAAAAGCAATGGGTGCAAGGTTTGCTGAATGTTTAAAGTGGAATGATGAAGGTTTGAATTTTGTGATTTTACACAAATGATTTATTTGGACAAGCAATTAGTCTTGCAGTAACTACTGAAGGTAGTTATGCACTTATTCTATGTCGCTTTGGGTAAAAGTGTCTGCCAGACGAATGTAATGTAATGTGGTTACTTGTCTTAACTTGTAATCTTCACGGACATGTCCTCTGTCAGTGAGTTTTCCCCCCATTTGTTTGATCATTATTATTTAAATTAAACTTTCTCCCCACAGGACGGATATGAACAGAGAGAGGGAGACCACACCCTCCTGCAACCAAACAAAATGATCTGTCAATGAGACCAGAGTCAGACCCCTCCCCCTCACTGAGAGATGACCAATCACAGTCAGGCCCTTCCCCCTGATTTCCTGATGACCTGTCGAAAGAAGTCTTTATGAGTTTGTTCATGTTTAACTGTAAATGTGTCTAGCTGGACTTATATAATTATGGACAAGCTTGTTTGTTCTTCTGCTGGTTTCAAAACATTAAGTCTTCTCTTAGCTCCAGGATGCCATTTAATGCAAATTTGAGAGAGACAGAGAGTGAGAGAGATTTGCAGTATTTGGACATAATCGCTTACTCTAATCATTTTGGTAGAAACATGTCATTGCAGTTCTTAATTATCAATACAGCTCAGTAAAAGTACTGGTTTGTTTAGAAGACTCCATTATTTTTATCAGTTGCTTTATTTATTTTTAAAACCCAGAACCCGAAACATGCTGTAAGTGCAATATATGGACCAATCACCCCTGCTTATGTTGTGTAATGTATGGTACATTTTGTGTGTACATATATGTTTGCATGCTGTACTGTATGAATGAATGAATGAATGAATGAATGAATTTTATTATTGTGTCATGCATCACATGGATGCCCAGCCCACATGGGCTTATATGACACCAACATTTTACATATAACAGATCCAGAGTAAATCCTAGACCTATTAAAATGCTACAGACACATATCTGGTACATATACCCTGTACACAAGCATATAGTCTCCATAATCAACCCTTCTTATCTTCTTTTCCAAGTTTTTTTTTGCACCATATTCAAAATCATTTCATACATAATAACACCTCATTAGAGACTAAACAAACAATCCATCTTGCCTTCTTTTCCAGGCTTTTGAAACAAAGTTAGCCATTTTAAAAACGTCAAACTTAAATAGCCATTCCAATTTTTCATCATCCCCCCCCCCAAAACACTTCAGGATTACATACAGACATTTCATGGAAAATTGGTGCTCTTAGATCATCATAATATGTGCAGTACAGCATAAAGTGGGATTCATTTTCGATTTCACCCAGATCACATAACAGACATAGTCTTTTCTCTTCAATTACATCATTAAATCTGCCTACTTCAATAGCCAGAGGAAGGATACCGGTTCGTAACTGGGCAACCAGGGACCTTTGGCTTCTGGTTAGGTATGCCATGTAGTGCAGATGTGTACATGTGTGCGTGCATGCATGTGTATGTGTGTGTGTGGGCATGCGTTTGTGCATGTGTGTGTGTGTGGGCGTGCATGTGTGCGTGTGTATGTGTGTGTGTGTGGTCATGCGTGTGTATGTGTGTGGTGTGTGTGCGCGCATTTGTGTGTTTGTATATGTTGTGTGTGTGTATGTATGTGTGTGGTGTGTGTGCATGCATTCGTGTGTTTGTATGTGTGGTGTGTGTGTGTGTGTGATTCATACTGTACTGTGGGGCTGTTTGTGGCTGCCAATCATGTGAGCAATTCCAGTCCTTTTGTGTTTGAAGGAATGACCGTCCTTAAGACTTATGTGAGCTCATATATGAACATACAGCATGGTTTCCTTTCATATTTTTATTTTTTACACACAGGCACACAGGCCATTTCAGACCCATGTGTTTAGGGCTGGGGGCTGGAGGGGTGGGATTGGGGGTGGGGGGGGGGGGGGGGGGGCGAGGCAGCTGATATACAGCCTGGTGCCTGGGAGAAAACCCCGGAGCCCAGTTTGGTAAAACTATAAATTGGGGACAAAGCGCAGGAGAAAAGAAGAAACAACTGAAGAAGAGATGTTTCCTACTGTGACGCATTTCACTGAATACTGAAGCAGAGCCAAAATGGTGGAGCTGAGGAGGTTAATGTGAAAAAGGGGGAAGTATTTTCCATTCACACTCTGTATTACACCGGATATCAGAACATCTGTGAAATGCTGTTATGAAAGTGGTGTAAACATTGCTGTGTTTTTTGTGTTATGGAGCAAACCTGAGACTATTTCCGTTGGAGTTAAACATTAATGGGGGGTGGGGGGTGGGGGGGGGGTTAAATGTTATTTCACGTAAGTCCACACTGCTATTAAACCACAGGACCCTGAAGTGCATGTACTTGCCATAAGAGGCACTTAGAATAACTCACCATCTTTACTGAAATATTTGTGAACCATTGTTTTGCAGTGAGATTTTAGAAAATAATTCAGACTAAATGTGCTTTTTTTTTGGCCGTAACCATGAGCTTTGCACTAACTCTAGTATGTATAAATACCCAGAATGCCTCATTTCTCCTACATTGTGTGACTCTTCCTTTCATGCAATTATACAACATTTTCTGTGATTGATGCTAAAACAATAAAGCTTTCATTAGCTACACACTGCTGTAAAAACACTGTGTCATTAGCTACGCACTGCTGTGAGAACAGTGTCATTAGCTACGCACAGCTTTGAGAACACTGTGTCATTAGTTACACACTGCTGTGAGAACACTGTGTCATTAGCTACACACTGCTGTGAGAACACTGTGTCATTAGCTACACACTGCAGTGAGAACACTGTCATTAGCTCCGCACTGCTGTGAGAACACAGTGTTATTAGCTACACACTGCAGTGAGAACACTGTGTCATTAGCTACAGGCCTGCAGGGTGAAAACATCTTGCACTTGACCAAATGGTATAGCTCAGTATAGTGCAGTTTAGAGGAGCCGGGTGACAGATCTGGAGCTCCAGGCTGCGTCAGAGCATGAGCAGGGGAGGAACACAGCTGAAGCAGTCCATGACCACGGAGCAAGGGACAGGGCTGGAGCGATCCCGTGGACTCATGCCAGCTCGACACTTGATGCTAAACTACCTTGTGTGTTAGTTCCGTAAAAGCGAGCTTGACACTTAACGCGAAGCTCCCTACCGAACCCAGACATCCTTGATTAATTTAATGGACTCCATGGTTATACTTGACCACTTAGCGGAAGACTAAAAGCAATGAGGAAAGAGAAGGGCGAACAGCACGAATGAGCGATATGCCTATGCGTTTATAATATTTAAAAACAAAGATGAAGATTATCCTCTGTATTTTTCTGCTGTACATTACAGGTTCGTATCTTCCTCTGTATGTTCCCGTTTTTTTTCTCTGACGGAATGAGTCCGTTAACGTACTACTGGTTTAAAGCCCTTATCGGCTTGTAAGTTGCAGTAGCCTTACTAGGAAACCGAAAGTAGCCTAGTTCTGAACAGCCTAATGTAATTAATTCTGTGAAATGGGTGGTGAATTTTGATAGCTTCATGCTAAGTTAAAGATGCGACTAAATCGCATGAGCGACCACGCCTGACCGCCGCGGCTCGTTTTTTCATGACACGGTAATCTAGGTGCGCAGTTTTCACTAGAGGTTGCGTTAGGCAGTAGTCTCTGGAGGTTGAATATATTCAGATCAATACATCGATCAGATCAATCAATCTGTCTTCAAGTCGGTCAGTCCCCCTCGGAGAAAGTCTGCGCTGCTCTGCGCATTCGGCCTGGTGATTTGGAGCGACACGCCCTATACCGGATGCTGTATAGTAAGTGCGTGCGTTTGTGCGGCGTTTCCTAGAAATGAGTCAAGATCGCAGATGGCTCTCTCACTGACAGGCGAGGTGGTGCCTCTTCTGCACAAACGAATGTGTGACTTCCTCTGCAGCCGAAAACAGAGCTTTCTGTAGGTCGCCAGTTACTAGTCAGATTGAGTGGGAAACCATCTGTTCTATGAGGGAGAGGGTCATTTTGAACAAGGTTCCCAGTTACCGTAACTGTCTATTTTGCTGGGATGGGGTGGGGGACAAGGCCAGGCTGACAGAAATGTGAACCAGCACGCAGCATCAAGAATGATTGATGTTGGGAAACAGACTGAAAGAAGTCGTGTCCTCTGTATGTGCCACAGAAAATGTTCTCAGGATTGATGAAAGTCCATAAGGTAGCATTATGGTTGTGCTGTTATGGTAACATATTAATAGGAAATTTTTTAAAAACCATGTTACGGAGAATAATTGTATGCTCTTTTTCACATTTTCACAATTTGAAATATATAACAGTTTGTAGGTCTGCTCTGTTATTGCAGTGTCCATTTCAGCAGAGTTGACACTGGCAGGCGTGTGCTTCAGAAACACACTGCACCCATTACCTCTCTGTTTCACTGCACCGCTGTGTGTGTGTGTGTGTGTGTGCATGTGTGTGTGTGTGTGTGTGTGTGTGTGCATGTGTGTGTCTGAGCATGTGCACACGTGTGTGTGTGTGTGTGTGTGTGTGTGTGTGTGTGCATGTGTGTGTCTGAGCATGTGCACACGTGTGTGTGTGTGTGTGTCTGAGTGTGTGCATCTGTATGTGGGTGTGCATCTGTGTGTGTCTCTGAGCATGTGCACGCATATGTGTGTGTCTGAGCATGTGCACACGTGTGTGTGTATGTGAGTGTGTTTGTGTGCATGTGTGTCTGAGTGTGTGTGTATGTGTGCGTGTGTTTGTGTGTGTGTATGTGAGTGTGTTTGTGTGCATGTGTGTCTGAGTGTGTGTGTATGTGTGCGTGTGTTTGTGTGTTTTTGTGTATGTGAGTGAATGTGTGTGCTGGCACGTGTGTGTGTGTGTGTGTGTATGTGAGTGTGTTTGTGTGCATGTGTGTCTGAGTGTGTGTGTGTTTGTGTGTGTATGTGAGTGAATGTGTGTGTGCGTGCATGTGTGTCTGAGCTTGTGCTCGCATGTGTGTGTGCGAGTGTCTGTGTGCGTGTGTGCATGTATGTCTGAGTGTGTGTCTGAGTGTGTGTATGTGTTTGTGTGTTTATGTGTATGTGAGTGAATGTGTGTGCTCGCACGTGTGTGTGTGTCTGAATGTGTGTGTGTTTGTGTGTGTATGTGTATGTGTATGTGAGTGAGAGTGTGTGTGCGGGTGTCTGTGTGTGTGTGTCTGTGAGACACACTAAATGTGCTTTTTTTTTTGGCCGTAACCATGAGCTTTGCACTAACTCTAGTATGTATAAATACCCAGAATGCCTCATTTCTCCTAAATTGTGTGACTCTTCCTTTCATGCAATTATACAACATTTTCTGTGATTGATGCTAAAACAATAAAGCTTTCATTAGCTACACACTGCTGTAAAAACACTGTGTCATTAGCTACGCACTGCTGTGAGAACACTGTGTCATTAGCTACGCACAGCTTTGAGAACACTGTGTCATTAGTTACACACTGCTGTGAAAACACTGTGTCATTAGCTATGCACTGCTGTGAGAACACTGTGTCATTAGCTACACGCTGCAGTGAGAACACTGTCATTAGCTACGCACTGCTGTGAGAACACTGTCATTAGCTACGCACTGCTGTGAGAACACTGTGTCATTAGCTACGCACTGCAGTGAGAACACTGTGTCATTAGCTACGCACTGCAGTGAGAACACTGTCATTAGCTACGCACTGCTGTGAGAATACTGTGTCATTAGCTACAGGCCTGCAGGTTGAAAACATCTTGCACTTGACCAAATGGTATAGTTCAGTATAGTGCAGTTTAGAGGAGCCGGTTGACAGATCTGGAGCTCCAGGCTGCGTCAGGGCATGAGCAGGGGAGGAGCACAGCTGAAGCAGACCATGACCATGGAGCAAGGGGCAGGGCTGGAGCGATCCCGTGGACTCAGCCCGAGGAAACAGGCTGGAGCGGTCTTTGAATTCAGGGCGAGGTAAGGGGAGGAGCCCCATGGAAAGAGAAGAGAAGGTTAATGCCAGCTCGACACTTGATGCTAAGCTACCTTGTGTGTTAGTTCCGTAAAAGCGAGCTTGACACTTAACGCGAAGCTCCCTAGCGAACCCAGACATCCTTGATTAATTTAATAGACTCCATGGTTATACTTGACCACTTAGCGGAAGACTAAAAGCAATGAGGAAAGAGAAGGGCGAACAGCACGAATGAGCGATAGGCCTATGCGTTTATAATATTTAAAAACAAAGATGAAGATTATCCTCTGTATTTCCCTGCTGTGCATTACAGGTTCGTATCTTCCTCTGTATGTTCCCGTTTTTATCTCTGTTGGAATGAGTCCGCTAACGTACGACTGGTTTAAAGCTCTTATCGGCTTGTACGTTGCAGTAGCCTTACTAGGAAACCGAAAGTAGCCTAGTTCTTAACAGCCTAATGTAATTAATTCTGTGAAATGGGTGGAGGTCTTTGATAGCTTCATGCCAAGTTAAAGATGCGACTAAATCGCATGAGCGACCTCGCCTGACCGCCGCGGCTCGTTTTTTCATGACACGGTAATCTAGTTGCGCTGTTTTCACTAGAGGTTGCGTTAGGCAGTAGTCTCTGGAGGTTGAATATATTCAGATCAATACACCGATCAGATCAATCAATCTGTCTTCAAGTCGGTCAGTCCTCCTCGGAGAAAGTCTGCGCTGCTCTGCGCATTCGGCCCGGTGATTTGGAGCGACACGCCCTATACCGGATGCTGTATAGTAAGTGCGTGCGTTTGTGCGGCGTTTCCTAGAAATGAGTCAAGATCGCAGATGGCTGTCTGGCTGACAGGCGAGGAGGTGCCTCTTCTGCACAAACGAATGTGTGACTTCCTCTGCAGCCGAAACCAGAGCTTTCTGTAGGTCGCCAGTTACTAGTCAGATTGAGTGGGAAACCATCTGTTCTATGAGGGAGAGGGTCATTTTGAACAAGGTTCCCAGTTGCCATAACTGTCTATTTTTCTGGGATGGGGTGGGGAACAAGGCCAGGGTGACAGAAATGTGAACCAGCACGCAGCATCAAGAATGATTAATGTTGGCAAACAGACTGAAAGAAGCCGTGTCCTCTGTATGTGCCACAGAAAATGTTCTCAGGATTGATGAAAGTCCATAAGGTAGCATTATGGTTGTGCTGTTATGGTAACATATTAATAGGACATTTTTTAAAAACCATGTTATGGAGAATAATTGTATGCCCTTTTTCACATTTTCACAATTTGAAATATATAACTGTTTGTAGGTCTGTTCTGTTATTGCAGTGTCCATTTCAGCAGAGTTGACACTGGCAGGCGTGTGCTTCAGAAACACACTGCACCCATTACCTCTCTGTTTCACTGCACCACTGTGTGTGTGTGTGTGTGTGAGACACACTAAATGTGCTCTTTTTTTTGGCCGTAACCATGAGCTTTGCAGTAACTCTAGTATGTATAAATACCCAGAATGCCTCATTTCTCCTACATTGTGTGACTCTTCCTTTCATGCAATTATACAACATTTTCTGTGATTGATGCTAAAACAATAAAGCTCTCATTAGCTACACACTGCTGTAAAAACACTGTGTCATTAGCTACGCACAGCTTTGAGAACACTGTGTCATTAGTTACACACTGCAGTGAGAACACTGTCATTAGCTACGCACTGCTGTGAGAACACGGTGTCATTAGCTACGCACTGCAGTGAGAACACTGTCATTAGCTACGCACTGCTGTGAGAATACTGTGTCATTAGCTACAGGCCTGCAGGTTGAAAACATCTTGCACTTGACCAAATGGTATAGTTCAGTATAGTGCAGTTTAGAGGAGCCGGTTGACAGATCTGGAGCTCCAGGCTGCGTCAGGGCATGAGCAGGGGAGGAGCACAGCTGAAGCAGTCCATGACCACGGAGCAAGGGGCAGGGCTGGAGCAATCCCGTGGACTCAGCCCGAGGAAACAGGCTGGAGCGGTCTTTGAATTCAGGGCGAGGTAAGGGGAGGAGCCCCATGGAAAGAGAAGAGAAGGTCAGGTTAATGTGTGTTAGTTCCGTAAAAGCGAGCTTGACACTTAGCGCTCAGCTCCCTACCGAACCCAGACATCCTTGATTAATTTAATAGACTCCATGGTTATACTTGACCACTTAGCGGAAGACTAAAAGCAATGAGGAAAGAGAAGGGCGAACAGCACGAATGAGCGATAGGCCTATGTGTTTATAATATTTAAAAACAAAGATGAAGATTATCCTCTGTATTTTCCTGCTGTGCATTACAGGTTCGTATCTTCCTCTGTATATTCCCGTTTTTTTCTCTGTTGGAATGAGTCCGTTAACGTACGACCGGTTTAAAGCTCTTATTGGCTTGTACGTTGCAGTAGCCTTACTAGGAAACCGAAAGTAGCCTAGTTCTGAACAGCCTAATGTAATTAATTCTGTGAAATGGGTGGAGGTCTTTGATAGCTTCATGCCAAGTTAAAGATGCGACTAAATCGCATGAGCGACCTCGCCTGACCGCCGCGGCTCGTTTTTTCATGACACGGTAATCTAGTTGCGCAGTTTTCACTAGAGGTTGCGTTAGGCAGTAGTCTCTGGAGGTTAAATATATTCAGATCAATACACAGATCAGATCAATCAATCTGTCTTCAAGTCGGTCAGTCCTCCTCGGAGAAAGTCTGCGCTGCTCTGCGCATTCGGCCCGGTGATTTGGAGCGACACGCCCTATACCGGATGCTGTATAGTAAGTGCGTGCGTTTGTGCGGCGTTTCCTAGAAATGAGTCAAGATCGCAGATGGCTGCCTGGCTGACATGCGAGGTGGTGCCTCTTCTGCGCAAACGAATGTGTGACTTCCTCTGCAGCCGAAACCAGAGCTTTCTGTAGGTCGCCAGTTACTAGTCAGATTGAGTGGGAAACCATCTGTTCTATGAGGGAGAGGGTCATGTTGAACAAGGATCCCAGTTGCTGTAACTGTCTATTTTGCTGGGATGGGGTGGGGAACAAGGCCAGGGTGACAGAAATGTGAACCGGCACGCAGCATCAAGAATGATTAATGTTGGCAAACAGACTGAAAGAAGCCGTGTCCTCTGTATGTGCCACAGAAAATGTTCTCAGGATTGATGAAAGTCCATAAGGTAGCATTATGGTTGTGCTGTTATGGTAACATATTAATAGGACATTTTTTAAAAATCATGTTATGGAGAATAATTGTATGCCCTTTTTCACATTTTCACAATTTGAAATATATAACTGTTTGTAGGTCTGTTCTGTTATTGCAGTGTCCATTTCAGCAGAGTTGACACTGGCAGGCGTGTGCTTCAGAAACACACTGCACCCATTACCTCTCTGTTTCGCTGCACCGCTGTGTGTGTGTGTGTGTGTGTGTGTGCACCTGTGTGTGTGTGCGCATGTGTGTGCATGTGTGTGTGTGTCTGTGCATCTGTGTGTGTGTGCGCATTTGTGTGTGCGTGTGTGTGTACGTGTGCATCTGTGTGTGTGTGTGTGTGTGTGTGTGCGTGTGTGTGCGCACCTGTGTGTGTCTGAGCATGTGCACATGTGTGTGTGTGTGTGTGTGTGTGCATCTGTGTGTGTGTGCGCATGTGTGTGCATGTGTGTGTGTGTCTGTGCATCTGTGTGTGTGTGCGCATTTGTGTGTGCGCGTGTGTGTGTGTGTACGTGTGCATCTGTGTGTGTGTCTGAGCATGTGCACACGTGTGTGTGTGTGTGTGTGTACGTGTGTGTGTGTGTGCATCTGTGTGTGCGTGTGTGTGTGTGTATGTGTGCATCTGTGTGTGTGTGTGTGTGTGTATGTATGTGTATCTGAGTGTGTGTTTGTGTGTGTATGTGCATCTGCATGTGTGTGTGCATCTGTGTGTGTGTCTGAGCATGTGCACGCATATGTGTGTGTGTCTGAGCATGTGCACACGTGTGTGTGTGTATATGTGCATCTGTGTGTGTGTCTGAACATGTGCACACACTTTTGTGTGTGTGTATTGTGACCTCTCTCAGCCCGCGGGGGGTGTTGGTTGAGTGGCGGAAACCCAGAAGAACCAGATCAGGGAGACGGAGGTGGTGGTTAACAAAAAACAGTTCTTTAATTGTTGTAATGAGTGGGGGCAGGGGTAGGGGGAGCCAAAACCAAATAAAACTTCTTCCCGGTCGGGGTATCTGTGCTCCACTCCAGGCCTTCACACGTCTTCCTGGAGAGAAAAGCGAAACACATAAGTCAGGGGGGGACAGGGTGTGGCCAGTCAGGTCCGGGTCCGGTTCCTTCCTCCGGCCGCCGGCTGGGACCCTCCAGTCCCCAGAGGGGTGTGGTCGAGAAGGCCTCCCTCCCCAGTGCGGTAGCGCTCCAGCCTTCCCCCAGCTTCAGGTCTGAGTGGTTTCTGTCGTCACCCCCCCGGTCGCACGGTCCACTTGAACCACGGGTATTCTGTCCCTGTTGCACTTCTCAGTTTGTCACACGATTTCTCTGTACTGCGAGTGTTGGCCCACGGCCACTTACGGTCTCTGGTCCAGGAGTGGAGAGTCGCTCGTGTAGCTCCCAAGAAAGCCTCTGCAACTCTGCCATTCCTGAGGTTGTGCGGGTCTACAAGCCTGCCGGCTCATCAGTGTAAGCAGCTTCAGGTGGGCGCCGGCAGCCAATCTATCCAAGCAGCTGCAGGTGTGCAGCAGAGTGGAAAATTCCACCTACCTTCCCTCTGCTGCAGCCCTGTCCATGGTGCTGCATGGTCTCACCTCCTTTGGTCTACCTGATGCTGTCCAGGGTCCTGAACGTCTCCAGACAGTGGTTTGGTAAGTAATGCCCCCTCACGACTGTTCCCAGCGGCCGCCGGTGTCGATGGGCTCGGCCGTCCTGGTGGCCTCGTGGGGAGCACCAATAAGGGATCGGGGCGCCACATACCCCTTCCCTCAGCTCCATGCCGTTACCTGGAGCGCCCGACCAGAGGCATTCCTCCCGTCTGGACAGGGCGTCAGCATTCCCGTGGAGCTTCCCGGCCCGATGTTCCACCCTGAAGCGAAAAGACTGTAGCCCCAGAAACCACCTAGTGACACGGGCATTACTATCTTTATTCACTGCCATCCATTTGAGTGGGGCATGGTCAGTGACCAGTACAAACTCCCTACCCAGTAAGTAATATCGTAACTTGTCCATCGCCCATTTGACAGCTAGACATTCCTTTTCTACTGTGGCATAGTTACGTTCATGCTTTAGGAGTTTACGGCTGATGTACGTTACCGGATGCTCGGCCCCCTCCCGGATCTGTGAGAGAACGGCTCCTATCCCCACCGTGGAAGCGTCCGTTTGGAGCACGAAGGTCTGATCGAAGGCTGGGGTCACCAGGACAGGTTCGCTGCAGAGGGCTTGCCTCAGGGTTTCGAAGGCGATGTCAGCTTCTTCCGTCCAGCTGACTCGGTTGCTTCGACTCTTGGAGGTCAGGTCGTGCAGGGGGGCTGCTATGGCGGCAAAATGGGGAATGAACTGACGGTAATAACCCACTAGGCCCAGGAAGGTTCTTACCTGCTTTTGTGTCTGGGGCTTGGGCCACGTGGCGATGGCTTCCACCTTGGTGGATTGGGGTTTCACACACCCTCTTCCGACGGTGTAGCCTAAGTAATCCGCCTCCTCCAATCCCAAGCGGCATTTGGTTGCGTTGGCCGTCAGGCCTGCCTCCCGGAGGGCCCCCAGCACCGCCTCTAGCCTGTCCAAATGGGTTTCCCAATCCGCACTGTGGACCACTATGTCGTCCAGGTATGCTGCCGCATACTCCTGATGAGGCCGGAGGACCTGATCCATGAGCCGCTGGAAGGTAGCCGGGGCTCTGTGAACCCCAAACGGTAGGACCCGGTACTGGAAGAGGCCATCCGGCGTCACGAAGGCAGTCTTCTCCTTGGCCTGGGGGGTAAGGGGAACCTGCCAATACCCGCGGGTGAGGTCCAACGTGCTGAGGAATCGAGCCGGTCCCAGCCGCTCGATCAGCTCGTCCACCCTGGGCATGGGGTAAGCATCAAACCGTGAGATTTCGTTTAGCTTCCGAAAATCATTGCAAAACCTCAGGCTACCGTCGGGTTTGGGTACAATGACTATGGGGCTGCTCCACGAACTGCGGGACTCTTCAATGACACCCATCTCTAACATCCGCCTGACCTCTTCCCAAATTGTATCCCGCTGGGCCTCGGGGATCCGGTACGGCCTCAGCCTAACCTTCTTCCCGGGTTCTGTGGCGATGTGGTGGGCTATGATGGAGGTCCGGCCTGGGAGCTCCGAGAACACATCCCGATTCCGTTCCAGGAGTTCTCGGAGATCTTGGATCTGGCGGCCCGTCAGCTGCTTCCCCAGCGTTACCTCGGGGGTGCCCTGTGGGGAGACGTGAGCAGAGAGGGCCTGGGCCGGCGGTTGTTCAGCTTCATACCAACGTTTTAACAAATTTATGTGGTATATTTGGGTGTGACGGCGGCGCCCCGGTTGGCTGACTTTGTAGTTGACGGGCCCGGTTTTCGCAACCACTTCGTAGGGCCCGTGCCATTTAGCCAAAAATTTACACTCATGGGTGGGGACCAAGACCATCACTTTATCACCCGGCTGAAATTCTCTCACCTGGGCTCCGCGATTGTATACCCGTGCCTGGGCCAGCTGCGCCTGCTGCATGTTTTCCCGGACCATGGGCCAGATCCGGGCCATCCGTTGGTGCATCTGCTCCATGTGCTCGATGACCGTGCTGTCGCGAAGGTTGGCGCTCCCATGTTTCCTTGGCCAGGTCCAACAGCCCTCGGGGTCGCCGCCCATACAGCAGCTCAAATGGTGAGAACCCTGTCGACGCCTGAGGTACCTCACGTATGGCAAACATAAGGTAAGGTAGCAGCTGGTCCCAGTCTGTACCGTCTATTTCAATCATCTTTCTCATCATTTGTTTTAAGGTGTGGTTAAACCGCTCAACCAGACCGTCAGTCTGCGGGTGATAAACTGACGTCCTCACCTGCTTCACCTTCAGCAGGTGGCACATCGCCTTCAACACGGTGGACATAAAGCAGGACCCCTGGTCCGCGAGTATCTCCGCCGCGATACCCACCCGGCTGAACAGCAGGAACAGTTCTCGGGCTACCGCTTTCCCAGTGGCAGTCCGCAACGGGATGGCTTCTGGGAACCGGGTAGCGTAGTCCAGGATGACCAGGATATATCGGTGCCCTCGGCCGGACCTTGGAAGGGGGCCCACGATGTCCATGGCGATGCGGTGGAAGGGGACCTCTATGATGGGTAGAGGGATCAGGGGGTTTTTATACTTCACCTTGGGGCTATGGAGCTGGCACTCCGCGCAGTGGCGACAGTACTCTTCGACGGCCCTCTTCACTCCCGGCCAGTAGAACCGGCCGATGATGCGCTCATATGTCTTCTCCGCTCCCAAGTGGCCCCCCAGGAGGTGGGTGTGGGCGAGGTACAGGACCTTTGAAATGTAAGGCTTGGGGACTAACAGCTGGTTAGCGGTCTCTTCCTTGACCTGGGCCACCCGATATAACAACCCCTTCTCAATCATAAAATATGGTTTGGTGGTGTCACTCACCCCGGGTCGCAGCTTCCCATCGACCTCCTGGACGTCCCTCCAGGCCTGCGTCAAGTTGGGATCCTGCAGCTGCGCTGTTCCAAAGCACCCCTGTTCCCCGGTCTGGCTCCCTGGCTGTGGGGCGAACTCGATGAAGGTCTCCTCCGACCCCACCTCCTCCAGGCCGACGGGGTTCACGGCTACGGCCTCTGATGCGGTGGCGGTGGTCTCCTTAGCACTGGCAGGTGGCTGCCCCCCTTCTACCACAGCATCCGTCGGCTCGGACGGGTCTTCCCCCGAGAGGCCCGTGCAGGCCGGTTGAGCACCCCCTGCTGTGTGCTGGGGCCGCCTCTTCTGGGGTCTGCGCCTGCCCTCTGGTTCGAGGTTCGCCGGGGACTCCTTCCAGTACCTATCAAACACGGCACAGTCCCGGCCCACCAGTACAGGGACGGGCAGATTCTCTACGACTCCCGCCCGGACGGCCACCGAGCCTCGGGGGGTGGTCATCACAATGTCAGCCGTGAAATATTGCTTAGTGTCCCCGTGGATGCAGGCCACGGCGATTGTCTTACCTCGGGAGGGCCCCGCAAACTCCGGCCGGATGAGGGTCACCATACTGCCTGAGTCAAGTAAGGCCTCGGTATCAGCCCGCGGGGGGTGTTGGTTGAGTGGCGGAAACCCAGAAGAACCAGATCAGGGAGACGGAGGTGGTGGTTAACAAAAAACAGTTCTTTAATTGTTGTAATGAGTGGGGGCAGGGGTAGGGGGAGCCAAAACCAAATAAAACTTCTTCCCGGTCGGGGTATCTGTGCTCCACTCCAGGCCTTCACACGTCTTCCTGGAGAGAAAAGCGAAACACATAAGTCAGGGGGGGACAGGGTGTGGCCAGTCAGGTCCGGGTCCGGTTCCTTCCTCCGGCCGCCGGCTGGGACCCTCCAGTCCCCAGAGGGGTGTGGTCGAGAAGGCCTCCCTCCCCAGTGCGGTAGCGCTCCAGCCTTCCCCCAGCTTCAGGTCTGAGTGGTTTCTGTCGTCACCCCCCCGGTCGCACGGTCCACTTGAACCACGGGTATTCTGTCCCTGTTGCACTTCTCAGTTTGTCACACGATTTCTCTGTACTGCGAGTGTTGGCCCACGGCCACTTACGGTCTCTGGTCCAGGAGTGGAGAGTCGCTCGTGTAGCTCCCAAGAAAGCCTCTGCAACTCTGCCATTCCTGAGGTTGTGCGGGTCTACAAGCCTGCCGGCTCATCAGTGTAAGCAGCTTCAGGTGGGCGCCGGCAGCCAATCTATCCAAGCAGCTGCAGGTGTGCAGCAGAGTGGAAAATTCCACCTACCTTCCCTCTGCTGCAGCCCTGTCCATGGTGCTGCATGGTCTCACCTCCTTTGGTCTACCTGATGCTGTCCAGGGTCCTGAACGTCTCCAGACAGTGGTTTGGTAAGTAATGCCCCCTCACGACTGTTCCCAGCGGCCGCCGGTGTCGATGGGCTCGGCCGTCCTGGTGGCCTCGTGGGGAGCACCGATAAGGGATCGGGGCGCCACAGTATGTGAGTGTGTTTGTGTGCATGTGTGTCTGAGTGTGTGTGTATGTGTTTGTGTGTTTATGTGTATGTGAGTGAATGTGTGTGCTGGCACGTGTGTGTGTGTGTGTGTGCGTGCGTGCATGCGTGCGTGCGTGTGTATGTGTGCATCTGTGTGTGTGTCTGAGCATGTGCACGTGTCTGTGTGTGTGTGTGTGTGTGTGCATCTGTGTGTGTGTGTGTGTGTGTATGTATGTGTGTCTGAGTGTGTGTGTTTGTGTGTATGTGCATCTGCATGTGTGTGTGTGCATCTGTGTGTGTGTCTGAGCATGTGCACACGTGTGTGTGTGTATATGTGCATCTGTGTGTGTGTCTGAACATGTGCACACACTTTTGTGTGTGTGTATGTGAGTGTGTTTGTGTGCATGTGTGTCTGAGTGTGTGTGTATGTGTTTGTGTGTTTATGTGTATGTGAGTGAATGTGTGTGCTGGCACGTGTGTGTGTGTGTGTGCGTGCGTGCGTGCCTGCGTGCGAGCGAGTGTCTGTGTGTGCTTGTGTGTCTGAGTGTGTGTGTGTTTGTGTGTGTGTATGTGAGTGAATGTGTGTGTGCGTGCATGTGTGTCTGAGTATGTGTCTGAGCATGTGCTCGCATGTGTGTGTGCAAGTGTCTGTGTGCGTGTGTGTGCATGTATGTCTGAGTGTGTTTGTGTTTGTGTGTGTATGTGACCGAATGTGTGTGTGCTCGCATGTGTGTGCGTGTGTCTGTGTGTGTGTTTGTGTGTGTATGTGAGTGAGTGTGTGTGTGCTCGCGTGTGTATGTACGTCTGTGTGTGCGAGTGTCTGTGTGTGCATGTGTGTCTGAGTGTGTGTGTGTGTCTGTGAGTGCATGTGTGTGCGCACTAGGGATGTCAAAAAATAAGTTTGAAAACTATTTGAAAGTCTTTCTTTTTTTAAAGTTCGAAACCTAAATTTGAGCATTCGAATATTAGTTTTGGATCCTGCGTATTGTAATTAACATGCAGGCTTTAATTTCATGCGGCGAATCATGTTCATGCAAGCAAAGTTAATTTCCTGTGCTAACGTTACTTCCTCTGTCAACAAAAAACGTTCTGCCCTGGACCCAGGGCAAGTGGATCGTCTGGTTTTCCTTGCCAATAACCTCCGGTGATACTTTCAGCTCTATTGACACCTAACATTACTGGTCAGCTAGCCTCGCGAGCCAGTCTCTTTTTTCACTTCGTTCAACAGATCTGGTCAGCTAACAATTTAGGCTAAATAATGTTCCCATGGCAGGCTATGTTTCCTTTCTTTTCTGAAGATTTTGATAAAATTGGATGATGAAAGAAGTTGAACAAACTAAACAGAGTAAGTAATTTATGTTGTTTTAGGCTACAGGTATTAGCCGTTTGAATAGTTTTTGTGTTAAGGAATAAACAGGGATTTCCTACAAACAATCATTTCCCGATGATTAATAAATGCCAATTTGTGGCAAATTACATCCATGTGAAAGTGCTTTATTCATTTGCGCATTAGGCTATAGAAAGGGGGCTCATTTATAAAGTGAATTTGCTTGCATACGTCAAGTGAAGACCTGACGTAGAGCGACGACCGTTTCCACAGTCAAATTGAGTGATGTTGAAATTTTATAAATCACTACTTTGACGTGATTTTCTGCGCGCGCGCCACACAGTTGATCTGAAATACGTTTTATAAATGAGGCCCCAGATGTAGTAACCCAGTATTAAAGTTCACCGATGTCCTCTATTCTACTGCCCGCTCGTGGAAAGTAGGCCAGTTTAGAGGGAACGTCACGTGCATGTTGCACCCGACAATAAGCGGCTTATTTTTGTGAATTATAGGCAAATGATATTTGAATATAATATAATATATTCGAACTCTAACTAATTACAAAAGCTAATATTCGAACTCAATTTCATGGCACTTTTGACAGCCTTAGTGTGTGTGTGTGTGTGTGTGTGTGTGTGCAGTATAAAATGTTACAATGTACTCTGATTGGTGGAGCCCTCCCTTTCCTCCCACTGTGACATCACCACTGATATTTTATTGTCCCTGATATGGAGGAAGGAGAACATGCAGAGGCTCTTAATGGGGTGCTCAGCCCCCGTGTTATGTTTACTTATTAGCACCTGTGAAACTGTTAGCCTGGCTCAGATATACCCAGGTCTGTACTGGGTTTTAATATGATACATTTAATACAGAAATGAAGTTCATACTAAAGTACTCAATATGTATGATCTTTAAGTCAATTCCAAACCAATAACCAAATTTACACTGGTTTAGTCACAGGTAATGAAATAGATCTCTCAAAAGTGTAATTCCTTGTTTACTAAAAGTTTGAAAGGGTCAATTTGACCCAAACTGAACATAGGATGCATTAATGCATGCATTACCTTGTGCTCATCACTGATGGTGGCTTGTCTCTGTGTCTCCAGCAGTGAGTGTGTTTGGCCAGTCTGTGGAGCTGCACGGCGTTGTGGGAAAGAGCATAGAGTTCCCAGCTGCAGTGAAAATCGACGGGAGTTTGAGGTACAGCGGTGTCCCCATTGGAGACGTGGCTAGCAGTAGATTTACGGCGCCCCATAGTGAGAAGTTCAGCGGCAGAGTGCAGCGGGACAGCAGCACTGGACTCTTCTCCCTCTCTGGGCTGAAGATGGAGGACTCTGGAGAGTATACGGTACATAATACACAACAGAACATAAATACCGTCTTCCAGCTGAATGTGTACAGTAAGTACCACTGTTACTGTCTCTAAAGTATTACTATTGCATTAGTCTGTGTGTGTGTGTGTGTCCTAGATTGTCTTGAATTAAAGGGGAATTTTACCTCTATTGAATAGCAAATTGTGTATCATCCTGTGAAGATGAGGCTATTAATGCTGCAGAGTCCAAAAATGCCACATTTACATTTACATATAGTCATTTATAACAATAACATTGTTATTAGGGGTCCAAGCAGCGAAGCTAGTGGAACCCTATTGTATCTGTTAGGATTATTAGGGGTCCAAGCAGCGAAGCTGGTGGAACCCTATTGTATCTGTTAGGATTATTATTATTATTAGGGGTCCAAGCAGCGAAGCTGGTGGAACCCTATTGTTTTTGTTAGGATTATTATTAGGGGTCCAAGCAGCGAAGCTGGTGGAACCCTATTGTTTTTGTTAGGATTATTAGGGGTCCAAGCAGCGAAGCTGGTGGAACCCTATTGTATCTGTTAGGATTATTATTATTATTCTTATTATTTTTCTCCGCTAAAAGTGTCTGAGGCTCAGCAACCATACGTCCTAGAGCAACCAAATTTGGCAGGTGGGTTCCTATGGCCCCCCACTACTCAGGAACTAAAAATCACCTATGTCGGCCAGATGGTGGCGCTATAACAAAGGGTTATGCGTAAAAGGCCATAACTCCCACACCATAAGTTAGATCAACACAAAACTTCAACGACCGATGCATCTGAATGTGCTCTACAACTTTGCCATTGAGACCACCTATATCTGCCATATTGTTTGCCCGCCATTTTGACTTTTTAGTTGGGGCGTGGAAGTTTTCTCCACTAAAATGTCTGAGGCTCAGCAACCATAAGTCCTAGAGCAACCAAATTTGGCAGGTGGGTTCCTATGGCCCCCCACTACTCAGGCACTAAAAATCACCTATGTCGGCCAGATGGTGGCGCTATAACAAAGGGTTTTGCGTAAAAGGCCATAACTTCCACACCATAAGTTAGATCAACACAAAACTTCATCGACCGATGCATCTGAATGTGCTCTACAACTTTGCCATTGAGACCACCTATATCTGCCATATTGTTTGCCCGCCATTTGGACTTCTTCATTAGTTGGGGTGCGGAAGAGCTGGAGCTCCAAATCTAAGCGTTTAGACATCAAGTAAACTTCTTTATGGCAAGCGACATCCATGGCGACGCAAGTAATCCGACACCGTAGGGTCTAGTTTTTATCAGTGAGGGGAGGGTCTGAATGTCGGGGAAGCAATGGAAGACAGTGCCACCCAGAGTGCATGCTAGGCTTTTGAAGGTTTGTTAGTACAAGCTTTTTGAGAGGATGAATACTTTTCTTTAGCATGGATCCATTTGAAGACAGTATCGGGTGAGTTTGTTTAGTCTTTAAATCTGTCATTATGCTGAGAAATAGCTAAACCAATTTATTGGTAGGTTTTGAGTTTCTGTGCAAACGCGCGAAAACACGCTGGTATAATAAAACAATGATGCCAATACACGTATAGTCCGCTTCGTTCCGTTGCTACCATAACATGACAAACTATCTTATGTCTACAGCTGCAGTTTCTCGCTGCAATTTCTAATATTGAATATAAACAAAAGACGCAATTTATGCTGTAGTCTGCTAATGTCTACATAAATAATACGGTCTATTTGAAGACAATATTGGGTGAGTTCGTTTAGTCTTTACATCCGTCATTATGCTGAGAGAAATCGTTTTCTCAATTTAATCTCTAAATTGACTGTAAACTTAGGGTTGTAACTAGGTAGTTGTTTCGTAGGTGACTTAGTCTTAACTAGCCTTAACTATTGCTTGTATTTTTGCATAGACTGCGTTGTTGCTGTTCTTGTTTGTGTTAGTGTCAATCAGTTTAACCTACAGGGTCCAAGTTGAACTATGCGGTTGTTCCCTGCACTTGGAACGGTACTTCTCTCTAGGGTTTTCGACACACTTGCTCCTGATTATGATTATACACTTTGTTGTACGTCGCTCTGCCAAATGCCTGTAATGTAATGTAATATTCCGTAGCAACAAGATAAACCCGACATTAGCCCTAAAATATGCCAATACAGCAGTGAAAACGCTGCTCACTGAATAACGAAATAAGCTAGACTAATTTTTAAAAAAAATTATACCATGTCATTCTACAGTCAATATCTGGGACTAAACATTGAATAAATATACAATCTTACCATTGGTTTTACGCGTAGAGATGTCCCTTTTGCGAATGAGTGGTCATATATTGTCTTGGACAATCCGTTTGCGAAATATACGCGCATCTGTCACGCCTGGGTCGGCTATCTTCAATAATAGCTGTGCGTAATACCACACCTGTTGCTTACGGCGTTGTCGCCCTTTTTAGTACAATTTGGCTTGATTGACAATTCATTTATTCTGTAGGTGAGAGTATAAGCTTTCTAACGATGTACAACATGTCTGATTTTGCTTTTGGAATAGCGTTTTATAGGTCAGCGTAACCAAAATTTTTCTTATCTGCCAATGTCTAAATAAATAAAACGGTAGGCTACTTTGCGCGCAGCACGCAGATCGCCAGTTGATATTTCGTCTTTTTTTCCGTTTTTTCTCAATGTCGTATTTATTATTTGAAATGTGTATTTATGTGTTATTATTCTATCTGTCTCTGGCGCTCTGAAATGTGTATTCTCTGCTAAACTGAGCAATGGATTGGAATATGGTTCTGACGTAGTGTTGCAAGGTATACCAAAACTTCAGCACTTTCTCGGTACTTAAAAAAACAAAAACAAAAAAAGAATCGGTTCGGTATTAGAATATTCCGACGTTCGGTTGTTTTGAGTCAAATGTAAAAGCCAGGGAAAATTGTCTCCCGCATTACTGATTGAGAGGATGAAAAGTGTAATTTGTCAGAATCTTCGCTAGAAGGCAGTAGCAACTAAGGTTGCCAAGTGAGGTGATTTGCGCTTGTGCACTCAGCTCCTCGATACCGCAAGCTTTGACTCAGTTCACTTCAGTAGCAATAGGTGTTCCAATTTGGAAATATTTTATTATAGATAGATGCTGTATTGTTATTTAAATATGCAGTTTTTGAATCTATTTAAAGGTGAAAGACCTGTTTTAAAGATTATTTAGTTTACAACTGTTTAATTTTTGAAATATATTTAACATATTTTTCTATTGTTCAGTGTTGTAACACTATAGGCCTGTGCATATTAATATGTTGAAGAGGCTTCAACTTAAAGGTTGTTAATGAACCAGGTTGTTAATAAACCATGAATTCGAAAATGAGGTCAACCCTTGTGGACATTACGTTTCTGATCTATTAAGGTAATTTCAGTATCGTTAGGTAAACCTGGTATCGGTATCAAAGTCAAAATTTTGGTATCGTGACAACACTAGTGTGACGCTTTTTTTTAGTTGTGGCATGGAAGCGCTGCAGCTGTACATACACGCTGGGCCATCTAAGTGTTACGACATGCCATCTAAGTGTTACGACATAGTAAAGGCCTTTACGGGAAGTGGCCAGGACACATCCATAGCGACGCAACTAAGTCATCCGACAGCGTCTCTTAGCACAAAATTGGCCATAAGTCATCAATTTTTTTATACAATCATCATGATATTCAGTAGATATGTCGGGTGAAGGTGTATGATCATGAGGACAGAGCCATTTTACAATCGCTCCATAGGGGGCGCGATGGTGCCAATGCTTGGACCCCTCCCAATGCCGCTTGCGGCTTTAATTATTATTATTATTATTATTATTATTATTATTATTATTATTATTATTATTATTATTATTATTAGTAGTAGTAGTAGTAGTAGTAGTAGCAGCAGTACTAGAGTAGTTATTGATCTTATATGATCTCAGTAATCATTTTTGTTCTCTGCTGCACCATTATATCCTGCTACACTTGCACAGAACTATAATACACACCTGTGACCAGAACAGGGATATAAGGTCATGTAACTTTGATATACTGAGTACAGCAGCAACAGCAGCAGCACATTACTGTCACCAAGACCACTGATCAGAGGGCAGATCTTTAACTCTGTTATCAGGAAGGAGAGTTTCACACAGACGGCTTAAGGCACAACATTCTGAAATCCTGAAGTAAATGTATATTACAGCTATCTGAATGGTTACACTGTTTAAACAGTCTAAATCTAAAGAGTCTAAAAAGTAAAAAGTTTAAGTATATTTGTATTTTTTTTCTTTGAAAAATAAAACGTACATGAGATTTCACTACTGTAATGTGATTAAATGTGTCTTTGTATCATATTTGTGTTCATAACTGTTCTAATATATTATCATCTCTCCCTTTGCATATGTGCCTGGAAATACTTGTAACCGCTGTGCCTAGTGGGCAACGGTAAGTTACAGAGCAACACATCAATGTTATTGTTCCCCTACGGACAGGATCAATACGTGTTTATGATTTTAAGATGAATAATCACACGTGATTTAGCCTGTTTTAAAAATGTTTCATTTCAGCTACTTACTCGAGGGACCCGTTGTAGATCCCCTTTATATACAGAATTCACCAGAGAGACATGTTCTTTCTCTCTACATGCAAGTAACTTTTTCATAAAGGGTATTCTGCACTTGCCTCTGATTGGTCCAGATGAATCACATGGGGTACCTGGGCAGTACAGGTCACTTTTTATTGCCATTTTGCATTTTCTGTTATAGTTTATTTTCAAAGTTCTGCTGTGCTGAGACTAGCTGCTACAGACATGCTGCTCTTCTTGTGGAGGAATGATGTCATAATGAGGTGGCTTGCTGGTGATGTCATTTACTCTCCTCAGCTGGAGGAATGATGTCATAATCACAGTAATGCAGGCTGCCGGTCACACTGGGCAAAAGTTAAATGATGTTCATCTGTGTATCTATTTCACCTGTTCAGTTCACTTTTAGTTTTGATTAACTTTATAACAAAATCAAATTGTTCTGTTTGTATGCTCTGGTCCTATGCTTGTTAGAAAGTGGTTATCATTCAAATTCATATTTGACTCATTATTCTGCACTAATAAGGTTTTTAAATGCTGTATTGACTATCTCACTGTTCTCTTTGCACAGTTCCTGTGTCAAAACCCCATCTCAGTGTCACTCGTAATGAATACCGCTGCACTGTACTGTGCGCCGCGGCGAGAGGGACAGGAGCGACCCTCACATTGTACAGAGAGGGTGAGAAGAACCCCTACGTCACCTCGCCTGGTCACAGTCACCCAGATCTGGATATGACTGTGCCTGTGGAGAGCGGTACATACACCTGTGAGGCGAAGAACTCAGTCAGCAGAGAGACATCAGACGCTCTCACTGTGGGGGCCCACTGCACAGGTGAGCTTACTGCACCTCATTCACACCTGCACACATCTTTCCATACCTGTGTACTCTAGTTCTTAATGATGAGAAAGAGGCTCTAAAATAGGAAAGTGTCTTGTTTATTTTTGTGTATTTTGGGAAGGAGTGATTTTATTATTTCTTTTATATGTGCTTCTGAATTATGAAATGAGTTTATTTCAGAAGAACTCTCATAATTACTGATGTTTTCTCCTAATAACAAGATAAAACAATAACTACATGGCAGCCTTGCACTTCTGTACTCTAGAAACCTCCATGATGAGGCGGCCTCTCTGCTCTGTACTGAAATAAAGGTCCAGGTCTCTCCTGTGAGAGATTCTTCACCTCTGTGGTTAAATAATGTTTCAGTTATATTCAGTATCAGGACAGAGCCGTCGGTACGGGTGTTTTTCTTTCATTACTCCTCTCCCTCAGGAACTTGCGCTGAACTCACCATTTGATATGGACCCAACACACCATTACTGAGGAAGAGGCGGTTTTAGTAGTCATGTGACCTTTCTATTCTCAGTTTACAGTGGCTTTTGCTCTGAGACTGGCTCATCTTGGTCTCTTTCTTACTCTGCTGATTCTGTAGAAGTGTTATGTGCCTACAATCGATCAACAATGTGTACACTGTTGTGTAGCCCTATTCGTGCTGTGTGATTGGCTGTCCATGTTGATTGTCTCTGAGCAGGCCTATTCCTGCAGAATGATTGGCTGTCCATGTTATGTGGCAAAAATGACTGTAAAAACTCAATGCAATTTGCTGCCTAATGTTTTTGAATAGAAGCAGTGAAATATTTTATAGAGTGCAGGTGTGTCTGTACTGCAGGTACCGTACCATTGGCCGTAGGTGTATCTGTGGGTGCAGCACAAAAAAATAACAGCATAGTAATGAAATGCAGCACATTACTGTCACCAGGGCTTCCCAGATATCCATCAGAGGCACATGCGCAAATTTGTACTAATCCTCAGAATGAAATTCACTGGAACCTCAGTGTGATTTATGAGATTTTCACTGACTGACTGGCCAGTGCTGGGTGCCTGTAGTTAATTAACTGCGTTTAGCTAATTAATTGAGCTATCGGCTAATGAGGGTTAATGAGAAGACATGAAAGACCCAGTTCAGCTAAAACTTCATTTTGGATTGGAGGAATAGGAACAGGTGATGAATTGGTACATCAGCACCAGTATTAATACAAATAAGCATGAGTATTAGCCAGAAAGCACATACAGTAGGCAGTTCAGGGAACACAGACTGTTCCATCTGTTTCTATATTACATCTCACCAACTCTCTCTCTCCAGCACACTCAAAATGTGTCTGCCAGTGTCAACCTGATTATTATTTCATCTGATATATTTTTATTGTATTACATTAATGGTAGAAAGGGCGATAGTTTTTAAATATTTAAATATTTTCTGCACAGCTGATTATGGATTGCTTGTGTTTATTTTACCATGCGACCCTGGACCTGCTCCTGTTGGACCAATCACAGCTCCCTCCAGTAAGGATTCCCATAATTCCTGTCTGCCCTCAGCTACACACTGGAGTCTCTGTGCTACACACAGCTACACACTGGTGTCTCTGTGTCACACACTGCTACACACTGGAGTCTCTGTGCTACACACAGCTACACACTGGAGTCTCTGTGCTACACACAGCTACACACTGGAGTCTTTATTCTACACACAGCAGGGTTTCCCCCAGAAAAGCTGTTAGGCCCGGTGGCAAGTATCTTTTGACGGGGGCCGGCGGCCAAGTGTCTTTTTTGATGGGGGCCCGGCGCGGGCCAGCGACAGACTGATGGCAGCATTAAGGTAGGGCCCTATAGTTTCTTTGATAACAGAATCACGGACGGAATTGCGGAATTAAGAATTTAAAAAAGCTATAACACAGATTCCATAGGGCCCTACATTAAGTCAGTGCTAAAAGCTGACTGAAGATTTGAAAATATAACTATGTAATGTGAATGTTGTTATAAATAAGTCATTTATTCAACACACATTTTAAAAAATCAACAACGATTTACAGCATAGCATAGTCTTACAAAGAATCTGACAACAATGTACAGACTTGGAATGCTGTGTTTTCAACAACAACAAAAGAAATTAAATTAAAATAAATAATATCAAAGTTTTGGCACTCCACAAAAAACTTGTATTCAAGTCCTGATTGGCTACTGAATCTTACAACAAGCCTTGAAATGCTGGGCACATTTAAATAGGGATGGGAATCGCGAACCGGTGCAAAGTTGTCCCATTCATTGGAATCGTATGGATCCGAGCTTATCGATTCCGCTTATCGAAGCCAGCATGTTTTTCGGACAGCTGCGCATTGAAAAACAATGACGTAACGCCTTGGGGGAGGCACGCACGCAGGCAGCCTCTCTCAGGTGTTTGTTTTGCACGGCAGCTGTCACAAATTTGACCCGTGCTGCCAGCCTTGATACATTCTGTTGCGATAAAGATTCTAAGATGACTCAGCAATTTCTCTGGATTAACGGGTTATTTTCTAGCCTGAAATGCGATCGTATTACGAAATGGCTACACATGTCATGTAACGTGCAAGTAGTTGGCTATCTCCGTGGATACGAAGTGAATGTTTTTACCAATAAATAATAATAATAAATGCGATATTATCCATGGAAATAGCTATACAAAAAGGCAAAATAAATGTCGTGTTTGCGATTGCCGTCGTAGATGTCAGAAGGAAATGTCACTGACAAAAAAAAAAGTTTGCTCTCTTTGCAGTGGTTTAGGCTGGAAACGAGCTGTAAGAGTGGGATAAGCACACCACTGCTTACTGATTGGATACTGAATCTTACAACAATGTACAGCCTTGGAATGCTGGGCACATTTCAACAAAAAAAATATCTATGTATCTGTGTTACCGACTGTTTGGCTAGCTAGCTAAGTTAGCTAAATGACCACGTTGTCGTGCACACCAATGTCACCAAGCTAACGTTATTAATAAACAAGTGAAGTCGTTATTTAGATGGCGATTAATATCGAACGTTACATTCATGCTACTAGTTTAACGTTACCTACACACTGCTTAACCTCTCTCTTATGTAAGCGGTCAAATCTGACCGAGTGACTTTTTTTAAAATCATAAATATTGTGTTTTTCATCCAATTGCCTCAAGACCTCATGTTATCCTCCACACTAGGCCTCTAAACATATACAATTGATGATCACCACTTGCATTGAATTTTGAGTGATTTATTCAACAGTGTCACACCTATGATGTTTTCGGTCAGAATTGACTGCCATAGGAAATGAATGGGTATGAGTATATTATGTTCATCCTGCAGATGGACATCTCCACACACACACACGCATGCAGGCACACACAAGCACACACACACGCATGCACGCACGCACGCACGCACACACACACACACACACCATGTTGATGTTCTGTTGAACTTACTGCAAAATTATAACATGAAATTCACCCCTGGTGTCATTCTGTCTACGACCCCTTGATTCTACTTGCTTTGACTGTTCAAATGAGATGTCAACCATCAAAATTGGATAAGGGGTTCCAAAGATATCACTGTGCAATACACACCGGCCAATTTTGACCGAAAACAGTATGGGAAGGGGGGTATGACCAAACACAACACAAAGGTTAAGTGAATATAAAAAGAATGTACTTACCGATGAGATGAAGTGATAACACAGTTTATAACGAGGTTAGTTAGCCTACTAAAGAAATGGTGCCTTGCTAGGTACCGTTAGCTTGTGATAGTTGGAAGCATCATGTGTTGAACCTCACTCTAGGCACAATGAGGGTAAAGAACCGACCCACTGTTTTCCTATGGTGCGTTCATGTTTTAACCGACAGATGTCGATGGTGAGCTTTCCAACCAAGCCGCCCCACTGTAGTTTAAAAAACATCTTAAAAATATGTTAAAAATAATAATAATAATCCCCGATCCTTAGGCCCGGCGGGGGGTCAATTTAGGCCCGCCGGGCTTGCAATACACTGGCGGAAACCCTGCACAGCTACACACTGGAGTCTCTGTGCTACACACAGCTACACACTGGAGTCTCTGTGCTACACAAAGCTACACACTGGAGTCTCTGTACTACACACAGCTACACGCTGGAGTCTTTGTGCTACACACAGCTAAAAACTGGAGTCTCTGTGCTACACACAGCTACACACTGGTGTCTCTGTGCTACACATAGCTATACACTGGAGTCTTGGCTCTAGAATCCCCCCTTTTACTCACAGTGAATTGTGTAAGGAAGTATTTGAATTCTTGTGCTGATTTGCTCTCTGACTCAGATGCAGTTTAGAAGTGCTGCTGTTCCACTCTTTGAGCAGGTTTTGAATGTCTCTGTTTCTCTGTCCACAGGTCTCAGCACAGGGACAATTGTTGGCATCATTTTCGCTGTTGTTGCCATCATTATCGGTGTTGTTGTCCCCCTCATTGCTGTTCTGTATCGCCGTAAGTATCACTCGCGCTGCTTTGAGCTCTGTCAGTATTAAACACAGATTTGCTCTAGAAACAGGAAGGAGGGCAGGTGGCCCTTAGGATCAGAGTTTATCCTGTCTGTGAAGCAGCTTCATTTAACCCCTTTAATCCAGAGTGGTGAACCCCCAAACTTCAGCACAGGGGCCCAGGGAGTCCTACACATTAATATCACAACTGACAGGCAGTTTAGCACAGACAGGTTAGAACATATTAATCTGTAATAATGTCTGGTCACATGCACAGTACATTGGTGTGCTGACAAAGTTGTCATAAGGAGACAAATTAGCAAAGGTATTTTAGAGAGACTGGTTAGTAAAGGTGTCATAAGGAGACCACTTAGTAAAGGTGCTGTAAGGAGACAGGTTAGTAAGGGTGTTTTAGCCAGACCGGTTAGTAGAGGTGTCATCGGGAGACAGGTTAATGAAGGTGTTATAATGAGACAGGTTAGTAAAAGTGTTTTAGGGAGACAGGTTAGTAAGGCTGTTTTAGGGAGACAGGTTAGTAAAGATGTTTTAGAGAGACAGGTTAGTAAGGGTGTTTTAGGGAGACAGGTTAGTAAGGGTGTTTTAGGGAGACAGGTTAGTAAGGGTGATTTAGGGAGACAGGTAGGATGATGGTGTTTTAGAGAGACAGGTTAGTAAGGGTGTTTTAGAGAGACAGGTTAGTAAGGGTGTTTTAGGGAGACAGGTTAGGATGATGGTGTTTTAGGGAGACAGGTTAGTAAGGGTGTTTTAGGGAGACAGGTTAGTAAGGGTGTTTTAGGGAGACAGGTTAGTAAGGGTGTTTTAGAGATACAGGTTAGTAAAGGTGATTGTAAGGGTAACAGCAAAAGCTGGAGGCAAACACAACATGGCGAAGCAGCAGTGAGGTCAAAGAACTCGGTGAATTTTTTTACAGTGCCAGTTCCCAAATATGTGCAAAATATATATAGTGAACAAAAGTACTAGAAAATTGAAACTGTACCTAACAAAAAGAAAAATGAAGAAATTGAGTACCTTACTAAATCTGGCTATACCTTGTGGCCCACAGTCTGCTATGCATGTTGTGTTAGGACTTCTTTCTTCTTCTTCTTTTTTTTCCCGGCAGACCAGGCACTGTATAGTGCATTGCTGCCTCCCACTGGTATAGAAATGTCATTGCTGCTTATGCAATCCAAGGCCTGCAGTTTTAAGGAAGTGTATTACTTCCCTAGCTCTCTCTTTTTGAACGACCCCGTCGCCCAGCAATGATCTAAGGGAAAATTTTTAATTCCCAGTTTGCTTAACTCTGTAAATAAACCCCTCCTTTCCCCAGCATAGAATGGACAATGCATCAAGACATGTTGTACAGACTCCAGGACTCCACAGTTCTCACAATTGCCGTCTCTGTGTTTCCCCACTAGCACCAACCCACTTGCTAAACCCCAATGCCCCAGCCTTAGCCTTGTCAATTTGATTTCATCTTTCCGAGGCATATTCATTATATTACCAGGTTTAACAAATGGTTGGACGTTGTATAGCTTTCTCCCTCTGCTGTCTGCATCCCACTCTTGCTGCCATTGAAGATTCAGTCACTCACTGATGTTGCTGCAGCACTCCATCCTGCCAAATGGCACCTGCACATCTACACTATCCCTACCTAAACTTGCCTTAGCTACCCTGTCCGCCACCTCATTGCCCTCAATTCCAACATGTGCTGGTACCCATAAAAACCCCACACTACATCCCTGCCTCTCCAGTTTAAAAACCATCATTAAAATCTCCCCAACTATGTCTATTCTAGCTCTTCCCCCCTCATCTCCCCCTAATGCCATCAAGGCAGATAATGAATCCGTGCACAAAACAGCATTACCCAAACCCCCTTCTTCCACCCACCACAATGCCCACAATAAAGCAACCAGCTCAGCGGAGAATATTGATATCCCATCAGGCAACCTTCTACTCTGACAGACTTGTAAATGGGGTACGTATAAGCCGACTCCCACTCTTCTGCTTTCAGGATCTCTTGAGCCATCAGTATAAATATTTATATAGTTACCCCACCTATTCCTAAGGTGATCCTCCACATACGCTGCAACATTTCCTATTTCACCTTTCTGTATTAACTCTTTTATTGCTAAGTCCACATCAACCTCTGTCCACATCCATTGAGGGATAGGTGGCCAGCATACAGAGGGCCCCACCTTTATTCCATTAAATCCCAGTTCCTCTGAGTGTTTCCTTACGGAATATATATAGCTGCCCCTATTAATCCTCCTGCCACCCTTTTCAAACTCCCAGCACTCTGTTAACAGAGAAATTGATGGAAGAGCTGTTCCAAAGCCTTTTAGCTTAATCCAGTAATTTAGTGCTAATTTTTCACGTCGCAGCCTCAGTGGAGCCTCCCCCGTTTCCACCAGCAGCGCTGGGGTCCGGAATGCCCCAGTGCACCTCAGAGCCCTCGCCTGAACAACATCCAACTTAGCCAGCGTAGACTTGGCCGCTGAACCATATGCCAAGCACCCATAGTCAAAGATTGCTCTTATCATAGCCTTATAAATGATCAGCATTAAATTTCTATCTGCCCCCCAGGAACAGCCAGTCAAGCACCTCATAATATTTACAACCTTCTCACACTTACCATTTTTTCCACATGTGCTCTATATGTCAATTTTTCATCCAGCCACACACCTAAAAACTTAAAAACCTTAACTTTTTCAGTGGGTTCTCCATATACCTTAAGCCCCTGACTATCTGTTTCCTTCTTTCTGCCAAAGATCACATATTTTGTCTTTGATACTGACAACCCAAAACCCACTTATCAGCCCAAGTCTGCGCCTTATCTAAGGATCCCTGCATCTGCTTCATCAAATATTCAACATTGCGGCCTCTCTTCCATATTGCTCCGTCATCTGCAAAGAGAGATCTACCAAAGCCATCTCCCACTTCATCAAACATCATTCACCATTATATTAAACAGGACAGGACTGATAACACTACCCTGCGGGGTCCCATTATCTGCACTTACAGTGTCAGAGAGACTCCCCCCCACTTTTACCTGAATAGCAGGGGATCTCAAAAAATCTTTAATCCAATTCAACATCCTGCCCCGAATCCCTGCATCATATAACTTAATTACCAACCTCTCTTTCCACAACATATCATAAGCCCTCTCTATATCTAGGAAGACACCAATCACCACCTCCTTAATCACTAGAGCTCTCTTAATGTCTCTAACATCAGGATTGCATCCATTGTTGCTCGACCTAGTCTAAACCCACTTTGGAGAAAAATACCCTCTCTGCTCTAGTCTATGCACAAGCCGATCAGTATCCATTCTTTCCATTATCTTACAAATAACTGCTGTAAGGGCAATAGGCCTGTATGATCCAGGACTGTCAGCTTCCTTCCCAGGTTTCAGAATCAGAACGACCACTGCATGCTTCCACTCAGCCGGAATTAGCCCCTCCTCCCACACTGTATTAATCAAACATAACATCTCCCCCAAAGAAAAGTCATCCATCTTCTTAAACAATTCATATCTCAGACCATCTCTTCCAGGGGTGGTATTATGCCCTTGCCTTACTGCACTCTTCAGCTCTTGCATAGAAAAGAATAAATTAATCGCATCACTTTTATTAGTATTCATTTCAAGTTTATGTCCTTCCTGCTCAAGCATTTTCTCCCTCCTCAGCTATCCCTCTCTGCCCACATTACCAGTACTATGTACTCTCTGGAAAGACCTGCCTAATAGATCAGCCTTCTCCCTGTTGCTTACAGCTTCTTTATTTCCTTCTACCAAAACAGGAATAGGCAGATAATAAGATATACTTTATTGAACCCATTACATTACATTACATTTATTTCGCAGACGCTTTTATCCAAAGCGACTGCTGAACACAAGTTCAGAAAGGTATAATACTTATTTTGTACAGCTATTTCTAGCCAAGAACACAGTTCACACAGTGAACACTATTCTAACCTAACCTCTGCAAAGCCAACTAGGCAGAAGAATAAGCTACAGTATTAGGACAAATACAAAATACCAAAAGGTGCTGGGATGGGGCAACATGTAACAAGTGACATGAAAAGGGTTTTTTTTTTTTTTTTTTAAATTAAAGAGTGAAATATACAGCATGGTGGTGGTTAATCTAGGTATAGTCTGAAGAGATGAGTCTTCAGGCCACGGCGGAAGATGGGTAGTGAGGGGGAGGTTCGGAGAGGGACGGGAAGTTCGTTCCACCACTGGGGAGCTAGGGTGGAGAAGCTCTGTGATCCCTTTGGGCGGGTGGGAGGGGTTACTAGGCGCCCTGCTGCCGCAGAGCGGAGTGGTCGAGCAGGCACATAGAAGCGAATCATGTCCTGCAAGTAGATGGGGGCTGTCCTGTTGGCAGTAGTGTAGGCAAGGGTCAGGGCTTTGAACCGGATCCTGGCAGCGACCGGTAGCCAGTGGAGTGATCGCAGCAGAGGAGTGATATGGGAGAATTTGGGAAGGTTGTAGATGAGTCGGGCAGCGACATTCTGAATCATCTGAAGTGGCTGTATGGCACAAGCTGGCAGGCTTGCAAGGAGAGAGTTGCAGTAATCAAGGCGAGAGGTCACCGTAGCCTGGACGAGCAGCTGGGTGGAGTGCGTCGTCAGGTATGGTCGAATCCTTCTAATGTTGTACAGAAGGAATCTGCAGGACCGTGATGTTGCCTTGATGTGCTCCTTGAGGTCCAGTTGGTCATCCAGGACCACCCCCAAGCTCTTGGCAGAGTGAGAGGCAGTCACTGTGGTGCCATCAACCGTGATTGAGAGCTCACGTAAGGAGGTCTTGCACGGGAAGAAGAGTAGCTCAGTTTTGTTGAGGTTGAGCTTCAGATGGTGGCTGGCCATCCAGGTGGAGATGTCAGCCAGGCAGGAAGAGATCTTATCATTGACCTGTGTGGCCGAGGGGGGGAAAGAAAAGAAGAGTTGTGTGTCATCTGCATAACAATGATAGGAGAAGCCATGTGAATTAATTACTGAACCAAGATCTGGTGTATAAGGAGAATAGCAGAGGACCCAGTACAGATCCCTGCGGCACTCCCGTAACAAGTGTATGAGAAGCAGAGGCAGACCCCTTCCAGGTGACCTGGTAGGTCCTATCTGCAAGATAGGAAGCGAACCAAGACAGGGCAGTCCCGGCGATTCCCATCCCAGCCAAGGTGGAGAGGAGTATTTTATGGTTGACCGTGTCGAAAGCTGCAGACAGGTCAAGAAGGATCAGGACAGAGGAGAGGCGTGAGGCTCTTGCAGTGGCAAGTGCCTCCGTCACAGCTAGGAGCGCAGTCTCTGTTGAGTGCCCGGATCGGAAGCCAGACTGGTGAGGGTCTAGCAGGTTGTTCTGATGGAGAAAAGAGGTTAGTTGTTTAAGAACTGCTCGTTCAAGGGTTTTGGACAGAAAGGGTAGAAGCGATACGGGTCGATAATTTGTTACATCGGAGGGGTCTGAGGTGGGTTTTTTTAGACGTGGGGTAACACGAGCCATCTTGAAATCAGAGGGAACGTGACCAGAGGAGAGGGAGGAATTAACAATAGAGGACAGATAGGGAAGGAACTCGCTGGAAATGGATTGGAGAACTTTAGATGGGATGGGGTCAAGTGGACAGGTGGTTGCACGGTGAGAGGTGATGAGTTGTAATACATCGGAGTCCTCCAGCATATTAAAGGAGGTCAGTGTGGCTGTGGGTTTGTCCCCGGGGGTTGGGGGGCTCTCTGGATGGGTGAAGGAGTTCCGGATTGTAGCCACCTTTCCTTCAAAGGCGGCCAGAAAGTCATCTGCGGAGAGGGAAGAAGGAGGTGGGGGTGGAGGAGGAGTGAGGAGGGAAGAGAAGGTGGAGAATAGTTTGCGTGGATTAGAGACACATGCACTGATCTTGGATTGGAAAAATGAGGCTTTCGCTGAGGTGAGGGCAGATGTGAAAGCCGCCAGCAGGGTATGATATGCGGTCAGGTCATCAGAGGATCGGGATTTCCTCCACTTCCTCTCTGCAGCCCGCAGTGATGTTCTGCTGGAGCGTAGTGTCTCAGTAAGCCATGGGCAGGGGGGTGAGGAGCGTGCTGGTTTGGAGACAAGGGGACAAAGTGAGTCGAGGGACTGGGAGAGGCAGGAGTTGAAGGTGGAGGTGGCAAGATCAACTGGCAGGTTAGAGAAAGACGCAGGAGGGGGAAGTGCAGACAGAGCAGTGGAGATGAGGGAGGATTGTGACAGAGTAGAGAGATTTCTCCTGAAAGTTACTGTGGGTGAGCTGTTGGATGAATTGAGGGGGTGTAAATAGGAGAGGGAGAAAGAAAGAAAGAAGTGGTCCGAGACATGGAGGGGAGTCACTGTAAGTTGGGGAATGGAGCAGCTTCTGGTGAATACAAGGTCTAGTTGGTTACCAGCCTTGTGTGTGGGGGGGGGAAGAGGACAGGGATAGGCCGAAAGACTGGAGGAGTGAGGCAGCCCTGGACAGTTGGGAGGTCTCTGGTGGGAGGTTGAAGTTTCCCAGAAGAATAGCAGGAGTGCCATCCTCAGGGAGGGAGCTCAGGAGAGTGTCCAGCTCGTCCAGGAAAGAGCCGAGTGGACCTGGAGGACGGTATAGAACAATAATGTGAAATTTTGAGGGGTGAGTTACAGTAATTGCATGAAATTCAAAGGAGGCGGAAGTAGGGTTAGGACTGGGGAGGACACAGAACTTCCAGGACAAGGAAATGAGCAAACCGGTACCCCCGCCTCAGCCAGAGGCCCTGGGGGTGTGCGAGAAGGAGTATCCCGCAGACAGTGCAGCTGGGGTGGTGGTGTTATCGGGAGTGATCCAGGTTTCCGTGAGAGCCAGGACGTCAAGAGACTTCGTCTTGGCAAAGGCAGTAATGAAGTCAGCTTTCTGGACAGCTGACTGGCAGTTCCATAGTCCACCTGTGACGGTGAATTCCTGAGGTGTGGATAAGGGTGGGTAGATCATGTTAGATAAATTTCGCCTGCGGTGAATAGACCATTTGGGGCGAGGCAGCGCGCACAAGGGGATGGGGTTTATGAACATGACAAACTGACGACGAGGCTGCCTATGGCAGCCTCCGCTGGAGCTATAAATACCGGGTGACAATTATGTGCTTGCATCACCTTCATTAAGGCAGATAAGCACCAGGTGAAGCTACTTGAAATTAGCTCAACAATACCGGGCAGTTAAACACCAACCCCCACACACAGTTTCACTAACGCGTTTAACTAACTAACAACAGAGAGTCAACTAGAGATTCTCAGCTAACGCACAACTAAGTTCGCTGACTAGCAACAGTAGAGACAAGTTTAAAAAAGATTATCTAAATTACACACAACTATGTTCGCTAACTAGCAACAGCAGAAACAAATCAAAGTGAAGATACGCTAATCTGAATCGCGGGGGACGGCAGAAGCGACGACACAATCAGAACCCCGTGGGGTAATTTGTCCTCTGCATTTTGACCCATCCTAGTTACTTAGGAGCAGTGGGCAGCCACAGTGCAGCGCCCGGGGACCAACTCCAGTTCTGAGGCCAGTGCTTTGGTCAAGGGCAACTGCAGGAGTCCACCTAACATGCATGTCTTTGAGTGTGGGAGGAAACCGGAGTACCCGGAGTAAACCCACGCAAACACGGGGAGAACATGCAAACTCCGCACAGAAAGGCCCCAAGCCGAGATTCAAACCCACAACCTTCTTGCTGTGAGGCGACAGTGCTAACCACTGTGCCACCGTGTCCGCCCCAAGCTCAGCCATTCGATGAGTCATACCCCAAACTTGCTTAACAGTGGTTTCTGTACCTGTAGTGCCACAAAACCTGCGCCAGCTCTCTTTCTTAGCCCCTTTTGTAACCCTCCTAGCCTCTGCTCGCAGCCTCTTATATTCAATAGCATGGCTCTCAACTGGACTCTTTCTAAGCTGCCTATATGCTCTGTTACGAGCCTGCACTGCCTCATCACAAGCCTTATTCCACCAGGGCACTATTTTCCTCTCTTTCCTGTTCCCCTTGACTTTAATTGATTTTTCAGCCGCTCTTCTCACTACAGAACAGAAGGACTTACTCCATTCTTCTACACTACCCTCACTCATAACATCTCCCAAATCTGCCGATTGTTGTTCTCTAAATTTACCCCCGTTCGCTTTTTGAAAGTTAAATCCTCTCACAGTGCTTTCCTTCTCCACCTGCAAAACTCTACCAAACCGACTTAAAATGAGAAAATGATCACTCCCCATGGTGTAATGCTCCAAAAGATCCCAATCCCTACACCTAGCTAACTCAGCCAATGCAAAAGTTAAATCTATACATGACAGACTCCCATTACCAACCTTAAATCTTGTCGGCCTTCCATCATTCAACATTGCAAGCAAGTATTTATACAAAAGATCTTCTATTAACACACCATTCCTATCTTTATTTTTACTGCCCCATAAAGGATTGTGTGCATTAAAATCTCCTGCCCACACCACTGGGGGCTGTACTTGACCCATTATTCCATCTAACTTCTCCATACTTTACTGGAGATAAAAATTTATCACTGTGAATCTTCCTGATGAGCTCCATACTTCTACCACCACACACTCAAGTTCTGATATTATATTTAATCTCCTTTACTGAATTCCGTCTCTTACAAACACTGCACATCCTCCCCCAGAAGAATTACGATCTTTCCGTAAACCAACAAATCCCGGTATTACAAAATTCAGAGTAGGTTTCAGCCATGTCTCTCGTATACAAATTAACTTCAGTTAACTTCAGCTTCTTTAAAAGCATACACAAACTTCTTTAACTCCTGCCCATTCGCTATCAAACTCCTGGCATTCCACTGGAGTATAAAAAAACATTAAAAATCTAAATATCATCACCATCTACCATTCGATCCCTGTTATTTTTTGCCCTTGTCTTTTGAAAACACATGATTATGAAGGACAGATGGCTTAATCCCTCCAATCCGAAGGATCCTCTCAGCAGCCTGCACCACACTTCTCACCACATCTGAATTTTTCTTGGTCTGCTTTACCTCACACAGCACTTCAACAATAAAAGCAAGGAAGTTAAATCTACTTACCACCACTGACTCCTCTGTTACACAGGTTACCTGAGAGGGGCCCTCCCCTTCTCTCCTTCTCACCTCATCTGTCTCACCCCATTTTGCAGCCATTTTAACAGCCTCAGCATAAGACAGCCCTTTATTTATCTCCCTATACTGCTGCACCCTCATTGCCTGCTTGTGTTGCTCACACTCACGACTTCCAGCAATATGCCCTCCACCACAACTACCGAACTTAATCTCCTTTTCCTTACAATGAAAAATCTCATGCTCACCCCCACATTTACCGCTCCTTCTAGTTCCATGGCAAGCAGCTGCAATATGGCCATACTTCTGGCACTTAAAACACCTCAAGGGTGGCCTCCTATGTGGATAAACTTTACAGGACAAACATCCTAGGAACACTTGCTCTGGAAGAGCCTCTTCCTGAAAAGTTAACACCGCAACAGTTGACTCATGTTTAGTTCCATCCCGAAAAACTCTTATTCGAAACGCTTCAGCAACCATTGCGCCATCAATGCCCCTGACCAGTTCCTCCATAGATATTTCAAGCGAGACCCCATAGATCACTCCTTTCATACCAGCCCTACTCCCTGGGACAAATCCTTCCACTCGCCTCTTCCCTTTCGCATCCAGAGAAACAGCTTTGGCCAGCTGAACAGCAGACTTACAGTAAGCAAGCAGCTTTCCATCTGCTGGAATCCTTGCATTTACAATTTCAGCCAGCTCTTCCTTCAATGCACTAGTGAGCAGACTGCCCTTCCTTCAGTTTAAAGATCACTTTAAACTCTCCTGACTGGCAGCTGTCCATTCTCATTATCTTTACTTGCTCTCCCCCTCCGTCTGACTCCTGAGATGAATTACGAGTAGTTTTAGTTTTCCTTTTCCTGTTTTTCCCCTTACTACTTTCCTAAATCGCAAACGCAACACGCAAATTATAAATAAATACAAAAATTCCCCCCTGTAACCTGAGACTGCAGTGGTAGCTGCCATCCTCCCCCATCTACATTAGGTTGGTTTGTTCTGTTGCTCCGTTTGGGAGTGCATGGAGCTGAGACGCGGAAGTGAGTACGTTTGGCATGGTTTTAAGGGTCAGTGAAAATAGGGGTAATGTGAATTTAACCAAACCATTTAAACAGAAACATTTACATGATAGTCATTTGGCACATAAATAGCAAAAATAACACACACAAACGCAACTAGCACCAACTAGACCTTATCTGATACAAGAAAAATAATCACACTATCAGAACAGACAGACAGAACAGTCATTGCAACACGAATACCTAACACAAACATGACTTTTATGTGGAATAAGCCGGCATTTTGGAAAAACAGATTCACGTGCTCTTTAATAAAAATGATTAGCATGGCTTACAGGATTGTCACGGAATCAGCCCGTGACAATGATTTAGGGTAACGGGTTGTCAAAGATGTTTTAGGGAGACAGGTTAATAGAGGTGTCATAAGGGGTTTATTAGTCTTTTAGTTTCACTAATTTCTGTCTTTTTGATTGTAGGTTGAGTTTTTACATTTTATCTTTGTTGAAAGGACACCACTTCAGACTTTCATTCAGTTTGATCTCAAAATAAATGGATCCATAGCAGAAGGAATCTTGTGATTCAAGGCACAGTTGTTATATTTGAAATCCAGTATTGAGATTGAAACCATTTTCCTGTAGGGAAGGTTAAATTGATGCATGAAATTTCAACAAACCCAACTGAGCATTGATCAGTTTGTGTCCATTGTAGTCCTTTGTGATCCTCACTTTAGCCTGTGTTTAATGTGTATCTCCATCTCTTTGGTTCAAGCTAATTTCCTATGTTTTGTTCATTGCCTTTTCTGCCTGTTCAAGAAAAAAGTAAATTAGTTGTGATTTCTTTTTTTTTCAAGGTACCAGTAGCAAACTCGAAGGTAAGTGTTCTTTTAGTTTGTACATTTGTACAAACACTAATCCTGCTTAAACAAAACAAAAGAAAAACGTACACTTTAAAAATACATTTTCATGTTTCTAGAATGATGAAAAGATCATGCACTTTCTGTACTGCCAGTCTGCTTTTGCATCTGTAATATTTTTGTGGGAAAGTCATTTAAATTTCTGAAATCCATTGAAAATATAGCCACACTTCAGGCAGTTCTGCATTTATCATTTTCACCGAGTTTAACGTTAGCTACCTGGTTAAGAAGACGACAAACCGAGTGTATAACGCTAGTACAGATGCAGGTTCCTCCGAAATTAAGCTCCAACCAATGGGTTGCTAAAGATGTTTTAGGGAGACAGCTTAATAAAGGTGTCATAAGGGGTTTATTAGTCTTTTAGTTTCACTAATTTCTGTCTTTTTGATTGTAGGTTGAGTTTTTACATTTTATCTTTTTTGAAAGGATATCACTTCAGACTTTCATTCAGTTTGATCTCAAAATAAATGGATCCATATCAGAAGGAATTTTGTGATTCAAGGCACAGTTGTTATATTTGAAATCCAGTATTGAGATTGAAACCATTTTCCTGTAGGGCAGGTTAAATTGATGAATGAAATTTCAACAAACCCAACTGATCATTGATCAGTTTTTGTCCATTGTAGTCCTTTGTGATCCTCACTTTAGCCTGTGTTTAATGTGTATCTCCATCTTTTTGATTCAAGCTAATTTTTTATGTTTTGTTCATTGCCTTTTCTGCCTGTTCAAGAAAAAAGTAAATTAGTTGTGATTTCTTTTTTTTTCAAGGTACCAGAAGCGAACTCGAAGGTAAGTGTTCTTTTAGTTTGTACATTTGTACAAAAACGAATCCTGCTTGAACAAAACAAAAGAAAAACGTACACTGTAAAAATACATTTTCATGTTTCTCGAATGATAAAAAGATCATGCACTTTCTGTACTGCCAGCCTGCTTTTGCATCTGTAATATTTTTGTGGGAAAGTCATTTAAAATTCTGAAATCCAATGAAAATATAGCCACACTTCAGGCAGTTCTGCATTTAGCATTTTCACCGAGTTTAACGTTAGCTACCTGGCTAAGAAGACGACAAACCGAGTGTATAGCGCTCGTACAGGTGCAGGTTCCTCCGAAGTTAAGCTCCAACCAATGGGTTGCTAAAGATGTTTTAGGGAGACAGGTTAATAAAGGTGTCGTAGGGGGTTTATTAGTCTTTTAGTTTCACTAATTTCTGTCTTTTTGATTGTAGGTTGAGTTTTTACATTTTATCTTTTTTGAAAGGATATCACTTCAGACTTTCATTCAGTTTGATCTCACAATAAATGGATCCATAGCAGAAGGAATCTTGTGATTCAAGGCACAGTTGTTATATTTGAAATCCAGTATTGAGATTGAAACCATTTTCCTGTAGGGCAGGTTAAATTGATGCATGAAATTTCAACAAACCCAACTGATCATTGATCAGTTTTTGTCCATTGTAGTCCTTTGTGATCCTCACTTTAGCCTGTGTTTAATGTGTATCTCCATCTTTTTGGTTCAAGCTAATTTCCTATGTTGTGTTCATTGCCTTTTCTGCCTGTTCAAGAAAAAAGTAAATTAGTTATGATTTCTTTTTTTTTTCAAGGTATCAAAAAGGAACATGCAGGTAAGTGTTCTTTTAGTTTGTACAGTTGTACAAAAACTAATCCTGCTTGAACAAAACAAAAGAAAAACGTACACTGTAAAAATACATTTTCATGTTTCTCGAATGATAAAAAGATCATGCACTTTCTGTGCTGCCAGCCTGCTTTTGCAACTGTAAAATTTTTGTGGGAAAGTCATTTAAAATTCTGAAATCCAATGAAAATATAGCCACACTTCAGGCAGTTCTGCATTTAGCATTTTCACCGAGTTTAACGTTAGCTACCTGGCTAAGAAGACGACAAACCGAGTGTACAACGCTAGTACAGAAACAGGTGCCTCCGAAATTAAGCTCCAACCAATGGGTTGCTAAAGATGTTTTAGGGAGACAGCTTAATAAAGGTGTCATAAGGGGTTTATTAGTCTTTTAGTTTTACTAATTTCTGTCTTTTTGATTGTAGGTTGAGTTTTTACATTTTATCTTTTTTGAAAGGATATCACTTCAGACTTTCATTCAGTTTGATCTCAAAATAAATGGATCCATAGCAGAAGGAATCTTGTGATTCAAGGCACAGTTGTTATATTTGAAATCCAGTATTGAGATTGAAACCATTTTCCTGTAGGGAAGGTTAAATTGATGCATGAAATTTCAACAAACCCAACTGATCATTAATCAATTTTTGTCCATTGTAGTCCTTTGTGATCCTCACTTTAGCCTGTGTTTAATGTGTATCTCCATCTTTTTGGTTCAAGCTAATTTCCTATGTTTTGTTCATTGCCTTTTCTGCCTCTTCAAGAAAAAAGTAAATTAGTTGTGATTTCTTTTTTTTTCAAGTTACCAGAAGCGAACTCGAAGGTAAGTGTTCTTTTAGTTTGTACAGTTGTACAAAAACTAATCCTGCTTGAACAAAACAAAAGAAAAACGTACACTGTAAAAATACATTTTCATGTTTCTCGAATGATAATAAGATCATGCACTTTCTGTACTGCCAGCCTGCTTTTGCATCTGTAAAATTTTTGTGGGAAAGTCATTTAAAATTCTGAAATCCAATGAAAATATAGCCACACTTCAGGCAGTTCTGCATTTAGCATTTTCACTGAGTTTAACGTTAGCTACCTGGCTAAGAAGACGACAAACCGAGTGTACAACGCTAGTACAGATGCAGGTTCCTCCGAAATTAAGCTCCAACCAATGGGTTGCTAAAGATGTTTTAGGGAGACAGGTTAATAAAGGTGTCATAAGGGGTTTATTAGTCTTTTAGTTTCACTAATTTCTGTCTTTTTGATTGTGGGTTGAGTTTTTACATTTTATCTTTTTAAAAAGGATATCACTTCAGACTTTCATTCAGTTTGATCTCAAAATAAATGGATCCATAGCAGAAGGAATCTTGTGATTCAAGGCACAGTTGTTATCTCATAAAAAACACGTTTTCAACGTA
Source organism: Anguilla pacifica (assembly GCA_039654925.1). NCBI lineage: Eukaryota > Metazoa > Chordata > Actinopteri > Anguilliformes > Anguillidae > Anguilla > Anguilla pacifica. The sequence continues at coordinate 70,364,177 of CM077288.1, forward strand.
CAAAAATGCCAAGTTACTCAAAAGTACTGATATCAAAATGACGCCAAGTTACGGTACTACAAACAATATAGGCTATCTTGCCTTACCGAAATGACATAAGATGTATTTCAAAGCAATGCTACCCAATGTTTCCTCAATTCTTTCAAGTCACTTGGCCCTGTGTGTATAAGCATGCACTACATGGACAGGCCAAACATATCTGTGGATGGCTCTCTCACAGTCAAGATTGATTGAATAGGCGTGTATATGTCCAGTTCGTATTGGTATGTATGTATGTATTTCGCTGCCCATCCTTTCTGTTGCGTGAATGATAGTATGGTTCTTGGTATAAGTGTGTGTTCGTAAATGTGAATGTAACATGCTGGGAGGGAAATGTCCCCATGGGGATAAAGAAGTTCTCTATGTATGTATGTATGTATGTACAATATGTATTGTACATGTAGTATTTATTGTACGTAGCAAATATACAATAACTTGCACATGTACTCAAATTCAGTTTAGAAGCAAGTATAAACATGTTTTCTGGAGAAAGATGCTTCCTGTAGTTACTCAGCAGCAGTTTTGTACATTAATTTCAATGTGTTCTATGAGGCAATTCGAAATATTTGACTCTTTGATCTGACACAAAGTTTGCATGACATTGTGAAATGGTAAGATTACAAAACACAGGGCCAAGTGACTTGAAAGAATTGAGGAAACATTGGGTAGCATTGCTTTGAAATACATCTTATGTCATTTCGGTAAGGCAAGATAGCCTATATTGTTTGTAGTACCGTAACTTGGCGTCATTTTGATATCAGTACTTTTGAGTAACTTGGCATTTTTGTACGTTGAAAACGTGTTTTTTATGAGATATCATTTCTTTTTGCAAAGCGTTTTATTATGAGAGTGAGAAATGCGAAGTGACCCTGTAAGAAACGGTTGTGGATTATGGCTGTCGTTGTGTGAATTTGTACAGTCTGATGAGCGTGTACCGTTCAGCAGTTTGGGTTTGCTATATATGTAAAACAGTGGCTGTCAGAAAGCGTGCGGTGGCGTAAGCATAAACGCATGAGAAACACAGATGAAATATGGCCAGTGTATGTACTCACGGATTTGACGTCCATCCAACGAGCCTTGACTGACAAAAGAATCAGCAAGCCCGTAGAATTATAACTCCCTAGGTCGCAACTTGTGTAGCCTTCTGTCCTGCTCCGTTTCGTGGAGATGCACTTTTAGTGTTTGTAAGGTTTATAAGGAATTTTGATAGGCTTATCTGCAGGTAGGAATCCTCTTCGCTGTTTTGCTAAACTAGAACCGGGAAACATGATAGTGGAGAATAGGAGCAGACGCATATGTCCCAGCAGGCTTTGCATATGAGAAAATAACAACAGTTTGAGAGAAATGAGGATGAAATTATGAAATTGCGTAGTTGAAACAATATGTTTTTAGCAGAATGGGCATGTAGGTGAAGGTTGACATGATCACGGAGTATAGTGCGAAGTAAATGGAGTGACCATGAGCGAGCTTATATTCCTTATCGAACGGTATATATAACAGTCGCTATAAAGCATTAGCTGTTAAAGTGGAGGATTAAGTAACATATGAAATCTCTTATACTGCTGTGTTTTTTTTCATGTTCAGTACTAGTAGTTATAATTGAGAGTGAATCATGATTTTAAATGTAATATTTTAATGGGGAGTTGCAGAACGTACATACGTAGTAATTGTTTGTATGTGGCTAGATAGAGAAGGGGGCGAGGTAACATGAATGTAGAAACGTGGCGTTTGCTGATAAGAAGGTTTTGTAAGGTAGCCAAGTGAAGAAATGTAGTTAGAAATGGCACAGCGGTGAAGTGGTGTAACTTTTTAATAAAAGGTATACATTTGCCGTCATGGAATGCATATGGGTGGCCATGAGTGAGTTTTGGTAAAGCAAATATAAGCCTAAGAGAACGTTAGTGTAAAAGAGGGAACTATGTCCCTGAGGGCGAGGCGGGATTCGATCCTTCAACCGGAGGTTTAGTAGTCTGTCACTTTGTTAGGGCAGCACCATGACATAGCTGTGCAACGTGTGAAATGTCATTAGCAAACCTGTCCGTGGTTTTAAAGAACACAGGCGAGTAAGCACAGAAGAGCTCCCGTTGAATCCATATGGCTTTGCAATATTGTAGCCGGTGAACAATTGAACGTGCAAACGGTATGTCGGGGAACGGCTGGTAGATATGGTACAAAAGCAATAATTGAGAAGTAGTAGACAATTATTAGTGAGGGTAAAAGCAGGTTGAAGAAACGCGTTCCTAGCTGGGCTTGAACCTACGACCCTGTGTTCCCAAGACTATAAGCTTATCCACTAGACCACCGGCGGACTAGCTATTTGTACTGGAAAAGTTTCAGTATAAAAAGATATGAGTATTTTGCGTGTGTATTAGTGAGGGTAAAAGCAGGTTAAAAAAAGCGTTCCTAGCTGGGCTTGAACCTAGGATCCGGTGTTCCGAAGACTGTAACCTTACCCACTAGGCCACCGACGGACTAGCCGTTTGTACTGGGAAAGTTTCAGAGTAAAAAGATATGGGTATTTTGCGTGTGTATGCGAGTTTTTCATTGGGTGGCGTACGTGAAGATTTGGCGGGTGTCGGTGAAATGTCCAATGGGCAGACATGTTATTAGTGGGATAGGCGGCAGGAAAAATAAGAATGAGAAGAAGAAGAAGAAGAAAGAGAAGAAGAAGAAGAAGGAGAAAACGCGAAATCCCCTTAGTTTGGGGCTTTATTGTGTGGACATGTGAAGTTGTTTATGAAATCTGTCTGTTGAAATGGGGTCAGAATGTACAGAATTTAATGTTTTTAAGGGCTGAGTGTCTGTGGCTGTTGTGGTTATTTCTGTGGGGAACCCTGAAAAGTGCCAAACTCTTGGTGCTGTATAGGTATGGGGCATGCCCCCGCCAAGGCGTAACTTGGCGGGATGGCATACCTGCCATCCCAATCCCAATATTTGAAATCCAGTATTGAGATTGAAACCATTTTCCTGTAGGGAAGGTTAAATTGATGCATGAAATTTCAACAAACCCAACTGATCATTGATCAGTTTGTGTCCATTGTAGTCCTTTGTGATCCTCACTTTAGCCTGTGTTTAATGTGTATCTCCATCTTTTTGGTTCAAGCTAATTTCCTATGTTTTGTTCATTGCCTTTTCTGCCTGTTCAAAACAAAAGTTAATTAGTTGTGATTTCTTTTTTTTTTTCAAGATACCAAAAGCAAACTCGACGGTAAGTGTTCTTTTAGTTTGTACATTTGTACAAAAACTAATCCTGCTTGAACAAAACAAAATAAAAACGTACACTGTAAAAATACATTTTCATGTTTCTCGAATGATAAAAAGATCATGCACTTTCTGTACTGCCAGCATGCTTTTGCATCTGTAAATTTTTTGTGGGAAAGTCATTTAAAATTCTGAAATCCAATGAAAATATAGCCACACTTCAGGCAGTTCTGCATTTAGCATTTTCACCGAGTTTAACGTTAGCTACCTGGCTAAGAAGACGACAAACCGAGTGTACAACGCTAGTACAGATGCAGGTTCCTCCGAAATTAAGCTCCAACCAATGGGTTGCTAAAGATGTTTTAGGGAGACAGGTTAATAAAGGTGTCATAAGGGGTTTATTAGTCTTTTAGTTTCACTAATTTCTGTCTTTTTGATTGTAGGTTGAGTTTTTACATTTTATGTTTTTGGAAAGGATATCACTTCAGACTTTCATTCAGTTTGATCTCAAAATAAATGGATCCATAGCAGAAGGAATCTTGTGATTCAAGGCACAGTTGTTATATTTGAAATCCAGTATTGAGATTGAAACCATTTTCCTGTAGGGAAGGTTAAATTGATGCATGAAATTTCAACAAACCCAACTGATCATTGATCAGTTTTTGTCCTTTGTAGTCCTTTGTGATCCTCACTTTAGCCTGTGTTTAATTTGTATCTCCATCTTTTTGGTTCAAGCTAATTTCCTATGTTTTGTTCATTGCCTTTTCTGCCTGTTCAAGAAAAAAGTAAATTAGTTGTGATTTCTTTTTTTTTCAAGTTACCAAAAGCGAACTTGAAGGTAAATGTTATTTTAGTTTGTACAGTTGTACAAAAACTAATCCTGCTTGAACAAAACAAAAGAAAAACGTACACTGTAAAAATACATTTTCATGTTTCTCGAATGATAATAAGATCATGCACTTTCTGTACTGCCAGCCTGCTTTTGCATCTGTAAAATTTTTGTGGGAAAGTCATTTAAAATTCTGAAATCCAATGAAAATATAGCCACACTTCAGGCAGTTCTGCATTTAGCATTTTCACCGAGTTTAACGTTAGCTACCTGGCTAAGAAGACGACAAACCGAGTGTACAACGCTAGTACAGATGCAGGTTCCTCCGAAATTAAGCTCCAACCAATGGGTTGCTAAAGATGTTTTAGGGAGACAGGTTAATAAAGGTGTCATAAGGGGTTTATTAGTGTTTTAGTTTCACTAATTTCTGTCTTTTTGATTGTAGGTTGAGTTTTTACATTTTATCTTTTTGGAAAGGATATCACTTCAGACTTTCATTCAGTTTGATCTCAAAATAAATGGATCCATAGCAGAAGGAATCTTGTGATTCAAGGCACAGTTGTTATATTTGAAATCCAGTATTGAGATTGAAACCATTTTCCTGTAGGGAAGGTTAAATTGATGCATGAAATTTCAACAAACCCAACTGATCATTGATCAGTTTGTGTCCATTGTAGTCCTTTGTGATCCTCACTTTAGCCTGTGTTCAATGCGTATCTCCATCATTTTGGTTCAAGCTAATTTCCTATGTTTTGTTTATTGCCTTTTCTGCCAGTTCAAAACAAAAGTTAATTAGTTGTGATTTCTTTTTTTTTTTCAAGATACCAAAAGCAAACTCGACGGTAAGTGTTCTTTTAGTTTGTACATTTGTACAAAAACTAATCCTGCTTGAACAAAACAAAAGAAAAACGTACACTGTAAAAATACATTTTCATGTTTCTCGAATGATAAAAAGATCATGCACTTTCTGTACTGCCAGCCTGCTTTTGCATCTGTAAAACTTTTGTGGGAAAGTAATTTAAATTTCTCAAATCCAATGAATATATAGCCACACTTCAGGCAGTTCTGCATTTAGCATTTTCACCGAGTTTAACGTTAGCTACCTGGCTAAGAAGACGACAAACCGAGTGTACAACGCTAGTACAGATGCAGGTTCCTCCGAAATTAAGCTCCAACCAATGGGTTGCTAAAGATGTTTTAGGGAGACAGGTTAATAAAGGTGTAATAAGGGGTTTATTAGTCTTTTGGTTTCATTAATTTCTGTCTTTTTGATTGTAGGTTGAGTTTTTGCATTTTATCTTTTTGGAAAGGATATCACTTCAGACTTTCATTCAGTTTGATCTCAAAATAAATGGATCCATAGCAGAAGGAATCTTGTGATTCAAGGCACAGTTGTTATATTTGAAATCCAGTATTGAGATTGAAACCATTTTCCTGTAGGGAAGGTTAAATTGATGCATGAAATTTCAACAAACCCAACTGATCATTGATCAGTTTGTGTCCATTGTAGTCCTTTGTGATCCTCACTTTAGCCTGTGTTTAATGTGTATCTCCATCTTTTTGGTTCAAGCTAATTTCCTATGTTTTGTTCGTTGCCTTTTCTGCCTGTTCAAGAAAAAAGTAAATTAGTTGTGATTTCTTTTTTTTTCAAGTTACCAAAAGCGAACTCAAAGGTAAGTGTTCTTTCAGTTTGTACAGTTGTACAAAAACTAATCCTGCTTGAACAAAACAGAAGAAAAACGTACACTGTAAAAATACATTTTCATGTTTCTCGAATGATAAAAAGATCATGCACTTTCTATACTTCCAGTCTGCTTTTGCATCTGTAATATTTTTGTGGGAAAGTCATTTAAATTTCTGAAATCTAATGAAAATATAGCCACACTTCAGGCAGTTCTGCATTTAGCATTTTCACCGAGTTTAACGTCAGCTACCTGGCTAAGAAGACGACAAACCGAGTGTATAACGCTAGTAAAGATGCAGGTTCCTCCGAAATTAAGCTCCAACCAATGGATTGCTAAAGATGTTTTTGGGAGACAGGTTAATAAAGGTGTCCTAAGGGGTTTATTAGTGTTTTAGTTTCACTAATTTCTGTCTTTTTGATTGTAGGTTGAGTTTTTACATTTTATCTTTTTGGAAAGGATATCACTTCAGACTTTCATTCAGTTTGATCTCAAAATAAATGGATCCATAGCAGAAGGAATCTTGTGATTCAAGGCACAGTTGTTATATTTGAAATCCAGTATTGAGATTGAAACCATTTTCCTGTAGGGAAGGTTAAATTGATGCATGAAATTTCAACAAACCCAACTGATCATTGATCAGTTTGTGTCCATTGTAGTCCTTTGTGATCCTCACTTTAGCCTGTGTTTAATGTGTATCTCCATCTTTTTGGTTCAAGCTAATTTCCTATGTTTTGTTCATTGCCTTTTCTGCCTGTTCAAAACAAAAGTTAATTAGTTGTGATTTCTTTTTTTTTCAAGATACCAAAAGCAAACTCGACGGTAAGTGTTCTTTTAGTTTGTACATTTGTACAAAAACTAATCCTGCTTGAACAAAACAAAAGAAAAACGTACACTGTAAAAATACATTTTCATGTTTCTCGAATGATAAAAAGATCATGCACTTTCTGTACTGCCAGCCTGCTTTTGCATCTGTAAAACTTTTGTGGGAAAGTCATTTAAATTTCTGAAATCCAATGAATATATAGCCACACTTCAGGCAGTTCTGCATTTAGCATTTTCACCGAGCTTAACGTTAGCTACCTGGCTAAGAAGACGACAACCCGAGTGTACAACGCTAGTACAGATGGAGGTTCCTCCGAAATTAAGCTCCAACCAATGGGTTGCTAAAGATGTTTTAGGGAGACAGGTTAATAAAGGTGTCATAAGGGGTTTATTAGTCTTTTGGTTTCACTAATTTCTGTCTTTTTGATTGTAGGTTGAGTTTTTACATTTTATGTTTTTGGAAAGGATATCACTTCAGACTTTCATTCAGTTTGATCTCAAAATAAATGGATCCATAGCAGAAGGAATCTTGTGATTCAAGGCACAGTTGTTATATTTGAAATCCAGTATTGAGATTGAAACCATTTTCCTGTAGGGAAGGTTAAATTGATGCATGAAATTTCAACAAACCCAACTGATCATTGATCAGTTTGTGTCCATTGTAGTCCTTTGTGATCCTCACTTTAGCCTGTGTTTAATGTGTATCTCCATCTTTTTGGTTCAAGCTAATTTCCTATGTTTTGTTCGTTGCCTTTTCTGCCTGTTCAAGAAAAAAGTAAATTAGTTGTGATTTCTTTTTTTTCAAGTTACCAAAAGCGAACTCAAAGGTAAGTGTTCTTTCAGTTTGTACAGTTGTACAAAAACTAATCCTGCTTGAACAAAACAGAAGAAAAACGTACACTGTAAAAATACATTTTCATGTTTCTCGAATGATAAAAAGATCATGCACTTTCTATACTTCCAGTCTGCTTTTGCATCTGTAAAATTTTTGTGGGAACGTCATTTAAATTTTTGAAATCCAATGAAAATATAGCCACACTTCAGGCAGTTCTGCATTTAGCATTTTCACCGAGTTTGACGTTAGCTACCTGGCTAAGAAGACGACAAACCGAGTGTACAACGCTAGTACAGATGCAGGTTCCTCCGAAATTAAGCTCCAACCAATGGGTTGCTAAAGATGTTTTAGGGAGACAGGTTAATAAAGGTGTCCTAAGGGGTTTATTAGTCTTTTAGTTTCACTAATTTCTGTCTTTTTGATTGTAGGTTGAGTTTTTACATTTTATGTTTTTGGAAAGGATATCACTTCAGACTTTCATTCAGTTTGATCTCAAAATAAATGGATCCATAGCAGAAGGAATCTTGTGATTCAAGGCACAGTTGTTATATTTGAAATCCAGTATTGAGATTGAAACCATTTTCCTGTAGGGAAGGTTAAATTGATGCATGAAATTTCAACAAACCCAACTGATCATTGATCAGTTTGTGTCCATTGTAGTCCTTTGTGATCCTCACTTTAGCCTGTGTTTAATGTGTATCTCCATCTCTTTGGTTCAAGCTAATTTCCTATGTTGTGTTCATTGCCCTTTCTGCCTGTTCAAGAAAAAAGTAAATTAGTTATGATTTCTTTTTTTTTTTTCAAGGTATCGAAAAGGAACACGCAGGTAAGTGTTCTTTTAGTTTGTACAGTTGTACAAAAACTAATCCTGCTTAAACAAAACAAAAGAAAAACATACACTGTAAAAATACATTTTCATGTTTCTCGAATGATTAAACGATCATGCACTTTCTGTACTGCCAGCCTGCTTTTGCATCTGTAAAACTTTTGTGGGAAAGTCATTTAAATTTCTGAAATCCAATGAATATATAGCCACACTTCAGGCAGTTCTGCATTTAGCATTTTCACCGAGTTTAACGTCAGCTACCTGGCTAAGAAGACGACAAACCGAGTGTATAACGCTAGTAAAGATGCAGGTTCCTCCGAAATTAAGCTCCAACCAATGGGTTGCTAAAGATGTTTTTGGGAGACAGGTTAATAAAGGTGTCCTAAGGGGTTTATTAGTGTTTTAGTTTCACTAATTTCTGTCTTTTTGATTGTAGGTTGAGTTTTTACATTTTATCTTTTTGGAAAGGATATCACTTCAGACTTTCATTCAGTTTGATCTCAAAATAAATGGATCCATAGCAGAAGGAATCTTGTGATTCAAGGCACAGTTGTTATATTTGAAATCCAGTATTGAGATTGAAACCATTTTCCTGTAGGGAAGGTTAAATTGATGCCTGAATTTTCAACAAACCCAACTGATCATTGATCAGTTTGTGTCCATTGTAGTCCTTTGTGATCCTCACTTTAGCCTGTGTTTAATGTGTATCTCCATCTTTTTGGTTCAAGCTAATTTCCTATGTTTTGTTCATTGCCTTTTCTGCCTGTTCAAAACAAAAGTTAATTAGTTGTGATTTCTTTTTTTTTTCAAGATACCAAAAACAAACTCGACGGTAAGTGTTCTTTTAGTTTGTACATTTGTACAAAAACTAATCCTGCTTGAACAAAACAAAAGAAAAACGTACACTGTAAAAATACATTTTCATGTTTCTCGAATGATAAAAAGATCATGCACTTTCTGTACTGCCAGCCTGCTTTTGCATCTGTAAAATTTTTGTGGGAAAGTCATTTAAATTTCTGAAATCCAATGAAAATATAGCCACACTTCAGGCAGTTCTGCATTTAGCATTTTCACCGAGTTTAACGTTAGCTACCTGGCTAAGAAGACGACAAACCGAGTGTACAACGCTAGTACAGATGCAGGTTCCTCCGAAATTAAGCTCCAACCAATGGGTTGCTAAAGATGTTTTAGGGAGACAGGTTAATAAAGGTGTCCTAAGGGGTTTATTAGTCTTTTAGTTTCACTAATTTCTGTCTTTTTGATTGTAGGTTGAGTTTTTACATTTTATGTTTTTGGAAAGGATATCACTTCAGACTTTCATTCAGTTTGATCTCAAAATAAATGGATCCATAGCAGAAGGAATCTTGTGATTCAAGGCACAGTTGTTATATTTGAAATCCAGTATTGAGATTGAAACCATTTTCCTGTAGGGAAGGTTAAATTGATGCATGAAATTTCAACAAACCCAACTGATCATTGATCAGTTTGTGTCCATTGTAGTCCTTTGTGATCCTCACTTTAGCCTGTGTTTAATGTGTATCTCCATCTCTTTGGTTCAAGCTAATTTCCTATGTTGTGTTCATTGCCCTTTCTGCCTGTTCAAGAAAAAAGTAAATTAGTTATGATTTCTTTTTTTTTTTTCAAGGTATCGAAAAGGAACACGCAGGTAAGTGTTCTTTTAGTTTGTACAGTTGTACAAAAACTAATCCTGCTTAAACAAAACAAAAGAAAAACATACACTGTAAAAATACATTTTCATGTTTCTCGAATGATAATAAGATCATGCACTTTCTGTACTGCCAGCCTGCTTTTGCATCTGTAAAACTTTTGTGGGAAAGTCATTTAAATTTCTGAAATCCAATGAATATATAGCCACACTTCAGGCAGTTCTGCATTTAGCATTTTCACCGAGTTTAACGTTAGCTACCTGGCTAAGAAGACGACAAACCGAGTGTACAACGCTAGTACAGATGCAGGTTCCTCCGAAATTAAGCTCCAACCAATGGGTTGCTAAAGATGTTTTAGGGAGACAGGTTAATAAAGGTGTCATAAGGGGTTTATTAGTCTTTTGGTTTCACTAATTTCTGTCTTTTTGATTGTAGGTTGAGTTTTTACATTTTATCTTTTTGGAAAGGATATCACTTCAGACTTTCATTCAGTTTGATCTCAAAATAAATGGATCCATAGCAGAAGGAATCTTGTGATTCAAGGCACAGTTGTTATATTTGAAATCCAGTATTGAGATTGAAACCATTTTCCTGTAGGGAAGGTTAAATTGATGCATGAAATTTCAACAAACCCAACTGATCATTGATCAGTTTGTGTCCATTGTAGTCCTTTGTGATCCTCACTTTAGCCTGTGTTTAATGTGTATCTCCATCTTTTTGGTTCAAGCTAATTTCCTATGTTTTGTTCGTTGCCTTTTCTGCCTGTTCAAGAAAAGAGTAAATTAGTTGTGATTTCTTTTTTTTTCAAGTTACCAAAAGCGAACTCAAAGGTAAGTGTTCTTTCAGTTTGTACAGTTGTACAAAAACTAATCCTGCTTGAACAAAACAGAAGAAAAACGTACACTGTAAAAATACATTTTCATGTTTCTCGAATGATAAAAAGATCATGCACTTTCTATACTTCCAGTCTGCTTTTGCATCTGTAATATTTTTGTGGGAAAGTCATTTAAATTTCTGAAATCTAATGAAAATATAGCCACACTTCAGGCAGTTCTGCATTTAGCATTTTCACCGAGTTTAACGTCAGCTACCTGGCTAAGAAGACGACAAACCGAGTGTATAACGCTAGTAAAGATGCAGGTTCCTCCGAAATTAAGCTCCAACCAATGGGTTGCTAAAGATGTTTTTGGGAGACAGGTTAATAAAGGTGTCCTAAGGGGTTTATTAGTGTTTTAGTTTCACTAATTTCTGTCTTTTTGATTGTAGGTTGAGTTTTTACATTTTATCTTTTTGGAAAGGATATCACTTCAGACTTTCATTCAGTTTGATCTCAAAATAAATGGATCCATAGCAGAAGGAATCTTGTGATTCAAGGCACAGTTGTTATATTTGAAATCCAGTATTGAGATTGAAACCATTTTCCTGTAGGGAAGGTTAAATTGATGCATGAAATTTCAACAAACCCAACTGATCATTGATCAGTTTGTGTCCATTGTAGTCCTTTGTGATCCTCACTTTAGCCTGTGTTTAATGTGTATCTCCATCTTTTTGGTTCAAGCTAATTTCCTATATTTTGTTCATTGCCTTTTCTGCCTGTTCAAAACAAAAGTTAATTAGTTGTGATTTCTTTTTTTTTCAAGATACCAAAAGCAAACTCGACGGTAAGTGTTCTTTTAGTTTGTACATTTGTACAAAAACTAATCCTGCTTGAACAAAACAAAAGAAAAACGTACACTGTAAAAATACATTTTCATGTTTCTCGAATGATAAAAAGATCATGCACTTTCTATACTTCCAGTCTGCTTTTGCATCTGTAATATTTTTGTGGGAAAGTCATTTAAATTTCTGAAATCTAATGAAAATATAGCCACACTTCAGGCAGTTCTGCATTTAGCATTTTCACCGAGTTTAACGTCAGCTACCTGGCTAAGAAGACGACAAACCGAGTGTATAACGCTAGTAAAGATGCAGGTTCCTCCGAAATTAAGCTCCAACCAATGGGTTGCTAAAGATGTTTTTGGGAGACAGGTTAATAAAGGTGTCCTAAGGGGTTTATTAGTGTTTTAGTTTCACTAATTTCTGTCTTTTTGATTGTAGGTTGAGTTTTTACATTTTATCTTTTTGGAAAGGATATCACTTCAGACTTTCATTCAGTTTGATCTCAAAATAAATGGATCCATAGCAGAAGGAATCTTGTGATTCAAGGCACAGTTGTTATATTTGAAATCCAGTATTGAGATTGAAACCATTTTCCTGTAGGGAAGGTTAAATTGATGCCTGAATTTTCAACAAACCCAACTGATCATTGATCAGTTTGTGTCCATTGTAGTCCTTTGTGATCCTCACTTTAGCCTGTGTTTAATGTGTATCTCCATCTTTTTGGTTCAAGCTAATTTCCTATGTTTTGTTCATTGCCTTTTCTGCCTGTTCAAAACAAAAGTTAATTAGTTGTGATTTCTTTTTTTTTTTCAAGATACCAAAAACAAACTCGACGGTAAGTGTTCTTTTAGTTTGTACATTTGTACAAAAACTAATCCTGCTTGAACAAAACAAAAGAAAAACGTACACTGTAAAAATACATTTTCATGTTTCTCGAATGATAAAAAGATCATGCACTTTCTGTACTGCCAGCCTGCTTTTGCATCTGTAAAATTTTTGTGGGAACGTCATTTAAATTTCTGAAATCCAATGAAAATATAGCCACACTTCAGGCAGTTCTGCATTTAGCATTTTCACCGAGTTTGACGTTAGCTACCTGGCTAAGAAGACGACAAACCGAGTGTACAACGCTAGTACAGATGCAGGTTCCTCCGAAATTAAGCTCCAACCAATGGGTTGCTAAAGATGTTTTAGGGAGACAGGTTAATAAAGGTGTCCTAAGGGGTTTATTAGTCTTTTAGTTTCACTAATTTCTGTCTTTTTGATTGTAGGTTGAGTTTTTACATTTTATGTTTTTGGAAAGGATATCACTTCAGACTTTCATTCAGTTTGATCTCAAAATAAATGGATCCATAGCAGAAGGAATCTTGTGATTCAAGGCACAGTTGTTATATTTGAAATCCAGTATTGAGATTGAAACCATTTTCCTGTAGGGAAGGTTAAATTGATGCATGAAATTTCAACAAACCCAACTGATCATTGATCAGTTTGTGTCCATTGTAGTCCTTTGTGATCCTCACTTTAGCCTGTGTTTAATGTGTATCTCCATCTTTTTGGTTCAAGCTAATTTCCTATGTTTTGTTCATTGCCTTTTCTGCCTGTTCAAAACAAAAGTTAATTAGTTGTGATTTCTTTTTTTTTCAAGATACCAAAAGCAAACTCGACGGTAAGTGTTCTTTTAGTTTGTACATTTGTACAAAAACTAATCCTGCTTGAACAAAACAAAAGAAAAACGTACACTGTAAAAATACATTTTCATGTTTCTCGAATGATAAAAAGATCATGCACTTTCTGTACTGCCAGCCTGCTTTTGCATCTGTAAAACTTTTGTGGGAAAGTCATTTAAATTTCTGAAATCCAATGAATATATAGCCACACTTCAGGCAGTTCTGCATTTAGCATTTTCACCGAGTTTAACGTTAGCTACCTGGCTAAGAAGACGACAACCCGAGTGTACAACGCTAGTACAGATGGAGGTTCCTCCGAAATTAAGCTCCAACCAATGGGTTGCTAAAGATGTTTTAGGGAGACAGGTTAATAAAGGTGTCATATTGGGTTTATTAGTCTTTTGGTTTCACTAATTTCTGTCTTTTTGATTGTAGGTTGAGTTTTTACATTTTATGTTTTTGGAAAGGATATCACTTCAGACTTTCATTCAGTTTGATCTCAAAATAAATGGATCCATAGCAGAAGGAATCTTGTGATTCAAGGCACAGTTGTTATATTTGAAATCCAGTATTGAGATTGAAACCATTTTCCTGTAGGGAAGGTTAAATTGATGCATGAAATTTCAACAAACCCAACTGATCATTGATCAGTTTGTGTCCATTGTAGTCCTTTGTGATCCTCACTTTAGCCTGTGTTTAATGTGTATCTCCATCTTTTTGGTTCAAGCTAATTTCCTATATTTTGTTCGTTGCCTTTTCTGCCTGTTCAAGAAAAAAGTAAATTAGTTGTGATTTCTTTTTTTTCAAGTTACCAAAAGCGAACTCAAAGGTAAGTGTTCTTTCAGTTTGTACAGTTGTACAAAAACTAATCCTGCTTGAACAAAACAGAAGAAAAACGTATACTGTAAAAATACATTTTCATGTTTCTCGAATGATAAAAAGATCATGCACTTTCTATACTTCCAGTCTGCTTTTGCATCTGTAATATTTTTGTGGGAAAGTCATTTAAATTTCTGAAATCTAATGAAAATATAGCCACACTTCAGGCAGTTCTGCATTTAGCATTTTCACCGAGTTTAACGTCAGCTACCTGGCTAAGAAGACGACAAACCGAGTGTATAACGCTAGTAAAGATGCAGGTTCCTCCGAAATTAAGCTCCAACCAATGGGTTGCTAAAGATGTTTTTGGGAGACAGGTTAATAAAGGTGTCCTAAGGGGTTTATTAGTGTTTTAGTTTCACTAATTTCTGTCTTTTTGATTGTAGGTTGAGTTTTTACATTTTATCTTTTTGGAAAGGATATCACTTCAGACTTTCATTCAGTTTGATCTCAAAATAAATGGATCCATAGCAGAAGGAATCTTGTGATTCAAGGCACAGTTGTTATATTTGAAATCCAGTATTGAGATTGAAACCATTTTCCTGTAGGGAAGGTTAAATTGATGCCTGAATTTTCAACAAACCCAACTGATCATTGATCAGTTTGTGTCCATTGTAGTCCTTTGTGATCCTCACTTTAGCCTGTGTTTAATGTGTATCTCCATCTTTTTGGTTCAAGCTAATTTCCTATGTTTTGTTCATTGCCTTTTCTGCCTGTTCAAAACAAAAGTTAATTAGTTGTGATTTCTTTTTTTTTTCAAGATACCAAAAACAAACTCGACGGTAAGTGTTCTTTTAGTTTGTACATTTGTACAAAAACTAATCCTGCTTGAACAAAACAAAAGAAAAACGTACACTGTAAAAATACATTTTCATGTTTCTCGAATGATAAAAAGATCATGCACTTTCTGTACTGCCAGCCTGCTTTTGCATCTGTAAAATTTTTGTGGGAACGTCATTTAAATTTCTGAAATCCAATGAAAATATAGCCACACTTCAGGCAGTTCTGCATTTAGCATTTTCACCGAGTTTGACGTTAGCTACCTGGCTAAGAAGACGACAAACCGAGTGTACAACGCTAGTACAGATGCAGGTTCCTCCGAAATTAAGCTCCAACCAATGGGTTGCTAAAGATGTTTTAGGGAGACAGGTTAATAAAGGTGTCCTAAGGGGTTTATTAGTCTTTTAGTTTCACTAATTTCTGTCTTTTTGATTGTAGGTTGAGTTTTTACATTTTATGTTTTTGGAAAGGATATCACTTCAGACTTTCATTCAGTTTGATCTCAAAATAAATGGATCCATAGCAGAAGGAATCTTGTGATTCAAGGCACAGTTGTTATATTTGAAATCCAGTATTGAGATTGAAACCATTTTCCTGTAGGGAAGGTTAAATTGATGCATGAAATTTCAACAAACCCAACTGATCATTGATCAGTTTGTGTCCATTGTAGTCCTTTGTGATCCTCACTTTAGCCTGTGTTTAATGTGTATCTCCATCTCTTTGGTTCAAGCTAATTTCCTATGTTGTGTTCATTGCCCTTTCTGCCTGTTCAAGAAAAAAGTAAATTAGTTATGATTTCTTTTTTTTTTTTCCAAGGTATCGAAAAGGAACACGCAGGTAAGTGTTCTTTTAGTTTGTACAGTTGTACAAAAACTAATCCTGCTTAAACAAAACAAAAGAAAAACATACACTGTAAAAATACATTTTCATGTTTCTCGAATGATAAAAAGATCATGCACTTTCTGTACTGCCAGCCTGCTTTTGCATCTGTAAAACTTTTGTGGGAAAGTCATTTAAATTTCTGAAATCCAATGAATATATAGCCACACTTCAGGCAGTTCTGCATTTAGCATTTTCACCGAGTTTAACGTCAGCTACCTGGCTAAGAAGACGACAAACCGAGTGTATAACGCTAGTAAAGATGCAGGTTCCTCCGAAATTAAGCTCCAACCAATGGGTTGCTAAAGATGTTTTTGGGAGACAGGTTAATAAAGGTGTCCTAAGGGGTTTATTAGTGTTTTAGTTTCACTAATTTCTGTCTTTTTGATTGTAGGTTGAGTTTTTACATTTTATCTTTTTGGAAAGGATATCACTTCAGACTTTCATTCAGTTTGATCTCAAAATAAATGGATCCATAGCAGAAGGAATCTTGTGATTCAAGGCACAGTTGTTATATTTGAAATCCAGTATTGAGATTGAAACCATTTTCCTGTAGGGAAGGTTAAATTGATGCCTGAATTTTCAACAAACCCAACTGATCATTGATCAGTTTGTGTCCATTGTAGTCCTTTGTGATCCTCACTTTAGCCTGTGTTTAATGTGTATCTCCATCTTTTTGGTTCAAGCTAATTTCCTATGTTTTGTTCATTGCCTTTTCTGCCTGTTCAAAACAAAAGTTAATTAGTTGTGATTTCTTTTTTTTTTCAAGATACCAAAAACAAACTCGACGGTAAGTGTTCTTTTAGTTTGTACATTTGTACAAAAACTAATCCTGCTTGAACAAAACAAAAGAAAAACGTACACTGTAAAAATACATTTTCATGTTTCTCGAATGATAAAAAGATCATGCACTTTCTGTACTGCCAGCCTGCTTTTGCATCTGTAAAATTTTTGTGGGAAAGTCATTTAAATTTCTGAAATCCAATGAAAATATAGCCACACTTCAGGCAGTTCTGCATTTAGCATTTTCACCGAGTTTAACGTTAGCTACCTGGCTAAGAAGACGACAAACCGAGTGTACAACGCTAGTACAGATGCAGGTTCCTCCGAAATTAAGCTCCAACCA
This sequence comes from Anguilla pacifica, assembly GCA_039654925.1. Classification (NCBI taxonomy): domain Eukaryota; kingdom Metazoa; phylum Chordata; class Actinopteri; order Anguilliformes; family Anguillidae; genus Anguilla; species Anguilla pacifica. The sequence goes on from CM077288.1 coordinate 70,381,071, forward strand.
ATAGGGTTGCTAAAGATGTTTTAGGGAGACAGGTTAATAAAGGTGTCCTAAGGGGTTTATTAGTCTTTTAGTTTCACTAATTTCTGTCTTTTTGATTGTAGGTTGAGTTTTTACATTTTATGTTTTTGGAAAGGATATCACTTCAGACTTTCATTCAGTTTGATCTCAAAATAAATGGATCCATAGCAGAAGGAATCTTGTGATTCAAGGCACAGTTGTTATATTTGAAATCCAGTATTGAGATTGAAACCATTTTCCTGTAGGGAAGGTTAAATTGATGCATGAAATTTCAACAAACCCAACTGATCATTGATCAGTTTGTGTCCATTGTAGTCCTTTGTGATCCTCACTTTAGCCTGTGTTTAATGTGTATCTCCATCTCTTTGGTTCAAGCTAATTTCCTATGTTGTGTTCATTGCCCTTTCTGCCTGTTCAAGAAAAAAGTAAATTAGTTATGATTTCTTTTTTTTTTTTCAAGGTATCGAAAAGGAACACGCAGGTAAGTGTTCTTTTAGTTTGTACAGTTGTACAAAAACTAATCCTGCTTAAACAAAACAAAAGAAAAACATACACTGTAAAAATACATTTTCATGTTTCTCGAATGATAATAAGATCATGCACTTTCTGTACTGCCAGCCTGCTTTTGCATCTGTAAAACTTTTGTGGGAAAGTCATTTAAATTTCTGAAATCCAATGAATATATAGCCACACTTCAGGCAGTTCTGCATTTAGCATTTTCACCGAGTTTAACGTTAGCTACCTGGCTAAGAAGACGACAAACCGAGTGTACAACGCTAGTACAGATGCAGGTTCCTCCGAAATTAAGCTCCAACCAATGGGTTGCTAAAGATGTTTTAGGGAGACAGGTTAATAAAGGTGTCATAAGGGGTTTATTAGTCTTTTGGTTTCACTAATTTCTGTCTTTTTGATTGTAGGTTGAGTTTTTACATTTTATCTTTTTGGAAAGGATATCACTTCAGACTTTCATTCAGTTTGATCTCAAAATAAATGGATCCATAGCAGAAGGAATCTTGTGATTCAAGGCACAGTTGTTATATTTGAAATCCAGTATTGAGATTGAAACCATTTTCCTGTAGGGAAGGTTAAATTGATGCATGAAATTTCAACAAACCCAACTGATCATTGATCAGTTTGTGTCCATTGTAGTCCTTTGTGATCCTCACTTTAGCCTGTGTTTAATGTGTATCTCCATCTTTTTGGTTCAAGCTAATTTCCTATGTTTTGTTCGTTGCCTTTTCTGCCTGTTCAAGAAAAAAGTAAATTAGTTGTGATTTCTTTTTTTTTCAAGTTACCAAAAGCGAACTCAAAGGTAAGTGTTCTTTCAGTTTGTACAGTTGTACAAAAACTAATCCTGCTTGAACAAAACAGAAGAAAAACGTACACTGTAAAAATACATTTTCATGTTTCTCGAATGATAAAAAAATCATGCACTTTCTATACTTCCAGTCTGCTTTTGCATCTGTAATATTTTTGTGGGAAAGTCATTTAAATTTCTGAAATCTAATGAAAATATAGCCACACTTCAGGCAGTTCTGCATTTAGCATTTTCACCGAGTTTAACGTCAGCTACCTGGCTAAGAAGACGACAAACCGAGTGTATAACGCTAGTAAAGATGCAGGTTCCTCCGAAATTAAGCTCCAACCAATGGGTTGCTAAAGATGTTTTTGGGAGACAGGTTAATAAAGGTGTCCTAAGGGGTTTATTAGTGTTTTAGTTTCACTAATTTCTGTCTTTTTGATTGTAGGTTGAGTTTTTACATTTTATCTTTTTGGAAAGGATATCACTTCAGACTTTCATTCAGTTTGATCTCAAAATAAATGGATCCATAGCAGAAGGAATCTTGTGATTCAAGGCACAGTTGTTATATTTGAAATCCAGTATTGAGATTGAAACCATTTTCCTGTAGGGAAGGTTAAATTGATGCATGAAATTTCAACAAACCCAACTGATCATTGATCAGTTTGTGTCCATTGTAGTCCTTTGTGATCCTCACTTTAGCCTGTGTTTAATGTGTATCTCCATCTTTTTGGTTCAAGCTAATTTCCTATGTTTTGTTCATTGCCTTTTCTGCCTGTTCAAAACAAAAGTTAATTAGTTGTGATTTCTTTTTTTTTTCAAGATACCAAAAGCAAACTCGACGGTAAGTGTTCTTTTAGTTTGTACATTTGTACAAAAACTAATCCTGCTTGAACAAAACAAAAGAAAAACGTACACTGTAAAAATACATTTTCATGTTTCTCGAATGATAAAAAGATCATGCACTTTCTGTACTGCCAGCCTGCTTTTGCATCTGTAAAATTTTTGTGGGAAAGTCATTTAAATTTCTGAAATCCAATGAAAATATAGCCACACTTCAGGCAGTTCTGCATTTAGCATTTTCACCGAGTTTAACGTTAGCTACCTGGCTAAGAAGACGACAAACCGAGTGTACAACGCTAGTACAGATGCAGGTTCCTCCGAAATTAAGCTCCAACCAATGGGTTGCTAAAGATGTTTTAGGGAGACAGGTTAATAAAGGTGTCCTAAGGGGTTTATTAGTCTTTTAGTTTCACTAATTTCTGTCTTTTTGATTGTAGGTTGAGTTTTTACATTTTATGTTTTTGGAAAGGATATCACTTCAGACTTTCATTCAGTTTGATCTCAAAATAAATGGATCCATAGCAGAAGGAATCTTGTGATTCAAGGCACAGTTGTTATATTTGAAATCCAGTATTGAGATTGAAACCATTTTCCTGTAGGGAAGGTTAAATTGATGCATGAAATTTCAACAAACCCAACTGATCATTGATCAGTTTTTGTCCATTGTAGTCCTTTGTGATCCTCACTTTAGCCTGTGTTTAATGTGTATCTCCATCTTTTTGGTTCAAGCTAATTTCCTATTTTTTGTTCATTGCCTTTTCTGCCTATTCAAAAACAAGTATATTTGTTTTGATTTCGTTTTTTTTTCAAGGTATCAGAAAGGAACACGCAGGTTAGTGTTCTTTTAGTTTGTACAGTTGTACAAAAACTAATCCTGCTTAAACAAAACAAAAGAAAAACGTACACTGTAAAAATACATTTTCATGTTTCTCGAATGATAAAAAGATCATGCACTTTCTGTACTGCCAGCCTGCTTTTGCATCTGTAAAACTTTTGTGGGAAAGTCATTTAAATTTCTGAAATCCAATGAAAATATAGCCACACTTCAGGCAGTTCTGCATTTAGCATTTTCACCGAGTTTAACGTTAGCTACCTGGCTAAGAAGACGACAAACCGAGTGTACAACGCTAGTACAGATGCAGGTTCCTCCGAAATTAAGCTCCAACCAATGGGTTGCTAAAGATGTTTTAGGGAGACAGGTTAATAAAGGTGTCATAAGGGGTTTATTAGTCTTTTAGTTTCACTAATTTCTGTCTTTTTGATTGTAGGTTGAGTTTTTACATTTTATCTTTTTTGAAAGGATATCACTTCAGACTTTCATTCAGTTTCATCTCAAAATAAATGGATCCATAGCAGAAGGAATCTTGTGATTCAAGGCACAGTTGTTATATTTGAAATCCAGTATTGAGATTGAAACCATTTTCCTGTAGGGAAGGTTAAATTGATGCATGAAATTTCAACATACCCAACTGATCATTGATCAGTTTGTGTCCATTGTAGTCCTTTGTGATCCTCACTTTAGCCTGTGTTTAATGTGTATCTCCATCTTTTTGGTTCAAGCTAATTTCCTATGTTTTGTTCATTGCCTTTTTTGCCTGTTCAAAACAAAAGTTAATTAGTTGTGATTTCTTTTTTTTTCAAGATACCAAAAGCAAACTCGACGGTAAGTGTTCTTTTAGTTTGTACATTTGTACAAAAACTAATACTGCTTGAATAAAAACAAAAGAAAAACGTACACTGTAAAAATACATTTTCATGTTTCTCGAAGGATAAAAAGATCATGCACTTTCTGTACTGCCAGCCTGCTTTTGCATCTGTAAGATTTTTGTGGGAAAGTCATTTAAATTTCTGAAATCCAATGAAAATATAGCCACACTTCAGGCAGTTCTGCATCTAGCATTTTCACCGAGTTTAACGTTAGCTACCTGGCTAAGAAGACGACAAACCGAGTGTACAACGCTAGTACAGATGCAGGTTCCTCCGAAATTAAGCTCCAACCAATGGGTTGTTAAAGATGTTTTAGGGAGACAGGTTAATAAAGGTGTCCTAAGAGGTTTATTAGTCTTTTAGTTTCACTAATTTCTGTCTTTTTGATTGTAGGTTGAGTTTTTACATTTTATCTTTTTGGAAAGGATATCACTTCAGACTTTCATTCAGTTTGATCTCAAAATAAATGGATCCATAGCAGAAGGAATCTTGTGATTCAAGGCACAGTTGTTATATTTGAAATCCAGTATTGAGATTGAAACCATTTTCCTGTAGGGCAGGTTAAATTGATGCATGAAATTTCAACAAACCCAACTGATCATTGATCAGTTTTTGTCCATTGTAGTCCTTTGTGATCCTCACTTTAGCCTGTGTTTAATGTGTATCTCCATATTTTTGGTTCAAGCTAATTTCCTATGTTTTCTTCATTGCCTTTTCTGCCTGTTCAAGAATAAAGTAAATTAGTTGTGATTTCTTTTTTTTTCAAGTTACCAGAAGCGAACTCGAAGGTAAGTGTTCTTTTAGTTTGTACAGTTGTACAAAAACTAATCCTGCTTGAACAAAACAAAAGAAAAACGTACACTGTAAAAATACATTTTCATGTTTCTCGAATGATAAAAAGATCATGCACTTTCTGTACTGCCAGTCTGCTTTTCCATCTGTAATATTTTTGTGGGAAAGTCATTTAAATTTCTGAAATCCAATGAAAATATAGCCACACTTCAGGCAGTTCTGCATCTAGCATTTTCACCGAGTTTAACGTTAGCTACCTGGCTAAGAAGACGACAAACCGAGTGTATATCGCTGGTACAGATGCAGGTTCCTCCGAAATTAAGCTCCAACCAATGGGTTGCTAAAGATGTTTTAGGGAGACAGCTTAATAAAGGTGTCATAAGGGGTTTATTAGTCTTTTAGTTTCACTAATTTCTGTCTTTTTGATTGTAGGTTGAGTTTTTACATTTTATCTTTTTTGAAAAGATATCACTTCAGACTTTCATTCAGTTTGATCTCAAAATAAATGGATCCATAGCAGAAGGAATCTTGTGATTCAAGGCACAGTTGTTATATTTGAAATCCAGTATTGAGATTGAAACCATTTTCCTGTAGGGAAGGTTAAATTGATGCATGAAATTTCAACAAACCCAACTGATCATTGATCAGTGTGTCCATTGTAGTCCTTTGTGATCCTCACTTTAGCCTGTGTTTAATGTGTATCTCCATCTCTTTGGTTCAAGCTAATTTCCTATGTTGTGTTCATTGCCCTTTCTGCCTCTTCAAGAAATAAGTAAATTAGTTATGATTTCTTTTTTTTTTTTCAAGGTATCAAAAAGGAACACGCAGGTAAGTGTTCTTTTAGTTTGTACAGTTGTACAAAAACTAATCCTGCTTAAACAAAACAAAAGAAAAACATACACTGTAAAAATACATTTTCATGTTTCTCGAATGATAATAAGATCATGCACTTTCTGTACTGCTAGCCTGCTTTTGCATCTGTAAAATTTTTGTGGGAAAGTCATTTAAAATTCTGAAATCCAATGAAAATATAGCCACACTTCAGGCAGTTCTGCATTTAGCATTTTCACCGAGTTTAACGTTAGCTACCTGGCTAAGAAGACGACAAACCGAGTGTACAACGCTAGTACAGATGCAGGTTCCTCCGAAATTAAGCTCCAACCAATGGGTTGCTAAAGATGTTTTAGGGAGACAGGTTAATAAAGGTGTCATAAGGGGTTTATTAGTCTTTTAGTTTCACTAATTTCTGTCTTTTTGATTGTAGGTTGAGTTTTTACATTTTATCTTTTTGGAAAGGATATCACTTCAGACTTTCATTCAGTTTGTTCTCAAAATAAATGGATCCATAGCAGAAGAAATCTTGTGATTCAAGGCACAGTTGTTATATTTGAAATCCAGTATTGAGATTGAAACCATTTTCCTGTAGGGAAGGTTAAATTGATGCATGAAATTTCAACAAACCCAACTGATCATTGATCAGTTTTTGTCCATTGTAGTCCTTTGTGATCCTCACTTTAGCCTGTGTTTAATGTGTATCTCCATCTTTTTGGTTCAAGCTAATTTCCTATGTTTTGTTCATTGCCTTTTCTGCCTGTTCAAGAAAAAAGTAAATTAGTTGTGATTTCTTTTTTTTTCAAGTTACCAAAAGCGAACTCAAAGGTAAGTGTTCTTTCAGTTTGTACAGTTGTACAAAAACTAATCCTGCTTGAACAAAACAGAAGAAAAACGTACACTGTAAAAATACATTTTCATGTTTCTCGAATGATAAAAAGATCATGCACTTTCTATACTTCCAGTCTGCTTTTGCATCTGTAATATTTTTGTGGGAAAGTCATTTAAATTTCTGAAATCTAATGAAAATATAGCCACACTTCAGGCAGTTCTGCATTTAGCATTTTCACCGAGTTTAACGTCAGCTACCTGGCTAAGAAGACGACACACCGAGTGTATAACGCTAGTAAAGATGCAGGTTCCTCCGAAATTAAGCTCCAACCAATGGGTTGCTAAAGATGTTTTTGGGAGACAGGTTAATAAAGGTGTCCTAAGGGGTTTATTAGTGTTTTAGTTTCACTAATTTCTGTCTTTTTGATTGTAGGTTGAGTTTTTACATTTTATCTTTTTGGAAAGGATATCACTTCAGACTTTCATTCAGTTTGATCTCAAAATAAATGGATCCATAGCAGAAGGAATCTTGTGATTCAAGGCACAGTTGTTATATTTGAAATCCAGTATTGAGATTGAAACCATTTTCCTGTAGGGAAGGTTAAATTGATGCATGAAATTTCAACAAACCCAACTGATCATTGATCAGTTTGTGTCCATTGTAGTCCTTTGTGATCCTCACTTTAGCCTGTGTTTAATGTGTATCTCCATCTTTTTGGTTCAAGCTAATTTCCTATGTTTTGTTCATTGCCTTTTCTGCCTGTTCAAGAATAAAGTAAATTAGTTGTGATTTCTTTTTTTTTTAAGTTACCAGAAGCGAACTCGAAGGTAAGTGTTCTTTTAGTTTGTACAGTTGTACAAAAACTAATCCTGCTTGAACAAAACAAAAGAAAAACGTACACTGTAAAAATACATTTTCATGTTTCTCGAATGATAAAAAGATCATGCACTTTCTGTACTGCCAGTCTGCTTTTCCATCTGTAATATTTTTGTGGGAAAGTCATTTAAATTTCTGAAATCCAATGAAAATATAGCCACACTTCAGGCAGTTCTGCATCTTGCATTTTCACCGAGTTTAACGTTAGCTACCTGGCTAAGAAGACGACAAACCGAGTGTATAACGCTGGTACAGATGCAGGTTCCTCCGAAATTAAGCTCCAACCAATGGGTTGCTAAAGATGTTTTAGGGAGACAGCTTAATAAAGGTGTCATAAGGGGTTTATTAGTCTTTTAGTTTCACTAATTTCTTTCTTTTTGATTGTAGGTTGAGTTTTTACATTTTATCTTTTTTGAAAAGATATCACTTCAGACTTTCATTCAGTTTGATCTCAAAATAAATGGATCCATAGCAGAAGGAATCTTGTGATTCAAGGCACAGTTGTTATATTTGAAATCCAGTATTGAGATTGAAACCATTTTCCTGTAGGGAAGGTTAAATTGATGCATGAAATTTCAACAAACCCAACTGATCATTGATCAGTGTGTCCATTGTAGTCCTTTGTGATCCTCACTTTAGCCTGTGTTTAATGTGTATCTCCATCTCTTTGCTTCAAGCTAATTTCCTATGTTGTGTTCATTGCCCTTTCTGCCTCTTCAAGAAAAAAGTAAATTAGTTATGATTTCTTTTTTTTTTTTCAAGGTATCAAAAAGGAACACGCAGGTAAGTGTTCTTTTAGTTTGTACAGTTGTACAAAAACTAATCCTGCTTAAACAAAACAAAAGAACAACATACACTGTAAAAATACATTTTCATGTTTCTCGAATGATAATAAGATCATGCACTTTCTGTACTGCTAGCCTGCTTTTGCATCTGTAAAATTTTTGTGGGAAAGTCATTTAAAATTCTGAAATCCAATGAAAATATAGCCACACTTCAGGCAGTTCTGCATTTAGCATTTTCACCGAGTTTAACGTTAGCTACCTGGCTAAGAAGACGACAAACCGAGTGTACAACGCTAGTACAGATGCAGGTTCCTCCGAAATTAAGCTCCAGCCAATGGGTTGCTAAAGATGTTTTAGGGAGACAGGTTAATAAAGGTGTCATAAGGGGTTTATTAGTGTTTTAGTTTCACTAATTTCTGTCTTTTTGATTGTAGGTTGAGTTTTTACATTTTATCTTTTTGGAAAGGATATCACTTCAGACTTTCATTCAGTTTGATCTCAAAATAAATGGATCCATAGCAGAAGGAATCTTGTGATTCAAGGCACAGTTGTTATATTTGAAATCCAGTATTGAGATTGAAACCATTTTCCTGTAGGGAAGGTTAAATTGATGCATGAAATTTCAACAAACCCAACTGATCATTGATCAGTTTGTGTCCATTGTAGTCCTTTGTGATCCTCACTTTAGCCTGTGTTTAATGTGTATCTCCATCTTTTTGGTTCAAGCTAATTTCCTATGTTTTGTTCATTGCCTTTTCTGCCTGTTCAAAACAAAAGTTAATTAGTTGTGATTTCTTTTTTTTTTCAAGATACCAAAAGCAAACTCGACGGTAAGTGTTCTTTTAGTTTGTACATTTGTACAAAAACTAATCCTGCTTGAACAAAACAAAAGAAAAACGTACACTGTAAAAATACATTTTCATGTTTCTCGAATGATAAAAAGATCATGCACTTTTTGTACTGCCAGCCTGCTTTTGCATCTGTAAAATTTTTGTGGGAAAGTCATTTAAATTTCTGAAATCCAATGAAAATATAGCCACACTTCAGGCAGTTCTGCATCTAGCATTTTCACCAAGTTTAACGTTAGCTACCTGGCTAAGAAGACGACAAACCGAGTGTACAACGCTAGTACAGATGCAGGTTCCTCCGAAATTAAGCTCCAACCAAAGGGTTGCTAAAGATGTTTTAGGGAGACAGGTTAATAAAGGTGTCCTAAGGGGTTTATTAGTCTTTTAGTTTCACTAATTTCTGTCTTTTTGATTGTAGGTTGAGTTTTTACATTTTATGTTTTTGGAAAGGATATCACTTCAGACTTTCATTCAGTTTGATCTCAAAATAAATGGATCCATAGCAGAAGGAATCTTGTGATTCAAGGCACAGTTGTTATATTTGAAATCCAGTATTGAGATTGAAACCATTTTCCTGTAGGGAAGGTTAAATTGATGCATGAAATTTCAACAAACCCAACTGATCATTGATCAGTTTTTGTCCATTGTAGTCCTTTGTGATCCTCACTTTAGCCTGTGTTTAATGTGCATCTCCATCTTTTTGGTTCAAGCTAATTTCCTATGTTTTGTTCATTGCCTTTTCTGCCTGTTCAAAAAAAAGTAAATTTGTTTTGATTTCGTTTTTTTTTTCAAGGTATCAGAAAGGAACACGCAGGTAAGTGTTCTTTTAGTTTGTACAGTTGTACAAAAACTAATCCTGCTTAAACAAAACAAAAGAAAAACGTACACTGTAAAAATACATTTTCATGTTTCTCGAATGATAAAAAGATCATGCACTTTCTATACTGCCAGTCTGCTTTTGCATCTGTAATATTTTTGTGGGAAAGTCATTTAAATTTCTGAAATCCAATGAAAATATAGCCACACTTCAGGCAGTTCTGCATTTAGCATTTTCACCGAGTTTAACGTTAGCTACCTGGCTAAGAAGACGACAAACCGAGTGTACAACGCTAGTACAGATGCATGTTCCTCCGAAATTAAGCTCCAACCAATGGGTTGCTAAAGATGTTTTAGCGAGACAGGTTAATAAAGGTGTCATAAGGGGTTTATTAGTCTTTTAGTTTCACTAATTTCTGTCTTTTTGATTGTAGGTTGAGTTTTTACATTTTATCTTTTTGGAAAGGATATCACTTCAGACTTTCATTCAGTTTGATCTCAAAATAAATGGATCCATAGCAGAAGGAATCTTGTGATTCAAGGCACAGTTATATTTGAAATCCACTATTGAGATTGAAACCATTTTCCTGTAGGGAAGGTTAAATTGATGCATGAAATTTCAACAAACCCAACTGATCATTGATCAGTTTGTGTCCATTGTAGTCCTTTGTGATCCTCACTTTAGCCTGTGTTTAATGTGTATCTCCATCTCTTTGGTTCAAGCTAATTTCCTATGTTGTGTTCATTGCCCTTTCTGCCTGTTCAAGAAAAAAGTAAATTAGTTATGATTTCTTTTTTTTTTTTCAAGGTATCAAAAAGGAACATGCAGGTAAGTGTTCTTTTAGTTTGTACAGTTGTACAAAAACTAATCCTGCTTAAACAAAACAAAAGAAAAACATACACTGTAAAAATACATTTTCATGTTTCTCGAATGATAATAAGACCATGCACTTTCTGTACTGCCAGCCTGCTTTTGTATCTGTATAATTTTTGTGGGAAAGTCATTTAAAATTCTGAAATCCTATGAAAATATAGCCACACTTCAGGCAGTTCTGCATTTAGCATTTTCACCGAGTTTAACGTTAGCTACCTGGCTAAGAAGACGACAAACCGAGTGTACAACGCTAGTACAGATGCAGGTTCCTCCGAAATTAAGCTCCAACCAATGGGTTGCTAAAGATGTTTTAGGGAGACAGCTTAATATAGGTGTCATAAGGGGTTTATTAGTCTTTTAGTTTCACTAATTTCTGTCTTTTTGATTGTAGGTTGAGTTTTTACATTTTATCTTTTTGGAAAGGATATCACTTCAGACTTTCATTCAGTTTGATCTCAAAATAAATGGATCCATAGCAGAAGGAATCTTGTGATTCAAGGCACAGTTGTTATATTTGAAATCCAGTATTGAGATTGAAACCATTTTCCTGTAGGGCAGGTTAAATTGATGCATGAAATTTCAACAAACCCAACTGATCATTGATCAGTTTGTGTCCATTGTAGTCCTTTGTGATCCTCACTTTAGCCTGTGTTCAATCCGTATCTCCATCATTTTGGTTCAAGCTAATTTCCTATGTTTTGTTCATTGCCTTTTCTGCCTGTTCAAGAAAAAAGTAAATTAGTTATGATTTCTTTCTTTTTTTCAAGGTATCAGAAAGGAACTCGAAGGTAAGTGTTCTTTTAGTTTGTACAGTTGTACAAAAACTAATCCTGCTTGAACAAAACAAAAGATAAACGTACACTGTAAAAATACATTTTCATGTTTCTCGCATGATAAGAAGATCATGCACTCTCTGTACTGTCAGTATGCAACCTGAACATTGTACCTAGGGGAGGACCTTTTAAAATATTTGAGTAGCTTGACATTGAATGTTTGAAACACGCTCCGCACAGAGATCAATCAATCAACGGCGGTAGCTGATCGCACTAAATGTGCAATTTACCAACATGTAACTGCCTGCAGAACAGCAGGCCCAAATGCTCCATTTCAACAGACAGAATTCACAAACAACTTCACATGTCTGCACAATAAAGCCTCAAACTTTAGAATTAGCATTTTTTTTCCTGCCTGATTACATCTTCTCAAATTCTCCAAGCCCAGAAAAAATGTGTTTCCCCATTGGACATTTAGGTACATCAGCTAATAAAAACATTGGATACGCACACACAAAATGGACATACATACAAGTGCACACATTTAAAACAGTAAATCTTGCAGCCCTGATGTCTACTTCCCTTGTAGCTCACTGGGTAGCGCATTTGCCTTTGTGTCTTTTTGGACGAGTGATAGACCCGGGTTCAAATCCTCCCTTGGACTGAAGCAAACCTCTAACTCATTACACTAGTTTGCTGGCTAACTAAAAATAAAACATTTTAACTATTGCTTTTGCATCTATAAAATTTTTGTGGGAAAGTCATTTAAATTTATGAAATCCAATTAAAATATACCCACATTTCAGGCAGTTTCGCTTTCTGCATTTTCACCAAGTTTAACGTTAGCTACCTGGCTAAGAAGACGACAGACCGAGTTTATAATGCTAATAGAGATACAAGTACGTCCGAAATTAAGCTCCAACATCTGCTCTGTGATTCGTTCCGGTAGGTAACATTACCAGTCGTATGCAAACTGGTGCAAGATAATGACTTCTTCACACCAGGTATGCTAATAAAACAATGTTTCATAATTTGTTTTAAGTATCTTTTGTTGTTTGTTTTATGGCCCTGTGTTTTTCCCATGGCACGCAGTAACTGGCGCCGTGGGCTATGTATGGCAAATTGTGGTCACTCACTCACTCACTAACAGACGACCTTTGAGGGACGTTTAGTAGGATGCATGCGCAGGTGGTGCTTCGTTTAGTCAGAGTAGGCGAAACACGAACATGTTAGGGTTAGCTAAAGTAGTACGGTTAGTACGGCACGACATTTGTAAGCACAGCTTCATCGCCTAACGTTACTTTAGTTCACCCTAACATGTTCGCGTTTCGCCTTCTTTAGCTAACCTAGTTAGCGCGCACGGATGCTATCGTGCATGCATCAGTAGGAGCTAAGGACACACAGCTACATCCACCGATACAGATGTATGGACAAACGGAGGACAACAAATAGCATTACAGAGGTGAGGACATGCCATAGCTAGCTACCTATAGTACGGAGGGCAAAACAGAGCTTTAGAATGTCGCCAGCAGTGTATGCACGTCAGCTCGACAACACATTTCTCGTAGAAAAGGTAGTTTGTAGCCTTTTTTTTGTTCATTACAGTGGTGGTACAAGTGACACTGTGCTGTTACCCTTTATTGATCGCTGTACAAGGGTCATGTAAAGTAGCTAGCACAATCTGACAGCACTAACCCATAAAAATGTAGCCTACTGCGCATGGTACTTGCTCAATCGAACGGTAAATGTGAAAAACATTCGCTTACAGTCAGCGCGTTACTATACAAGAAACAATATTGGCTATCTTACCTCACACAAATTAAACAGGCTATATTCCAAAGCAATGCTAGCCAATGTTTCCTAAATTGTGTCAAATAACTTGGCCCTGTGTGTACAAGCATACAGTACATTAATGGAGCAAATTTCTTTTACATGCTGCTAGGGAAATGTCCCCATAGGGATAATGAAGTATTCTATAAATATATATATATATATATATATATATATATATATATATATATATAATGTATGTGCAGTATTTATTTTACAATCAGTATTTATTGTATGTTGCAAATATACAAGAGTAACTTGGCATTTTTATACGTTGAAAACATGTTTTTTTTTTTTAAATGTGAATATGGCCTTAATGAGCCAATATAGAGATACTGCTACTGCTGACCAAAACAACATCACAGAATTTATTTAGCCAATTTATGAGCAATTATGTGCTGTCTGAAAATTTGGAATAACTATCAATTCATACCCTGAAATATAAATTGCAAAACAAACTAATTATTTGTGGGAAAGCATTGATTGGTTCACTGATATGCATTGAAATAGTGCTGGATTTTAAGCATTCAGAAGTAACACTACTGTCTTTCTAATTCTAGAGACTTCGTCCAACAGGTAAGAGTTCTCTCTTTGTGATTCCATTCCAGACAGCTTAGGCATCGACCAGAGGAAAACACTAGGCAGTTCTTAAGTAATTTTTATTAAAATCTTGACATGATATTTGGTGTGGGTACTACAGACACCCTGAGCTTACATTGCAGGGTTTTCATCAAGCAGTGACATGTACTTTTGGGAATTCATTTCAAAAACATATTTTTTCATAAAACATAAATTATTTTTTGTACTTTGAATTGCTATTTCTGATTATCTAACTGTAAGAAGTAGAATGTGGTAGATTTGGGTAGCCAAGAGACTTCTGATGAAACTGGTATGTAATACTTGTGACTTAATTACCATGTAAAAAAAAGTAGTTATAGTAGTAAAGATAGTGAAAAACGGCCAAAAGCCCCCTAGGGTTCAAGCGGCTAAACTCATTGGAATCACCCCAAACACACTGCTAAAGTGACCAAGAGTTTTTCAGGGCCAAAAAGTGGGATGTTCTTGACTGGTCAAGTGAACCAGCTGACCTAAATTCAAATTTAATATGTTTTTCAATTTCTGAAATCAAGACTGAATGCAAAAATCCCCCAAAACAAACAGGAACTGAAGATGGCTGCTTACAGGCCAGGGAGAGCATTAAATGTATGGAAAGGGCTTTAAGTCCTGCATAGATCTCTAGATATGGATAAAAATACTTTAAATTAAAGCTGACAGTCTGCACTTTAATCTCATATTCATCATTTAATTAAAAATTCAGTGAGCTTGAGTACAGAGCCAAAACAACTAAAAATTGGGTCACTGTCAAAATAATTATGGACTGCATTATTATTTAAATGAAACTTTCTCCCCACAGGAAAAATGAACAGGGAAGAAAATAAGGAGTTCCCCCCCAAAATGACATGTGACCTATCATAGTCAGGCCCATTCTCCCCGATTCCCTGATGACTTATAAATCTTTATGAGCTTGATCATGTTTAACTGTAAATGTGTCTTGTTGGACATGGATAGTAATCAATGGAAATCATGTTTGTTCTGCATGAAATATTCTACTGCTGGTTTCATTCCTTATTAAGTCTTCTGTTAGTTCCAGGAAGCCATTAAATGCTAATTTAAGTACATCACTGTCCTGTGCCTGATACCTTAGGCTTAGAGTGTGAGTGAGAGAGTGAGAGAGTGAGAGAGTGAGAGAGTGTGTTTATCTGCACGGTGGGCTGGATGCTAATGAATGCAGGCCTGGTTCGGGTGGAGGCTGAGTGAGAGAGAGAGAAACCAAAAGAAGAGCGAATATGTGGTCACTGTAAGACAGGAGAGGTGGAAACAGATGCACTTCCTCCTTACTTGCACAAAATATTTACAAATTAGAAAAAACTTTTCCACGAATTATCCCAAATTCTAAATCATTTTAATTTAATCTCTAAAGAAGAAAAATGTTCAATTCTTCTTGGGGAAGGAACAACAGCCCCAATTGTGGCACAGTTCATTTGAGCCTGTCATAACCTGAGGGACAGTGAGTGACCACCCACCCCATATAAACATGTACATATTTATTGATTTACTTATGCTGTTATTGTTTTTGTTTTTTTTAAGCATATTTTTATTCAAAAGAAAGAAATAGCATCAGCATACAGTTCAAGAGCGTAATTCCCCCCCCCCCCCCCCCCAGAACAGTCCCGAACTGTCAACATAACAGGGATAAAGAAAAATAGAAATTATATAGAAACAATAATAACTGAAAGCAAAAATATATATATATATATATATATATATATGAGGAGGACATTTGTCAATGGACTATGCTCCCTAGAGGAGCAAAGGGCTTAAGAAGAGGATGATGAGATATATATATATATATATATATATAATGGCTAAGACATGACAAGGATGATGCTGTTATTGTTATATGTTGTTACATTTATTATTATTTTGCATATTATATATATGTGTGCTTTGGCAATAATTACATTTGTATTTCATGCTAGTACAGCAACTTGAATTGAATTGAATTAAATTGAGAAAGGCCAAGAGCTGAGCCCAAAGAACAGCCCTCTCAGCTGTCCTGAGGCTCAGTTCACTGGTGGGGGGTTGTTTAGAAGACTCTTTTTATCAGTGGTATTTCAAAGAAGGAAGATCGGCAGCTTTATTTGCGAAAAGCAAACCCCCCAGAGGACCCTGTACCTAAAACATGCAGTAATTGAACAGCACATATAATGTACAGTGTTGTAATGAAATAGTACATTTTGTGTGAACATATATATTTGTGCATGTCCTACTATAGTGTGTGTGTATGTGTGTTTTCTTTCTCTGTATTTTTTTTGCCATTTTCTCCCCAATTTAGTCGTTGTTGACAGGGAGGAACTGGCTATGACACCATGCTGCCCAGGAATCTGAAAGCAACTGATAGATAAAACACTAAACAATTATTTCTGATTTCAAGCTTGTTTAACACCAAGTGGTCACCATGGTGCTTATTTAGTATTCATGCTATATGACTAGACACAGCCAATCATTTACTTTGTTATATCAATATACACAGCCAGTCATTTACTTTGTTAAATCTCACTGTATGCTTATGTATTAACCATGTACCATTCATGTATGGAATTATGTTATTAAGATACTCTTTGCTTATAAAAGCAGGGACTGCCCCTGCTTTCTTCAGTTTGGCCTTATCCACCTTGTTGTGCGTAGGTGCCGGACTCTTTCTGCAGAAATAAATCCTATTATATGAGACACCTCGTTGTGCCTGGTTATTCAAAGGAGAGAATTTTCGCTGCCCAACAATTGGTGTCACGAATAGGATTCTCAGTGCAGCCACCAATCAGCAGTGCACTGGACGGGATTAGCAAAATCCTAAAGTCCTTTATTGCGACAGACTGAAGTCCTTTATAAGGAAGGCAGAAAGTCCTCAGTGGGATGCTTGGGGCAGGAGACCTTCAATGGGAAGGTTATTGTGACAGGCAGGAGTCCTTTTCAGGGAGGCAGGACATGTGTTGTTTGTCAAAGTGTGATGTTTTTAGTTTTTTGGGTCCAGGAACAGTATTGTTTTATTGAGTGTTCAGAAAGGCGCCTGATAAATAAAATGTATTATTATTATTTTAGAAACAACATAATTACAATAACTGTAATAATGGCGACAGGTGGCTCTCCAGAGCCGTTGAGTATGGTAAGAGAAGTGGAAGAAGGAAAAATAAACTTATGGATACGGTAATGTTTGAAGAAATAAAGGAGTATGCAGAAAGGCAACTACAGAGTGTAAATGAGGAAGTTAAAAATGGAGATGAATAACATGCTTAAAGATGGAAGCGGAAGGTTTGAAGATGGAAATGGCAAGTTTAGAGAAAGTAATACATGCCCACCTGTGAGCGTGGAGAAAAGTCAACACTTAGCCACTGCGGTCACGCCATCTGCACTTTGAGAAAGATCGGTCAGGCTATCCACACCAAAAAATTACAAGTGCGGTCTTCATCGCTCTTTGGGGGTAAACCGATTGTGACGCAATTCTACCGCAGATAAAGTTATTACTTGCGCTTTCAATACTCCGATAAAGAAATACATAAATTATATATGTTTTTTTTTGTTACTTCAGAATGGAGTATTAAATACTCCAAAACTGAGATTCAAATATTAGAAAATGTCAATTACGTTAAATTCATGCCATTTTTAAAAAATTCCATAAAATAATCAATTAAAATAGTTTTGCGAATATTCAACTCGATTTTTGAAGTCCTACCTCCCAGGTAAGCAATGGTGTTTCTGTATTTTTACGGTAGGAATCCATAATTATGGGATGGTAAAATCCTCCAAAATGGTCATTAAATTCTATACATACCATTTTTTTAAAAATGCAATAAACTAAAGAAATAAAACCGTTTTCTCCAATATATTCATGAAGAACACCTTCCCAGGTATACATGCAATGGAATCCACACATTTTTACTGTAAGAATTTGGAATTCTGGGATGGTAAAATCATCCAAAATGCCTGCCTATAGATGGTGCTTATTAAAAAACCAAAAAACTAATTAAATCAGTCTGTTTTTAGCCCACTCCAGTGCATTCATGAAGAACACCTCCCCAGGTATCCATGCTATGGATTCCGTGCATTTTTACTGTAGAATTATGGGATGGCAAACATCTCCAAAATGCCTATTCAAATTCCATAGATGGATCTTTTTTTAAAATTAATAAAATAATGAAATCAAACTGTATTCTGCAAACTCCAATACATTCTTGAAGAAGGCCTTCCCAGGTATCCATGTACTGGATTTTGTGAAGAGAGGAAGAGAGAGTTGTCTCCATCAGTGCAGTTTCAGAACCTCACTGCGCTTTCTATGTCCTGCACAGTTTCAGAACCTCTTTGCGCTTTCTGTGTCCTGCACAGTTACCGAACCACACTGCGCTTTCTGTGTCCTGCACAGTTACAGAACCTCACTGCGCTTTCTGTGTCCTGCACAGTTACAGAACCTCATTGTGCTTTCTGTGTCCTGCATAGTTTCAGAACCCCAATGTGTCAGGTAACGGGTGGGTTAGGACCCAGACGCAGAGTGGAAAAAAAACTCAGGAGGCATCAAAAGGAAAATTCAAACATAGACTTTTCTTTCAAAAAACTAAGGAACAAACAAAGAAGCCACAAAGGGCAATTATCAGAAAATCAAAAAATATCTTCAGACAAAAAAAAAACAGAACTCCTCAAAATGTAAAAACATGCAGAGCAGAACACATGCAGGGCAAAATACAGGCAGAAACACACTGGCAGATACACGGGCAGAAACACAGGCAGATACGCACAGGCGGAAACACAGGCAGATACGCAAGGAACCATCACCCGAGTCAGGGAAACAAAGAACTTAAATAGACCAGACAACAACCAGGCAGACAGGTGAACTCAATGCACAATCAGACCAGGAAGGGAAGGGATAACAAGACACGGACAGGAACAATAATTTAATAATTGAAAACAATAATACAATTAACACCAATGAGGGAATGAACTGGAATACAAACCTGAAGTTCCGCCATCAGGAGCCTAAAAAGGAAAAACAAAAACGATAGAATCCTGACGGTACCCCCCCCCCCAAGGAAAGTCTCCAGACGTCCCAGAAGATTGACCTGGGGAGGGGGTGACACACATGACGGGACTAGACAGGCGGGAAAAATGGAAGAAGACTCAGGAACAGAACTGGACTCAGGAACAGAACAGACAAGAACAGGACCAGACTCAGGAACGGAACAGACAGAAACAGAAACAGACTCGGGGCTGGAACCAGACAGGACAGGAACGGGATCCGGACAGGACTGGACAGTGACAGGCACAGGAACTGGGCAGAACCCAGAGGGGACCGGGCACAGGAACTGGGCGGAACCCAGAGGGGACCGGACACAGGAACAGAACCCAGAGGGGACCGGGCACGGGAACAGAACCCAGAGGGGACCGGGCACAGGAACAGAACCCGGACGGGACCGGGCACAGGAACTGGGCGGAACCCAGAGGGGACCGGGTACAGGAACTGGGCGGAACCCAGAGGGGACCGGGCACAGGAACAGAACCCAGAGGGGACCGGGCACGGGAACAGAACCCAGAGGGGACCGGGCACAGGAACAGAACCCGGACGGGACCGGGCACGGGAACAGAACCCGGAGGGGACCGGGCACAGGAACAGGACAGGAACAGGACTGGACTAGACAGGAACTGACTGGGCTAGACAGGAACTGACTGGACTCAGACAGGACAGGAATGGACTGGACTAGGCAGACACGCACAGGCAGATACACACAGGTGGAAACACAGGCAGATACACACAGGTGGAACCACAGGCAGATACACACAGGCAGATACACACACGCGGAAACACAGGCAGATACACACAGGCAGAAACACAGGCAGATACACACACGTGGAAACACAGGCAGATATGCACAGGCAGAAACACAGGCAGATACGCACAGGCGGAAACACAGGCAGAAACACACAGGCGGAAACACAGGCAGATACGTACTGTATTGTGTCTTTACTGCACAATCATTTCAGTACAGTACATTTCAATCAATTAAATATTTTAAAAAATCACAAAAACAGACGACCCAAACCCCATTCCCTACAGAAAATCAAATCCACTCAAAAACAACAAAAAGGGCCATTAATTTTAACAAACTTTTTCCATTTCTTTTACAATGCCGCCATCTAGTTGAAACCCAAAATAATTACTTTCCACCTTTCTTTGGCGGAGTTGTACCCCCACTTTTCAACTTGCAACTTAAACCTCCATTCCAGCTCTGCTCTGAGCCACCCCAAAATCCTTCTTGCTCTCGTTTCTGCCCGTGATTTTACGACACGTCCCAAAATCCCTTTTTAAACAAAGACAACACCAAAAGAACCAGAACCCGATCCCGTGCCCCCACCCCCTGCCACCCCTCCCCAAACAGAACCCCCCTTCCCGTCAACCCCCTCAAAACGATAAAGTGCTTTTGTGCCTCTGCCCACACTTCCTGCGCAAAACCACATTCCCACATGATAACCAGTTTCCACCCCAAACCAATACAACCTAGGACTGAACTGAACACTAGATATCCCATGTCTGACAAGAATTTCTCCCACTGGTAACCTATTCAAAACGATTAGCCAATTCAAATCTCTTATTCCCAAATGACTTATGTTGCCTCCTTAACCACATCTCCCTGGCTACCCCTAAAGCCCTTACCTGCTTCAACTTACCTCTTAAAATGTCATAAAGCTGCTTATGTGACACAGCCAAGACTGGGTCACAGCACTCCTCATGGCACCTGGACCACATGAGGGCATGCCTGTAGTGCCCAGGAACCATCTCTGCCCTCGGGACCGTGTTGTCCCAGGCACACAAATGTCCCATGAACAAAGAAAACCAAAATCTTACAAACAACTGAAACTTATGCTGAACAGGCCGGACCAACGAAACACATAAAAAGAACAATACATCAAATTTTAATGAAAAACAAGGAACACTCCGGCCCCCCTCCTCCACAGACTGGTACATTTGGACACTCTGAACTCATTCATGGAAACCCCACAAGAACTTAAAAATCGCCCTGGTCAGGCCCTTACCGAGCTGCGGTGCCTGATAACGTTAACTTCCTCTGTTGCCAAAGCCCCAACTTCCTCTTAGCCTTGGCTATCCTCCCCGACCAGTTACTAAAAGCACTGTCCCTTTCATGAAAATCCACCCCCAAAATACTCAGGAGACCATCACCAAATGCGATCCCCCCCCAAGACCAACTTCCTCCCAGCCCACGCTCCAGAACACACTCCCTTAGATTTGCCCAAATTAAGGGCAGAGCCAGAAGCCCTTGAAAAATGGCCCACCACCCTCAGGGCCTCGTCCACACTCCTGTCAGAGGTTAAGAACAGCGTCACATCATCCGCATAAAGGGAGATCTTCAGCTGCTCCCCCCACCCGGATCGCTCGAAGAGCAGCTGCCAAGGTCTCCAAATACAAAACATAAAGTAGTGGGGACAGAGGACACCCCTGTCGAACCCCCCTCGTCTGACAAATAAAATCACCTATGTGCCCGTTCACCTTAACCCGACTTCCTACACCTAAATACAAAATCCTTAACCACCGTAAAAAGTGACCCCCAAAACCAAACCATTCTAAAACCGTTCTGCCACCACATCAACCTCCGCAGTGTCTAAATCCCCTCCCCTGTTCCACATACCGTTTAGATCTGGCAACCTCCGCCGCACCGCCCAGAAGGTACTCAGCTCACCCCCTCTTTCTCCACCTGCAGTAGAGCTTTGCAAAGGATGCTACTTTCATCTTTACTCCCTCCCACCAATCATTAACTGAATTAAAATAAGGCTGAAACTCAGCCCACCCCTTATAAATTTCAACAAAATGTAACTTAAATTCCTCCTCCGACAAAACCCTGGTATTAAATTTCCAATACCCCACCTCAAAGGTCACAACACGAACATCAATACAAACAGAAAGAACCAAATGATCAGTAAACCATGCAGGCGCAGTCCCCGCCGACACCACCTCCTGCCCTTTGGGAACAAAAACAAAATCAATTCTACTCCTACTGCCTCTTGACTTACCCCAAGTAAACCCTGCAGCTCTGGGATGCCGCACCCTGTAACAGTCCTGTAAATCAAAGTTTTTAATCAAAGCATTCAAAGACCCAGACTACTCTCCCCAGTTCTCTCAAAGGACACATTAAAATCCCCCCCGAAAACCAAAACGCTCCCAGTACACAAAACAACATTCAAGCTCACAAAAGACTCTCCTCTCCCAACATGGCACGGGGAAGCATAAACATTTATCGCCCGAAACTTAATTCCCCTCCAATCAAAATCAATAAGCAAAACCCTCCCCTGCACTACAGAAAAACAATCCCAAAATTTAAATTGTCTGCCCCAAAATAAAATCCCCACACCAGTAGAGTGCACTCCCCAACCCCCCATCTTGACTCCCCCTCCCCCCACTCATTTGAACAAATTTTAATTTTAACTTCTTGTAAAAAACACAAATCAAAATCCAACGCCCTCAAAAAGGAAAGAACCCTCCTCCGTTTAACCCTATCCCTTAACCCCGGTGCATTAACTGAAATAATCTTTAAAGCAACTATGATGACGTGTAAAAAAAAAAACACAAACAGTGACCATAATGAAAAGACCATTCATGATTATTTATCTTAGCCCTATACCACTCCCACCAACCCCACACCCAACCTCCCCACCCTCCAGAGACAAAAAAGGAGCCGTGCCTGGTGACACCGGGGGACTAATGTCCTCAAACAGTGCGGAAATACGGTTTTCCAGTACCACGCCAGAAGGGGGCAGTCCCGACAACCCTCCTGCAGAGGACAGGGAGCTGGGGGTGTCCTCCACCTTCCTCTACGCCTTCTTGTTCTTCCATTTCGGGACTTTCGCTGCACTGAACCCCTCTTCTTCCGAGGAGTTGCTCGCCGACGCAGCGCTGTCTCCCCCTCTCTGCCTCCTGCCTGAAGGACCCAGCACTGGCTCCGCCTCCTCCTGACTCAGGTCAATCAGGCTCCAAACCACATCCTCCATCTTCTCCTCCTCTCCTGCCGCCACGACCGCCGCCACCACTGACTGCTCTCCTGCCTCCTCCATGGCCGGCTCCCCCTCCGCTGACTCCTCCCTGTGCTCCTCCTGCCCGGCCTCCTCTGCTCCGCGGTCCTCCGCTGGGCCTCTCGCCAGAGTGCCCCCTGTTGCTGCTACCGCTGCAGGTTTTCTTCCGTTCCAGGCAGTCTCTGAAAAAGTGACCCATCGCCCCACATCCGTGGCACTTTCTTGCTGTTGGGCACGTCGCCACCGTGTGCCCCTCCCCTCCGCAGTTCCTACAACGGGACTTTGAACAGTTATCTGCCAAGTGGCCAAAGCTTTGACACTGGCGGCAGTAAAAAGGCTGACCGGAATAAAATAAATACTCTCTGTCAGCCCCCGGGGAAAAGTAGGCCGGGGGGTGCAGGAGGCCTACTTTTGGGTCTTCTTTTTAAAAAAGGCGAAACTGATGTTTCCCGGACCAGATTCCAAAACTATCTCTGAGGTACCGGACCCCAGAGAGAACTTGCCCGTATCTAGACAGAAAAAAAAGGGCTTCATCTGCAACATAAGGATTATAAAGGTGAACAGTAACAATTTTAAAATTTCTTCTTTCCAGGGAGGAGACCTTGAAAGCAGACAACGGTTCTTCAGCTTCCTTTTCTTGGCACTGCATCCGCACCATTTCAAAAACTCCAGCAGAACTCAAAGATAAAGCCCTTTCAGCAGCATTCCACTGCAAACAAAAAATAGATTCAGGCTTAATTTTCAAAAAATCAAAAAGGACCTTCTTACTCCTGCCGGCTCATCACCTCCGCACCAAAAATCCAAAACGCAAAGTATTTCTCAGCCCAGCTCCAGCTGGCTGAAAAGATGAACCCTGCTGGGCCATAATGTGCACCAGGATGCCCACTTGCAAACAGCAAGGGCAGAAAACAGTGCAGGTGGAACACAGGCAGATACGCAAGGAACCAGCACCTGAGTCAGGGAAACAAAGAACTTAAATAGACCAGACAACAACCAGACACAGGTGAACTCAATGCACAATCAGACCAGGGAGGGAAGGGATAACAAGACACAAACAAAAACAGTAATTGAATAATTGAAAACAATAATACAATTAACACCAGGGAAACCAAAGAGGGAATGAACTGGAATACAAAACTGAAGTACCACCATCAGGCAGTCAAAAAAGGAAAAACAGAAATGACAGAATCCTGACACACTGCGCTTTCTGTGTCCTGAACAGTTTCAGACCCTCACTGCGCTTTCTGTGTCCTGCACAGTTTCAGAACCTCACTCCGCTTTCTGTGTCCTGCACAGTTACAGAACCTCACTGCACTTTCTGTGTCCTGCACAGTTACAGAACCACACTGAGCTTTCTGTGTCCTGCGCAGTTTCAGAACCTCACTGCACTTTCTGTGTCCTGCACAGTTACAGAACCTCACTGCGCTTTCTGTGTCCTGCACAGTTTCAGAACCACACTGCGCTTTCTGTGTCCTGCACAGTTACAGAACCTCACTGCGCTTTCTGTGTCCTGCACAGTTTCAGAACCTCACTGCGCTTTCTGTATCCTGCACAGTTTCAAACCCCACTGCGCTTTCTGTGTCCTGCACAATTTCAGAACCTCACTGTGCTGTCTGTGTTCTGCCAGCGTTGGATTCTGTACTGCTGTCACATGACCTTCCTTCCCTGTCACTCATTGGCCTGCGATTGGTTGGCAGTGTTCCTGCTTAGCTGCACTCTAAAGGCGATTGGTTGGCTGTGTTCTTGCTTGGCTGCACTCTAAATGTGATTCTTTGGCTGTGTTCCTGCTATTTCCAAACAGCCTGTGTCTACGGGCTGTCTGTAAACGCCGGTGTAGACAGAGCTGTGTGTTTTAGTTTTCTCACGAAGGGCAGACAAACTGCTGCGGATTGTGATCGTTTGCAATGCGATCATAGCACCGCAAAATGTGCGAAGACCTACTTCTACAGACTGCTTCATAAATCTCATAAGGAGCTTCATTCATTTCACATAATTATTTAGAACACACACTCCACTTTCCCTAATCAAGCATCGGTTCTATCGAAGTTAACTTGTATTTTGTGCCAATTTATAAACCAATGCAGCACATTGAATTGAAATTGAGAGGGAGGAGAGAGGGAGAGACAGAGAGAGAAAGAGAGAGGGGAGCGAGAGAGAAATCATGACTGTTTTGCTCTTCTCTGTCTCTGACAGTTTCAGCTATGGAAATAAGGACCACAATGGAAATAAGTTATTAGCTTTATTGTGTCTATCCTTGATAGTTTTTATTTTTAATAATGTGTATGAGAAGCTGGCTTCAGATGCATGTTTTTCTCTTTTTTAAAATTATCGAATAAAATCAATCAATCAATCAATCAATCAATCAATCCATCAGCTGAAAGAGGAAGTGACTGCATACTTCCATAAAACGCATCAGATATTAAAGTGATTTGCATTGTTTTTATTTTCTCCAGTTCTCATTTCTTCTTCCGGTCCTCAGATTTCCTGCAGATCTTCGCTGCGTCTGTGTAAAGTCTGTTTGCACATCCCAGAGAAAGGAGATTACATCAATTGAAAAACGATTTTTAAATCTAAAACTGACCCAAGAAATGGTCAGAAATTAATTGGTGTAACTATAACTTTTCATCATGTTCAATAAATATCTGTTTATTAAATGACTGAAAATGCTTCTTAAGGCTGTGCAATGTGCCTGTAAACTCGGCTGGGAGGACGTTGCTAATCTAAAAGCTAGGGAGATTAATATGACGGAAACCGCTCTCTCTGATCATATCATAGAGCAGATGTTGCACGTGCTGTGTGAGAACAACCAAATTCCCAATATTTGGTACCACCATTGCTGGTACTACCAGACATGATCTCTCATCCCATTGTTGAGACATCTGCTGGAATGGC
This sequence comes from Anguilla pacifica, assembly GCA_039654925.1. Classification (NCBI taxonomy): domain Eukaryota; kingdom Metazoa; phylum Chordata; class Actinopteri; order Anguilliformes; family Anguillidae; genus Anguilla; species Anguilla pacifica. Next base: position 70,406,715 of record CM077288.1, read on the forward strand.
ACCTTTATATTTTTAACAAGCATTGGGTGAAGCATCCCTTTCTGGATTGTTTCCTTTCTGGAATGGCAGGACTCCCATTAACTAAACGGCTCATGAACAAATTAATGTCCTACATGATTAAGAGCACATATAGTCCACCTATTGAAACAATAGTAGTGCTAATATTATTAACACAAGAAGATAGGAATGTCTGCTACTAATGTAACAAGAAGCCATTTAGCCCATCTAGTCTGCACATTTAGAGAGTATCCAGAGCTGCCTCAAGCCAGAATGTGATCATCCTGAGTGTCTCTGCCTCAATCTACTGCATGACCTGTCAGACTGTTCCACACACTCCCAGCTCTCTGTGCAGACTGTTCCACACACTCCCAGCTCTCTGTGCAGGCTGTTCCACACACTCCCATCTCTCTGTGCAGGCTGTTCCACACACTCCCAGCTCTCTGTGCAGGCTGTTCCACACACTCCCAGCTCTCTGTCAGGCTGTTCCACACACTCCCAGCTCTCTGTGCAGGCTGTTCCACACACTCCCAGCTGTCTGTGCAGGCTGTTCCACACACTCCCAGCTCTCTGTGCAGGCTGTTCCACACACTCCCAGCTCTCTGTCAGGCTGTTCCACACACTCCCAGCTCTCTGTGCAGGCTGTTCCACACGCTCCCAGCTCTCTGTGTAGGCTGTTCCACACACTCTCAGTTCTCTGTGTAGGCTGTTCCACACACTCCCAGCTCTCTGTGGAAATAAACACTTCCTGACCAATCACATTGAGACAGTGATGCTTTCTGACCAATCACCTTAATACAGTGAGGCTTTCTGACCAATCACTTTGAGACAGTGTGGGTTCCTGACCAATCACATTGAGACAGTGAGGCTTTCTGACCAATCACCAATCCAAATCCCTTGTGTACACAGAAAAAACAATAAACTTCACGCTCCTGTTTCCATACTTTTGGAGGGCTGTGTACTCTACTCAGACCCTGAGTAGATGTTAATTTGCTCCACATTGTTGTTAAGCATGAAAAGCATTTCCTACAATGTGGAAATGTCTTAGTCATGTAAATACCAGTGAAGTGTAGTGATATACGTGGTTTGGCAGAACTGGGGAAGCCCAACATCTAAAGGTAGAGAACTAAGTTTTCCCACAGCATTCTCCAGATTTATGTGTGTGTTAATGTTCTCCCTCTGTATGTTTGTGTGAATGTTCTCCCTCTGTATGTGTGTGTTAATGTTCTCCCTCTGTGTGTGTTAATTTTCATCCTCTTCTCTGGGGGTCGGAGCTCCGCCGGCGGAGTTCGACAAGATTAATTTCGTTGAACTTTCGTTTCTATTTGGATGATTAACTTCACGAGTTGTTATCATACAGGTGCAACAAAAACATTGACAGAAACCTTAGAATCGCGACTTTCCAATGCGCCCATTGACAAATAATATGAATTGTTTTAAAAGTTTTAAATTTGATTAATTAAACCATGTATGCTTTGTTAATCCTTACTCATTACTATGTGACTTTCGCTCACCAGGAAGTCCGCCCAAAATGCGATTTGGGCGGACTTCCTGGTGAGCGAAAGTCACATAGTAATGAGTAAGGATTAACAAAGCATACATGGTTTAATTAATCAAATTTAAAACTTTTAAAACAATTCATATTATTTGTCAATGGGCGCATTGGAAAGTCGCGATTCTAAGGTTTCTTTCAATGTTTTTGAAGAGGATGAAAATTAACACACACAGAGGGAGAACATTAATTATATTATATGCAATTCACTTCTTTTGAGGTAAACATTTCGTTTAATTTTGGAAAATGGTCCGTCCGGAAGCCGACATTGATGAAGAGCGGTGTCATTTCGAACATTACATTACATTTATTTGGCAGACGCTTTTATCCAAAGCGACGTACAAAAAGTGCATTTCATGGTCATAGACAACTGCTAAACACAGGTTCAGTAAGGTACAATACTTTTTTTGTACAGCTATTTCTAGCCAAGAACACAGTTTAGTTCATACAGTGAGCTCTATTCAGACCTAACCTCTGCAAAGCCAACTAGGCAGAAGAATAAGTTGTGTGTTAATGTTCTCCCTCTGTATGTGTGTGTTAATGTTCTCCCTCTGTATGTGTGTGTTAATGTTCTCCCTCTGTATGTGTGTGTTAATGTTCTCCCTCTGTACGTGTGTGTTAGTGTTCTCCCTCTGTACCTGTGTGTTAATGATCTTCCTCTGTATGTGTGTGTTAGTGTTCTCCCCCTGTATCTGTGTGTTAATGTTCTCCCTCTGTATGTGTATGTTAATGCTCTCCCTTTGTACGTGCGTGTTAATGTTCTCCCTCTGTAGGTGTGTTAATGTTCTCCCTCTGTATGTGTTTGTTAGTGTTCTTCCTCTGTATGTGTGTGTTAATGTTCTCCTGCTGAATGTGTGTGTTAATGTTCTTCTGCTGTGTTTGTGTTAATGTTATCCCTCTGTATGTGTGTGTTAGTGTTCTCCCTCTGTAACTGTGTGTTAATGTTCTTCCTCTGTATGTGTGTGTTAGTGTTCTCCCTCTGTATGTGTGTTAATGTTCTCCCTCTGTATGTGTTTGTTAGTGTTCTTCCTCTGTATGTGTGTGTTAATGTTCTCCCTCTGTATGTGTGTGTGTTCATGTTCTCCCTGTGTATGTGTTTGTTAATATTCTCCCTCTGTGTGTGTGTGTGTTAATGTTCTCCTGCTGTATGTGTGTGTTAATGTTCTCCCTCTGTATGTGTGTGTGTTCATGTTCTCCCTGTGTATGTGTTTGTTAATATTCTCCCTCTGTGTGTGTGTGTTAATGTTCTCCTGCTGTATGTGTGTGTTAATGTTCTCCCTCTGTATGTGTGTGTGTTCATGTTCTCCCTGTGTATGTGTTTGTTAATATTCTCCCTCTGTATGTGTGTGTTAATGTTCTCCTGCTGTATGTGTGTGTTAACGTTCTCCCTCTGTATGTGTGTGTTAATGTTCTCCCTCTGTATGTGTGTGTTAATGTTCTCCTGCTGTATGTGTGTGTTAATGTTCTCCCTCGGTGTGTCATTAGCTGTGTAGTAGTCTGCCTGCTCCAGCTGCGCATGAAAGGCACTCCTGACACAGCGACTGCACAGCTCAGCTGCAGAACTGCAGGGTGATAACACAGTTAAAAATACCCACTCAGTAATGCAGAGTACCGGCTAAACAGCCGTTGTCTGGAAGCTGTTCCTCTTTCCTGCTGAACCACAGCAAGAAGCAGCCAAGGAGAAAAATGTAAAATAAAACATGCAGGATAAAAGGTGTCAGTATGTTACCATTTAATCCTTTAAGTACAGAAGTTTTAGATTTAACAAAACATTTACACATTTTTCCCAAATAAATAGAAGCTTTTGGTGAAAGCACAGCAGGTTTGTTTAGAACTTCCCCTAAGTTTGTTTGGTTTGTTTGCAGTAAGATGATGCGCTTTAGTATTTGGCTGGATCATCACTTGCTGCATTCTACATTACACAGTCAGCTGCCATATCATGTACAACACACAGACACTCATAATTCATAGGAAATTTTAAATGTGTGCATACGTGAGTGTGTGCCTGTGTGTGTGTGTGTGTGTGTGTGCATGCGCGTGTGTGAGTGTCTACAGTGCTGTGTCTGCCTCCTGATATCTCCTCCTGCCTCTTCTCTCAGTGCTGCAAAAAGAAAAACAAACTCAGAATAAAAGCATTAATACTGCTGGTAAAAGAACATTAATACTGCTGGTATAAGAACATTTTACTGCTGGTATTAGAACATTAATACTGCTGGTATAAGAACACTAATACTGCTGTACAGAGAAAATGTGTAAAACAAGTTTGAGGTGTGTGTGTGTCTGTGTCTGTATATGTGAGATGGGAGTCTATTATCTATGCTTGGAATAATGACAGATGTTGTTACCTGTGCTGATTGAGAACTTTATACAGGCGAGTTAAAAGAACCACCATAAGTGTCAGAAATGCCAGGGTCACCAACACAAACTCCACCAGCCTCAACACAAACATTATATACAGCAGAGCATCAGCGGAACAGTGACCTAGAGAGAGAGAGAGAGACAGAGAGAGAGAGAGAGAATGTGTCACACCTCCTTACTGTGGCTACAAATGTTGCTCCGTACCCTCCTCCCTACAGACTGCTGCTCCCTACCCTCCTCCCTACAGACTGCTGCTCCTTACGCTCCTCCCTACAGACTGCTGCTCCTTACCCTCCTCCCTACAGGCTGCTGCTCCTTACTCTCCTCCCTACAGACTGCTGCTCCTTACCCTCCTCCCTACAGGCTGCTGCTCCTTACCCTCCTCCCTACAGACTGCTGCTCCTTATCCTCCTCCCTACAGACTGCTGCTCCTTACCCTCCTCCCTACAGGCTGCTGCTCCTTACCCTCCTCCCTACAGACTGCTGCTCCTTACCCTCCTCCCTACAGACTGCTGCTCCTTACCCTTCGGCCTGCAGACCTGTGTGGGGTGGAAAGCTGTTCTCTCCTCACTGACTGGGTTTGTAGCCACACAGGTGTAGGTTAAGTTGGACGCCTCTATCTCCAGAGTGAGGGACAGGGTGCTGAGACTCGGGCTGCTGGTGTGGGACAGTATCTGTCCCTCTATCCTCCAGGACAGGGTGACCTCTCTCCCATTCTGCACAGAGCACTGCAGTGAGCAGCTTCTGCCTCCTTCAGCTACTGATGTAATATGAGGCTTCGACACAGATTCTGTAAGAGACCCCACAGCACAGCATCACTGACACGGCACAGCCTCACTGAGACAGAGCATCACTGACACACACACACACCCACAGCATCACTGACACAGAGTATCACTGACACGGTACAGCATCACTGACACAGAGCATCACTGACACACACACACACACACAGCATCATTGACACAGAGCATCCCTGACACACACATACAGCATTACTGACACAGAGCATCACTGACACACACACACACACACAGCATCACTGAAACAGCATCACTGACACACTCACACACAGCATTACTGACACAGAGCATCACTGACACACACACACACACACACACAGCATCACTGACACAGAGCATCACTGATACACTCACACACAGCATAACTGACACAGAGTATCACTGACACGGCACAGCATCCATGACACAGAATATCACTGACATGGCACAGCTTCACTGACACAGAGCATCACTGACACACACACACCATCACTGACACAGAGCATTACTGACACACACACACAGCATCACTGGCACAGAGTATCACTGACACGGCACTGCATCACTGACACAGAGCATCACTGCCCCACAGAATAGCATTACTGACACACTGAACTGCACCACTCATACACATTCACACCTGGGAGCTGCCCAGTACAACCACAATCCTCTATTGTTGGCCACTGAGCAGCTCCACTGGAGAGAGAGAACATTTTTTAGTATATTAAATCAGGGGATGATTAGGTGGCAAGTTTTTGCAAGAGCCAGATCTGGGATTTTAGCCAGGACACCGGAGAACCCCCTACTCTTTACAAATAGTGTCATGGGACCTTGGTTTAACGTCTCATCCAAAAGACGGCATCTCCTACAGCACAGTGTCCCCGTCACTGCACTGGGGCATTGGGTTTTTTAAAATTTGACCAGAGAGAAGATTTCCCCCTGCTGGCCAAACAACACCACTTCCAGCAGCAACTCAGTATTCCCTGGTGGTCTCCCATCCAAGTACTAACCAAGCCCACACCTGCTTCGCTTCAGCCAGTCAGCAGGAGCAGAGTGCGTGGTGGTATGGTTGTTAACACACAGACCATCATCACTGACACACAGCATCACTGACACACAGCACAGCATCAGACACACAGTATCACAGACACACACAGCCCAGCATCATGGCCACACAGCATCACTGACACATACAGCATCACTTACAGGCAGCACAGCATCGCTTATACATGGAATAGCATCACTGACACACGTAACATTACTGAGACATAGCACAGCATCACTGACACACAGCACAGTATAACTGACACAGTACAAACACACATCAACACTCACACATTGGGATGGCAGGTGTCTCCCCATTGGACATTTTACCGACACCAGCCAAATATTCACCTACACGACCCAATCAAAAACTCACGCGAAATACCCATACCTTCTTACTCTGAAACATTTCCAGTTCAAACAGCTAGTCTGCCTGTGGCCTAGTGGGAAAGGTTACAGTCTTGGGAACATGGGGTCCTAGATTCAAGCCCAGCTAAGAACACGTTTCTTTAACCTGCTTTTGCCCTCACTAATTATTGTCTACTACTTCTCAATTATTGCTTTTGCACCATATCTACCCGCCGTTCACCGAACGTATACACTGCATTATGACGTACCGTCTGCACGTTCAGTTATTAACCGGCTACAATATTGCAAAGCCATATGGATTCAACGGGAGCTCTTCTGTGCTTACTGGCCTGTGTTCTTCTTTAAAACCACGGACAGGTTTGCTAATGATATTTCACGCATCGCATAGCTATGTCATGGTGCTGCACTAACAAAGTCACAGACTGGTAAACCTCCCGTTGAAGGATTGAATCCCGCCTCCCCCTCAGGCAGATAATTTCCTCTTTTACACTAACGTTTTCTTACGCTTTTATATTTGCTTTACCAAAACTCACTCACGGCCACCCATATGCATTTCATGTCGGAAAATGTATTCCTTTTATTAAAAAGTTACACCAGTTCACCACTGTGCCATTTCTACTAACTATATTTATTCACTTGGCTACCGCACAAAACCTCCTTATCAGCAAATGCCTAATTTCTCTCACACTGTTGTTATTTTCTCATATACAAAGCCTGCTGGGACATATGCGTCTGCTCCTATTCTCCACTATCAAGTTTTCCGGTTATAGCTTAGCAAAACAGCGAAGAGGATTCATACCTGCAGATAAGCCTATCAAAATGCCTTATAAACCTTACAAACACTAAAAGTGCATCTCCACGAAGTAACAGGCAACGGAGCAGGACAGAAGGGTACACAAGTTGCGACCTAGGGAGCTCTAATTCTACGTGCTTGCTGATTCTTTTGTCAATCAAGGCTCGTTGGATGGCCGTCAAATCCGTGAGTACATACATATTTTTTACAGTCTCTGGTACATACACTGGCCATATTTCACCTGCGTTCCTGATGCGTTTACACTTACGCCACCGCACCCTTTGTCACAGCCACTGTTTTAAATATATAGCAAACCGAAACTGCTAAACGGTACACGCTCATCAGACTGTACAAATGCACACAAGGATAGCCATAATCCACAACCGTTTCTTACAGGGTCACTTCGCATTTCTCACTCTCATAATAAAACGCTTTGCAAAAAGAAATTATATCTCATAAAAAAGCACGTTTTCAACGTACAAAAATGCCAAGTTACTCACACATACAAGACATATACCGTCTATAACTTATTCATTCAGACTGCCAAAATCCAGGCCTGCCATTAAAAGTATTGATATCAAAATGACGCCAAGTTACGGTACTACAAACAATATAGGCTATCTTGCCTCACCGAAATTAAATAAGATGTATTCCAAAGCAATGCTACCCAATATTTCCTCAATTCCTTCAAGTCTCCACATACCCACTAGGGGTGTGCAGAGACGTTATTATCTGTATCTGTATCTGTTCAACCAACAAAATTATCTGTATCTGTATCTGTATTCGGATAAAAACACAGGAAGTGGGCGTAGTTTACTGGAAGTCAAGTTAAGCCCCCCCCCCCCCCCCCTTTAACTAGGGGGGCATTGAGCAATCAGAAACTGAAAAAACATATAAATGGAAAGATTCTGTTTTGCATTGGAAATAGAAACTATTTGCAGTGAAGATATATAGAAAAATGTCCTTCAGTTGAAGGGAATAATCTTAAATTCCAATGATTCTGCGTTCGCATTTCTTGATGTGTTAACAGTTCGCTAGGGAAACGTGAGTTTAGAGTATTTACAGTATTTACATAACAGTAATACATGAACTTTTTTGCCTGTTTTATTTCTTTCCCCTACTGAACTAAGTTTGGATAGACTGCAAACCATCTGATGTCCTAATATTTTCCCTTGGTGGCAACTGTTAGCCTACCATGAAAATCTGCACTGGATTTCGTGTTCATTTGGTAGCCAAGACCTATGGTTGATACATACAGCATGTTACATCCTAAACGGATGAATTTTGACTAAAATACAAGGTAAAACGTTTCGTAAAATATTTCGACTGGATTTTTTTAAATGTAGGGAAATAAAGCTGAAACTACAGGTTCTAAGCTTCATTTTGATGTATAGGTTGCGGGGGTTTGAAAGAAATCCGGCTGCCACACCAAGCTTGTGTCTCGCTAGCTCCCGCACCTCCTCCTCGATGTGAGAGTTTCCCTGAGTGATAGCCGGGAATGGTCAGCTCTCAGCCCGCTGCCTGCTGTGCGCTGCCTCGGTGGGGGCGACTACAGAATATAGCGATCACTTTTCAATAATGTGGAGTAAATGAAATGACTAGTTAGTGAAATCATAGTCCTATGTTGCAAACAGAATGGGCATTTTTATCTTGCCATCCACAATGATATGAATCGATTTGAAGAAACATAATGGCTGACGCACAGAACTTTTCGCAGCGCAGTGGCTCAAAGTTGGTTGGTGTGCGTGCCGGAGCTCCAGATACAGCTAGCACCCGTGCGTAACCGCCCCCCCCCCCCCCCCCCCCCCCCCCAACGTTAGATAGAGGCTATGAGAACTCGACATGGAGCTTACTTTTTTTCTTTTACGAATCCGAATAATAACGAGCAACTTCAGGTAGAAGAAATATCTGCTTCCATCGCATTATTCGTGCTTTCCCGAATACAGTATTCGGATTCGGATACATCCCTAATGCCCACACACACACACACACACACACACACACATACATGCACACACACACCCACATGCATACGTGTTTAGAATCAGGAATAAAAATATGCCTTACTTTCTAAATCAGAGGCTGTAGAGTTGGATCATAACCAAACCAGAACAGACATTCTCGCAGTGCAAATAAACAGTTAAATACAGAAAATTCACAGTTTCTCACCATAGCAGTACTTTTCAGGTTCGACTGGGAATGTCTCCTTCCTTGCTGGGTTTGCTGCCACACAGCTGTAGGGGGCGCTGCTCTCTTCTATCTCCAGAGGGAGGGACAGGTTGGAGGTGAGATTAGGGCTGCTGGTGTGGGACAGTGTCTGCCCCTCTCTGTGCCAGGACAAGGTGACCTCTCTCCCATTCTCCACAGAGCACAGCACACTGCAGCTGGGTTTCATCTTGTTCCTGCTGGACACCTGGGGTCTGGGTACTGGATCTGTGCAGAGATACAACAGCAGGGTGGGACTTCAACACTGACCAGTAACACTGACCCCTAACTCCACTCTGTGTGTGAGCCTTCAACACTGACCCCTAACTCCACTCTGTGTGTGAGCCTTCAACACTCACCCCTAACTCCACTCTGTGTGTGAGCCTTCAACACTGACCCCTAATTCCACTCTGTGTGTGAGCCTTCAACACTGACCAGTAACACTGACCCCTAACTCCACTCTGTGTGTGAGCGTTCAACACCGACCCCTAAATCCACTCTGTCTGTGAGCCTTCAACACTGACCAGTAACATTGATCCCTAACTCCACTCTGTGTGTGAGCCTTCAACACTGACCCCTAACTGCACTCTGTCTGTGAGCCTTCAACACTGACCAGTAACACTGACCCCTAACTCCACTCTGTGTGTGAGCCTTCAACACTGACCAGTAACATTGACCCCTAACTCCACTCTGTGTGTGAGCCGTCAACACTGACCCCTAACTCCACTCTGTCTGTGAGCCTTCAACACTGACCCCTAACTGCACTCTGTGTGTGAGCCTTCAACACTGACCAGTAACACTGACCCCTAACTCCACTCTGTGTGAGCCTTCAACACTGACCTTTTACTCCACTCTGTGTGAGCCTTCAACACTGACCCCTAACTCCACTCTGTGTGTGAGCCTTCAACACTGACCAGTAACACTGACCCCTAACTCCACTCTGTGTGAGCCGTCAACACTGACCCCAAACTCTACTCTGTGTGTGAGCCGTAAACACTGACCCCAAACTCTACTGTGTGTGAGCCTTCAACACAGACCCTTAACTCCACTCTGTGTGAGCCTTCAACACTGACCTCTAACTCCTTTCTGTGTGTGAACCTTCAACACTGACCCCTAACTCCACTCTGTGTGTGAGCCTTCAACACTGACCAGTAACACTGACCCCTAACTCCACTCTGTGTGAGCCGTCAACACTGACCCCAAACTCTACTCTGTGTGTGAGCCGTCAACACTGACCCCAAACTCTACTGTGTGTGTGAGCCTTCAACACTGACCCCTAACTCCACTCTGTGTGAGCCTTCAACACAGACCAGTAACACTGACCCCTAACGCCACTCTGTGTGTGAGCCTTCAACACTGACCCCTAACTCCACTCTGTGTGTGAGCCTTCAACACTGACCTCTAACTCTACTGTGTGTGTGAGCCTTCAACACTGACCCCTAACTCCACTCTGTGTGAGCCTTCAACACAGACCAGTAACACTGACCCCTAACTCCACTCTGTGTGTGAGCCTTCAACACTGACCCCTAACTCCAATCTGTGTGTGAGCCTTCAACACTGACCTCTAACTCTACTCTGTGTGTGAGTCTTCAACACTGACCAGTAACACTGACTCCTAACTCCACTCTGTGTGTGAGCCTTCAACACTGAACCCTAACTCCACTCTGTGTGTGAGCCTTCAACACTGACCAGTAACACTGACCCCTAACTCCACTCTGTGTGTGAGCCTTCAACACTGACCCCTAACTCCACTCTGTCTGTGAGCCTTCAACACTGACCCCTAACTGCACTCTGTGTGTGAGCCTTCAACACTGACCAGTAACACTGACCCCTAACTCCACTCTGTGTGAGCCTTCAACACTGACCTTTTACTCCACTCTGTGTGAGCCTTCAACACTGACCCCTAACTCCACTCTGTGTGTGAGCCTTCAACACTGACCAGTAACACTGACCCCTAACTCCACTCTGTGTGAGCCGTCAACACTGACCCCAAACTCTACTCTGTGTGTGCGCCGTAAACACTGACCCCAAACTCTACTGTGTGTGAGCCTTCAACACAGACCCTTAACTCCACTCTGTGTGAGCCTTCAACACTGACCTCTAACTCCTTTCTGTGTGTGAACCTTCAACACTGACCCCTAACTCCACTCTGTGTGTGAGCCTTCAACACTGACCAGTAACACTGACCCCTAACTCCACTCTGTGTGAGCCGTCAACACTGACCCCAAACTCTACTCTGTGTGTGAGCCGTCAACACTGACCCCAAACTCTACTATGTGTGTGAGCCTTCAACACTGACCCCTAACTCCACTCTGTGTGAGCCTTCAACACAGACCAGTAACACTGACCCCTAACTCCACTCTGTGTGTGAGCCTTCAACACTGACCCCTAACTCCACTCTGTGTGTGAGCCTTCAACACTGACCTCTAACTCTACTGTGTGTGTGAGCCTTCAACACTGACCCCTAACTCCACTCTGTGTGAGCCTTCAACACAGACCAGTAACACTGACCCCTAACTCCACTCTGTGTGTGAGCCTTCAACACTGACCCCTAACTCCACTCTGTGTGTGAGCCTTCAACACTGACCTCTAACTCTACTCTGTGTGTGAGTCTTCAACACTGACCAGTAACACTGACTCCTAACTCCACTCTGTGTGTGAGCCTTCAACACTGACCCCTAACTCCACTCTGTGTGTGAGCCTTCAACACTGACCAGTAACACTGACCCCTAACTCCACTCTGTGTGTGAGCCTTCAACACTGACCAGTAACACTGACCCCTAACTCCACTCTGTGTGTGAGCCTTCAACACTGACCCCTAACTCCACTCTGTGTGTGAGCCTTCAACACTGACCTCTAACTCTACTCTGTGTGTGAGTCTTCAACACTGACCAGTAACACTGACTCCTAACTCCACTCTGTGTGTGAGCCTTCAACACTGACCCCTAACTCCACTCTGTGTGTGAGCCTTCAACACTGACCAGTAACACTGACCCCTAACTCCACTCTGTGTGTGAGCCTTCAACACTGACCAGTAACACTGACCCCTAACTGCACTCTGTGTGTGAGCCTTCAACACTGACCCTTAACTCCACTCTGTGTGTGAGCCTTCAACACTGACCCCTAACTCCTTTCTGTGTGTGAGCCTTCAAAACTGACCAGTAACACTGACCCCTAACTCCACTCTGTGTGTGAGCCTTCAACACTGACCAGTAACATTGACCCCTAACTCCACTCTGTGTGTGAGCCTTCAACACTGACCCCTAACTCCACTCTGTCTGTGAGCCTTCAACACTGACCCCTAACTGCACTCTGTGTGTGAGCCTTCAACACTGACCAGTAAAACTGACCCCTAACTCCTTACTGTGTGTGAGCCTTCAACACTGACCAGTAACACTGACCCCTAACTCCACTCTGTGTGTGAGCCTTCAACACTGACCAGTAACACTGACCCCTAACTCCTTTCTGTGTGTGAGCCTTCAACACTGACCAGTAACACTGACCCCTAACTCCACTCTGTGTGTGAGCCTTCAACACTGACCAGTAACATTGACCCCTAACTCCATTCTGTGTGTGAGCCTTCAACACTGACCCCTAACTTCACTCTGTCTGTGAGCCTTCAATACTGACCCCTAACTGCACTCTGTGTGTGAGTTTTCAACACTGACTCTTAACTCCACTCTGTGTGAGCCTTCAACACTGACCTCTAACTCCTTTCTGTGTGTGAGCCTTCAACACTGACCCCTAACTCCACTCTGTGTGTGAGCCTTCAACACTGACCAGTAACACTGACTCCTAACTCCACTCTGTGTGAGTCGTCAACACTGACCCGAAACTCTACTCTGTGTGTGAGCCGTCAACACTGACCCCAAACTCTACTGTGTGTGAGCCTTCAACTCAGACCAGTAACACTGACCCCTAACTCCACTCTGTGTGTGAGCCTTCAACACTGACCAGTAACACTGACCCCTAACTCCACTCTGTGTGTGAACCTTCAACACTGACCAGTAACACTGACCCCTAACTGCACTCTGTGTGTGAGCCTTCAACACTGACCCTTAACTCCACTCTGTGTGTGAGCCTTCAACACTGACCCCTAACTCATTTCTGTGTGTGAGCCTTCAACACTGACCAGTAACACTGACCCCTAACTCCACTCTGTGTGTGAGCCTTCAACACTGACCAGTAACATTGACCCCTAACTCCACTCTGTGTGTGAGCCTTCAACACTGACCCCTAACTCCACTCTGTCTGTGAGCCTTCAACACTGACCCCTAACTGCACTCTGTGTGTGAGCCTTCAACACTGACCAGTAAAACTGACCCCTAACTCCTTTCTGTGTGTGAGCCTTCAACACTGACCAGTAACACTGACCCCTAACTCCACTCTGTGTGTGAGCCTTCAACACTGACCAGTAACACTGACCCCTAACTCCTTTCTGTGTGTGAGCCTTCAACACTGACCAGTAACACTGACCCCTAACTCCACTCTGTGTGTGAGCCTTCAACACTGACCAGTAACATTGACCCCTAACTCCATTCTGTGTGTGAGCCTTCAACACTGACCCCTAACTTCACTCTGTCTGTGAGCCTTCAATACTGACCCCTAACTGCACTCTGTGTGTGAGTTTTCAACACTGACTCTTAACTCCACTCTGTGTGAGCCTTCAACACTGACCTCTAACTCCGTTCTGTGTGTGAGCCTTCAACACTGACCCCTAACTCCACTCTGTGTGTGAGCCTTCAACACTGACCAGTAACACTGACTCCTAACTCCACTCTGTGTGAGTCGTCAACACTGACCCGAAACTCTACTCTGTGTGTGAGCCGTCAACACTGACCCCAAACTCTACTGTGTGTGAGCCTTCAACACAGACCAGTAACACTGACCCCTAACTCCACTCTGTGTGTGAGCCTTCAACACTGACCAGTAACACTGACCCCTAACTCCACTCTGTGTGTGAACCTTCAACACTGACCAGTAACACTGACCCCTAACTGCACTCTGTGTGTGAGCCTTCAACACTGACCCTTAACTCCACTCTGTGTGTGAGCCTTCAACACTGACCCCTAACTCATTTCTGTGTGTGAGCCTTCAACACTGACCAGTAACACTGACCCCTAACTCCACTCTGTGTGTGAGCCTTCAACACTGACCAGTAACATTGACCCCTAACTCCACTCTGTGTGTGAGCCTTCAACACTGACCCCTAACTCCTTTCTGTGTGTGAGCCTTCAACACTGACCAGTAACACTGACCCCTAACTCCACTCTGTGTGTGAGCCTTCAACACTGACCAGTAACACTGACCCCTAACTCCTTTCTGTGTGTGAGCCTTCAACACTGACCAGTAACACTGACCCCTAACTCCACTCTGTGTGTGAGCCTTCAACACTGACCAGTAACATTGACCCCTAACTCCATTCTGTGTGTGAGCCTTCAACACTGACCCCTAACTTCACTCTGTCTGTGAGCCTTCAATACTGACCCCTAACTGCACTCTGTGTGTGAGTTTTCAACACTGACTCTTAACTCCACTCTGTGTGAGCCTTCAACACTGACCTCTAACTCCTTTCTGTGTGTGAGCCTTCAACACTGACCCCTAACTCCACTCTGTGTGTGAGCCTTCAACACTGACCAGTAACACTGACTCCTAACTCCACTCTGTGTGAGTCGTCAACACAGACCCGAAACTCTACTCTGTGTGTGAGCCGTCAACACTGACCCCAAACTCTACTGTGTGTGAGCCTTCAACACAGACCAGTAACACTGACCCCTAACTCCACTCTGTGTGTGAGCCTTCAACACTGACCAGTAACACTGACCCCTAACTCCACTCTGTGTGTGAACCTTCAACACTGACCAGTAACACTGACCCCTAACTGCACTCTGTGTGTGAGCCTTCAACACTGACCCTTAACTCCACTCTGTGTGTGAGCCTTCAACACTGACCCCTAACTCATTTCTGTGTGTGAGCCTTCAACACTGACCAGTAACACTGACCCCTAACTCCACTCTGTGTGTGAGCCTTCAACACTGACCAGTAACATTGACCCCTAACTCCACTCTGTGTGTGAGCCTTCAACACTGACCCCTAACTCCACTCTGTCTGTGAGCCTTCAACACTGACCCCTAACTGCACTCTGTGTGTGAGCCTTCAACACTGACCAGTAAAACTGACCCCTAACTCCATTCTGTGTGTGAGCCTTCAACACTGACCAGTAACACTGACCCCTAACTCCACTCTGTGTGTGAGCCTTCAACACTGACCAGTAACACTGACCCCTAACTCCTTTCTGTGTGTGAGCCTTCAACACTGACCAGTAACACTGACCCCTAACTCCACTCTGTGTGTGAGCCTTCAACACTGACCAGTAACATTGACCCCTAACTCCACTCTGTGTGTGAGCCTTCAACACTGACCCCTAACTCCACTCTGTCTGTGAGCCTTCAATACTGACCCCTAACTGCACTCTGTGTGTGAGTTTTCAACACTGACTCTTAACTCCACTCTGTGTGAGCCTTCAACACTGACCTCTAACTCCTTTCTGTGTGTGAGCCTTCAACACTGACCCCTAACTCCACTCTGTGTGTGAGCCTTCAACACTGACCAGTAACACTGACTCCTAACTCCACTCTGTGTGAGCCGTCAACACTGACCCCAAACTCTACTCTGTGTGTGAGCCGTCAACACTGACCCCAAACTCTACTGTGTGTGAGCCTTCAACACAGACCAGTAACACTGACCCCTAACTCCACTCTGTGTGTGAGCCTTCAACACTGACCCCTAACTCCACTCTGTGTGTGAGCCTTCAACACTGACCCCTAACTCCACTCTGTGTGTGAGCCTTCAACACTGACCAGTAACACTGACCCCTAACTCCACTCTGTGTGTGAACCTTCAACACTGACCAGTAACACAGACCCCTAACTGCATTCTGTGTGTGAGCCTTCAACACTGACCCTTAACTCCACTCTGTGTGTGAGCCTTCAACACTGACCCCTAACTCCACTCTGTGTGTGAGCCTTCAACACTGACCCCTAACTCCACTCTGTGTGTGAGCCTTCAACACTGACCAGTAACACTGACCCTTAACTCCACTCTGTGTGTGAGCCTTCAACACTGACCTCTAACTCCATTCTGTGTGTGAGCCTTCAACACTGACCCCTAACTCCACTCTGTGTGTGAACCTTCAACACTGACCAGTAACACTGACCCCTAACTCCACTCTGTGTGAGCCTTCAACACTGACCCCAAACTCTACTCTGTGTGTGAGCCTTCAACACTGACCCCAAACTCTACTCTGTGTGTGAGCCTTCAACACAGACCAGTAACACTGACCCCTAACTGCACTCTGTGTGTGAGCCTTCAACACTGACTCTTAACTCCACTCTGTGTGTGAGCCTTCAACACTGACCCCTAACTTATTTCTGTGTGTGAGCCTTCAACACTGACCAGTAACACTGACCCCTAACTCCTTTCTGTGTGTGAGCCTTCAACACTGACCAGTAACACTGACCCCTAACTCCACTCTGTGTGTGAGCGTTCAACACCGACCCCTAAATCCACTCTGTCTGTGAGCCTTCAACACTGACCAGTAACATTGATCCCTAACTCCACTCTGTGTGTGAGCCTTCAACACTGACCCCTAACTCCCCTCTGTGTGTGAGCCTTCAACACTGACATTACATTACATTACATTACAGGCATTTAGCAGACGCTCTTATCCAGAGCGACTTACACAACTTTTACATAGCATTTTACATTGTATCCATTTATACAGCTGGATATATACTGAAGCAATGCAGGTTAAGTACCTTGCTCAAGGGTACAACGGCAGTGTCCTTACCCGGGAATCGAACCTGCGACCTTTCGGTTACAAGCCCAGTTCCTTACCCACTGTGCTACACTCCGTACACTGACCCCTAACTCCACTCTGTGTGTGAGCCTTCAACACTGACCAGTAACATTGACCCCTAACTCCACTCTGTGTGTGAGCCTTCAACACTGACCCCTAACTCCACTCTGTGTGTGAGCCTTCAACACTGACCCTTAACTCCACTCTGTGTGTGAGCCTTCAACACTGACCCCTAACTCCTTTCTGTGTGTGAGCCTTCAACACTGACCAGTAACACTGACCCCTAACTCCACTCTGTGTGTGAGCCTTCAACACTGACCAGTAACATTGACCCCTAACTCCACTCTGTGTGTGAGCCTTCAACACTGACCCCTAACTCCACTCTGTCTGTGAGCCTTCAACACTGACCCCTAACTGCACTCTGTGTGTGAGCCTTCAACACTGACCAGTAAAACTGACCCCTAACTCCTTTCTGTGTGTGAGCCTTCAACACTGACCAGTAACACTGACCCCTAACTCCACTCTGTGTGTGAGCCTTCAACACTGACCAGTAACACTGACCCCTAACTCCTTTCTGTGTGTGAGCCTTCAACACTGACCAGTAACACTGACCCCTAACTCCACTCTGTGTGTGAGCCTTCAACACTGACCAGTAACATTGACCCCTAACTCCACTCTGTGTGTGAGCCTTCAACACTGACCCCTAACTTCACTCTGTCTGTGAGCCTTCAATACTGACCCCTAACTGCACTCTGTGTGTGAGTTTTCAACACTGACTCTTAACTCCACTCTGTGTGAGCCTTCAACACTGACCTCTAACTCCTTTCTGTGTGTGAGCCTTCAACACTGACCCCTAACTCCACTCTGTGTGTGAGCCTTCAACACTGACCAGTAACACTGACTCCTAACTCCACTCTGTGTGAGTCGTCAACACTGACCCGAAACTCTACTCTGTGTGTGAGCCGTCAACACTGACCCCAAACTCTACTGTGTGTGAGCCTTCAACACAGACCAGTAACACTGACCCCTAACTCCACTCTGTGTGTGAGCCTTCAACACTGACCAGTAACACTGACCCCTAACTCCACTCTGTGTGTGAACCTTCAACACTGACCAGTAACACTGACCCCTAACTGCACTCTGTGTGTGAGCCTTCAACACTGACCCTTAACTCCACTCTGTGTGTGAGCCTTCAACACTGACCCCTAACTCATTTCTGTGTGTGAGCCTTCAACACTGACCAGTAACACTGACCCCTAACTCCACTCTGTGTGTGAGCCTTCAACACTGACCAGTAACATTGACCCCTAACTCCACTCTGTGTGTGAGCCTTCAACACTGACCCCTAACTCCACTCTGTCTGTGAGCCTTCAACACTGACCCCTAACTGCACTCTGTGTGTGAGCCTTCAACACTGACCAGTAAAACTGACCCCTAACTCCTTTCTGTGTGTGAGCCTTCAACACTGACCAGTAACACTGACCCCTAACTCCACTCTGTGTGTGAGCCTTCAACACTGACCAGTAACACTGACCCCTAACTCCTTTCTGTGTGTGAGCCTTCAACACTGACCAGTAACACTGACCCCTAACTCCACTCTGTGTGTGAGCCTTCAACACTGACCAGTAACATTGACCCCTAACTCCACTCTGTGTGTGAGCCTTCAACACTGACCCCTAACTCCACTCTGTCTGTGAGCCTTCAATACTGACCCCTAACTGCACTCTGTGTGTGAGTTTTCAACACTGACTCTTAACTCCACTCTGTGTGAGCCTTCAACACTGACCTCTAACTCCTTTCTGTGTGTGAGCCTTCAACACTGACCCCTAACTCCACTCTGTGTGTGAGCCTTCAACACAGACCAGTAACACTGACCCCTAACTCCACTCTGTGTGTGAGCCTTCAACACTGACCAGTAACACTGACCCCTAACTCCACTCTGTGTGTGAACCTTCAACACTGACCAGTAACACTGACCCCTAACTGCACTCTGTGTGTGAGCCTTCAACACTGACCCTTAACTCCACTCTGTGTGTGAGCCTTCAACACTGACCCCTAACTCATTTCTGTGTGTGAGCCTTCAACACTGACCAGTAACACTGACCCCTAACTCCACTCTGTGTGTGAGCCTTCAACACTGACCAGTAACATTGACCCCTAACTCCACTCTGTGTGTGAGCCTTCAACACTGACCCCTAACTCCACTCTGTCTGTGAGCCTTCAACACTGACCCCTAACTGCACTCTGTGTGTGAGCCTTCAACACTGACCAGTAAAACTGACCCCTAACTCCTTTCTGTGTGTGAGCCTTCAACACTGACCAGTAACACTGACCCCTAACTCCACTCTGTGTGTGAGCCTTCAACACTGACCAGTAACACTGACCCCTAACTCCTTTCTGTGTGTGAGCCTTCAACACTGACCAGTAACACTGACCCCTAACTCCACTCTGTGTGTGAGCCTTCAACACTGACCAGTAACATTGACCCCTAACTCCACTCTGTGTGTGAGCCTTCAACACTGACCCCTAACTCCACTCTGTCTGTGAGCCTTCAATACTGACCCCTAACTGCACTCTGTGTGTGAGTTTTCAACACTGACTCTTAACTCCACTCTGTGTGAGCCTTCAACACTGACCTCTAACTCCTTTCTGTGTGTGAGCCTTCAACACTTACCCCTAACTCCACTCTGTGTGTGAGCCTTCAACACTAACCAGTAACCCTGACTCCTAACTCCACTCTGTGTGAGCCGTCAACACTGACCCCAAACTTTACTCTGTGTGTGAGCCGTCAACACTGACCCCAAACTCTACTGTGTGTGAGCCTTCAACACAGACCAGTAACACTGACCCCTAACTCCACTCTGTGTGTGAGCCTTCAACACTGACCCCTAACTCCACTCTGTGTGTGAGCCTTCAACACTGACCCCTAACTCCACTCTGTGTGTGAGCCTTCAACACTGACCAGTAACACTGACCCCTAACTCCACTCTGTGTGTGAACCTTCAACACTGACCAGTAACACAGACCCCTAACTGCATTCTGTGTGTGAGCCTTCAACACTGACCCTTAACTCCACTCTGTGTGTGAGCCTTCAACACTGACCCCTAACTCCACTCTGTGTGTGAGCCTTCAACACTGACCCCTAACTCCACTCTGTGTGTGAGCCTTCAACACTGACCAGTAACACTGACCCTTAACTCCACTCTGTGTGTGAGCCTTCAACACTGACCTCTAACTCCTTTCTGTGTGTGAGCCTTCAACACTGACCCCTAACTCCACTCTGTGTGTGAGCCTTCAACACTGACCAGTAACACTGACCCCTAACTCCTTTCTGTGTGTGAGCCTTCAACACTGACCAGTAACACTGACCCCTAACTCCACTCTGTGTGTGAGCGTTCAACACCGACCCCTAAATCCACTCTGTCTGTGAGCCTTCAACACTGACCAGTAACATTGATCCCTAACTCCACTCTGTGTGTGAGCCTTCAACACTGACCCCTAACTCCCCTCTGTGTGTGAGCCTTCAACACTGACATTACATTACATTACATTACAGGCATTTAGCAGACGCTCTTATCCAGAGCGACTTACACAACTTTTACATAGCATTTTACATTGTATCCATTTATACAGCTGGATATATACTGAAGCAATGCAGGTTAAGTACCTTGCTCAAGGGTACAACGGCAGTGTCCTTACCCGGGAATCGAACCTGCGACCTTTCGGTTACAAGCCCAGTTCCTTACCCACTGTGCTACACTCCGTACACTGACCCCTAACTCCACTCTGTGTGTGAGCCTTCAACACTGACCAGTAACATTGACCCCTAACTCCACTCTGTGTGTGAGCCTTCAACACTGACCCCTAACTCCACTCTGTGTGTGAGCCTTCAACACTGACCCCTAACTCCACTCTGTCTGTGAGCCTTCAATACTGACCCCTAACTCCACTCTGTGAGCCTTCAACACTGACCAGTAACACTGACCCCTAACTCCACTCTGTGTGTGAGCCTTCAACACTGACCCCTAACTCTACTCTGTGTGTGAGTCTTCAACACTGACCAGTAACACTGACTCCTAACTCCACTCTGTGTGTGAGCCTTCAACACTGACCCCTAACTCCACTCTGTGTGTGAGCCTTCAACACTGACCAGTAACACTGACCCCTAACTCCACTCTGTGTGTGAACCTTCAACACTGACCCGTAACACTGACCCCTAACTGCACTCTGTGTGTGAGCCTTCAACACTGACCCTTAACTCCACTCTGTGTGTGAGCCTTCAACACTGACCCCTAACTCCACTCTGTGTGTGAGCCTTCAACACTGACCAGTAACACTGACCCCTATTTCCATTCTGTGTGTGAGCGTTCAACACTGACCCCTAAATCCACTCTGTCTATGAGCATTCAACACTGACCAGTAACACTGATCCCTAACTCCACTCTGTGTGTGAGCCTTCAACACTGACCCTTAACTCCACTCTGTGTGTGAGCCTTCAACACTGACCTCTAACTCCACTCTGTGTGTGAGCCTTCAACACTGACCCCTAACTCTACTGTGTGTGTGAGCCTTCAACACTGACCAGTAACACTGACCCCTAACTCCACTCTGTGTGTGAGCTTTCGACACTGACCAGTAACACAGTGGCCCCTGTTGGACTCATATGTACTCTGCTGGTGTTGAATTAACACATTTGTACTGCGTACACTTGCACATGCACAGGAAGACACACAGACATGCGCAGTGAAAACCACTCAGATAATCAGTAGATAGAAACGCTGCCGATACTGACCGTACACAGTCAGCTGGTATTTTATCTCCACAATTTGTGGCCCATCACTGTTCTGCACTTTGTAGACTCCAGAGTCCTCCATCTTCAGCTCAGCAAGGTAGAAGAGTCCAGTGCTTCTGTCCCACTGCAGTCTGCTACTGTACTTACCAGTGATGTATTCATTGTTTTTAATCACCTTGGCGATCTGATTGTCATTTTTATAAAAATATCCAGTGTTTTTCACTGCAGTTTGGAAATGGACTCTGTCTCCCACAATATAGTTTAGTTCCTTTGACTGAGTAAAAGATATGTACAAACCTGAGAAGAGACAGGGGGGGGGGGGGGGGGGGGGGGAGGGGGGAGGGAAACTGTTTGTACCGTAAGGACATGTTCCCCACTGTCTTTCCTGCGGGGGTTGTATGTATTTTAAAACAAAATATAAAAGACCACTAAATAAAAACCTCAAAGCACATGAAGACAGTGTAGAATTAGTGAGCAGTCATGAGTCCCTGGGGAAGCTTTTGATATGTTAAAAAAAGTTTTTGAAGAATTAAAATGTCAAAGCTCCTTTTTCTATACTGCCCAAATTCACATTTTTGGCCAGAATCTTATATAACATAAAGAAAAATGAACTATCTTTGCCATTGCCCTTTATCCGTTACACAGTTTTGGTCCCACAAGGACCAGTATCAGGCCCTCTTCCGGTGGTGCTTGAATGCAGATGACACTGCAGCCCACACACATGCGGCTTACAAACAGCCTCAGCAAAAATTTTAACAAAACCGTTTTAGCGTTTTTCCCAGTCATTTAAATTCCAATGAATGATTTTACAGTAAATCTCAGAAACTGAAACACGAGAGAGCAGAGAATGAAGGAAGTACAGCCGATTAGGAGTGTGCCACTGTCCTAAAAAAAGCAGAATAAGACACAGCTATGCCGTTAAACACTTCAAAACATGACTGGGGTTTGATAGTTCTCTCAGTTTTAATTATGCATGCTTAATCTTCCTGTAAATATTGCATTCATTATTGAATCTTTCTCCATTCTGAAAAAAAAGCCTTACTATACTAAAAAGCTACTGTATACTGCCTCCACTCTAACAGGTATATAACAGTATAACAGATTCCTACATGCACTCTAACAGGTATATAACAGTATAACAGAGCCCTACCTGTACTCTAACAGCTATATAACAGTATAACAGAGTCCTACCTGCACTCTAACAGGTATATAACAGTATAACAGAGTCCTACCTGCACTCTAACAGGTATATAACAGTATAACAGAGTCCTACCTGCACTCTAACAGGTATATAACAGTATAACAGACTCCTACCTGCACTCAAACAGGTATATAACAGTATAACAGATTCCTACATGCACTCTAACAGGTATATAACAGTATAACAGAGTCCTCCCTGCACTCTAACAGGTATATAACAGTATAACAGGGTCCTACCTGCACTCTAACAGGTATATAACAGTATAACAGGGTCCTACCTGCACTCAAACAGGTATATAACAGAATAACGGCTGCTCTCATGTTGCTCTGAAATAAGGGTTTCACTGGCCGAAACTGCAACTTGGACTTCCTGAATCTAAACTGCTTTCTTAGACCGCACCCTACCACATCACACCACAAACTCAGACACACATACACGCACGCAAACACAGGCGTGCGCGTGCACACACGCACACACACACACAGGCGTGCACGCATGCACATACACACACACACGGGTATGCACATGCACGCACAGACATGCACACACACACACGCACACACATGCACGCGCACACACACGCATAGACACACACACGCACGGGCATGCGCGCACACACACACACACACTCGCACTCGCGCACACACACACACACACGGGCATGCACACACACACACACACGCACACTCGCGCACACACACACACACACGGGCATGCACACACACACACACACACACACACTCGCGCACACACGGGCATGCGCACACACACACGCACACACGCACACTTGCGCACACACACGCACGGGTATGCACAAACACACACACACACACACGCACACTCGCGCACACACACACACACGGGCATGCACACACACACACACACACACACACACACGCACACTCGCGCACACACACACACACGGGTATGCACAAACACACACACACACACACACACACACGCACACTCGCGCACACACACACACACACAGGCATGCACAAACACACACAACTGTGAGTCAGGGAAACCGAAAGCCACTGACTGGACCATCATGGCACCAGAGGACCAGCAGTAGGAACAGTGGCCTCTAGAGGAGAAGATGAGAAGTGCAGAGTGAAAGATGAGTGTGGATAATGGGGTACAGGCCCCTCTCTGCTGTGGAGCTTTGGGGAGCAGCTCACTTCCCAGTGTGGTTCACCAGCTACAGCAGCAATAGAGGCGTCAGTGAATACTGTCCTATCTTATCTCTGCACTATAACGTCCCCTAAATGGTTTTTATCAAACCCTGGCTCTATGGCTCTGAGTGAATGGTGCATTTCTGTTTTGTTTTTTTACCATTTTTGGTAAAGAATAATTCGGACTCATGAGATCTCTATTGGTAGTTAACTTGCTCACTTTTAGGTTCATGCTGCCTTTGTGCCACCAACTATGGAGACAGAGTTCCTTGCCAGCCCTCTGGAGACTGGACCACTAGACCCCCTACTAACTGGACCACTAGACCCCCTACTAACTGGACCACTAGACCCCCTACTAACTGGACCACTACACTCCCTACTAACTGGACCACTAGACCCCCTACTAACTGGACCACTAGACCCCCTAATAACTGGACCACTAGGCCCCTACTAACTGGACCACTACACCCCCTACTAACTGGACCACTACACCCCCTACTAACTGGACCACTACACCCCCTACTAACTGGATCACTACACCCCCTACTAACTGGACCACTAGCCCCCTACTAACTGGACCACTAGACCCCTACTAACTGGACCACTAGACCCCCTACTAACTGGACCACTAGACCCCCTACTAACTGGACCACTACACTCCCTACTAACTGTCAGACAGATTGAGGGAATCTCAAAGGGAAGCCAGACACTGGCCTCCTTTAAATCAATCATATCTTTTTTAAATGTAAATTTCCCGCCATAGAGAGTATTTAAAGCCGTTCAGTTCCCATATCAGGGGCCAGGTTCGCTCGGCTGAACCCAGGGCTGGTGTCATCGTCCCTCATACTTACGCTCTGCTACTGCTGTTATTTTTAAAAATAAAGTCATTATTTCCTTTATTGAAACTGAGAACCATGCTTCTTTTAACACAGCCAGTTCTGGCTCCATTTTAAATTCCTTTCAGAACGTGGGTTTATAAAGTCTGATCTGTGCGATGCTGAAGGCGTGAAGCCACAGCTGCTTTGTCCTCATTGTGAATGTGACCCAGACGCTCGTTTCCTGTCTCAGGCCTTCTCAGTAAGTATGTTGTGCCACTTGCTTTAGCAGCAAGCGTGTATCGAGTCGCTAACCGCAAGCAGCCCGAAGAACCACGACCTCATCTTAAGGCCGAGTGACACGCAAACCCAACGCACGATGGACGGAAAGTTTTCATCATCTAGATTTCTCCACGGACAGGATGCTCTGACCTGCAACACATTCACTGCGATACGGAGATGAACCCCTTTAAAGGGCTTATCATAGCCATCGTATGTGTAGAGTGTATGAAACCACACTTTGAGAAAATGTTATTGACTGCGTCATGGCAGGTCTTAGAGGATTCAGTGGGAGGTTATGGGTAAAGTGCAGCTGTGCAAACACACCAGTTTACTCTGATTAAAAGCAATCAATGATAGATTATTAAAAATAATTACATTTTAATTAAAAAATAATAATCCTCATTTCTCAAATAGATTTAGTGCTGCCACACCATAAATTTGACAAAATCTTACAAGCCTAGCAGGGGAAAAACAGTTGTTCATAGAGCAATGTTGGTAAGTTATAACAGTTTTAGAGCCCAGTGATACTAAAGTTTTTGGTCTTCATTTTCAACAAATGAATATAACAATAGCTGATACAAGAAATAAATAAGAGTGAAAATAAGAGTTAATGTTTATGCTTGACATTTTCTAAAGTTAAATATACATTCCAACACTCTCGAAGAGGAGTTTGCAATCCTGATCGTGGTTTTCATTGTCCCTTTTAATCAATAAGAGCAGTTTATTACGCAGTCAACTCACTTCAACCTGGTTGCTTGCATCTGAATGTGATACAATTTTTAAGATGAAAACAAAAACCAGCAGAGCTTCACGCTCTCCAGCACTAGGGTTGCAGAGCCAGAGCCAATCTAAACGCCGTGCTTCCATACTGATGCATTTGCATAGCTCTATTTCTGAGGTACTCCGCTTAACTTGAGATGATTCCCAGCACAGTCAAATACAGTTCAATGCTGCAAATGCATGAAAGAACACAAAAAATGTTTTTTTTTTCTATGCCAGTTTTGATAATGTGATAAAATATGATATGGGGGGGTAGGTAGGAGGAGCCAAGAAGCCTGCAGTTTGATCCCTGTCAGCTGATTCCATAGCATTCAGGACCATGGACCATGGAGCAGCTTCACATAGCAAACACACCTGACACACCTGAGGGTGATAAGGAATAACCTTATTAAACAAGCACACCCAACAATAAGGAATAAGCTCATTATACAAACACACCCAACACACCTGAGGGTGATAAGGAATAAGCTCATTAAAAAAACACACCTGGCTGAGGGTGATTAGGAATAAGCTCATTAAACAAACACACCTGACACACCTGAGCGTGATAAGGAATAACCTTATTAAACAAGCACACCCAACACTAAGGAATAAGCTCATTAAACAAACACACCTGAGGGTGATTAGTCTCAATGCCTCTGTTAGGCCTATTATAAAGGGACAGCTTGCATGACTGCTTTTGCATATGAGCAACCTCTAGTTTTAAAATGGATGCTTTTTCATCCCCTACTTCTAATTATGTTTTATTTCCCTTTTATTTTCCTGTGCCAGGAAAGCAAAAACCCCTGACTGCATGGTAGGGAGACTAAACAGGAAGCTCGTTTTCAGTGTTTCACTGAAGCCACAGGGTAGACGTGTAAAATCTCAGTCTCGCCTTGGTCAGGCACCCCACACTCCTGAGAATCCAAACCTTTCATATTACAAATAAAGATGATGTTTGCTGTATGCATCATTTCTGTATTGTGACCACTGCATATGTCCAAAAATGATTTTCACAGGGCAGTAAACATTCCTGCAATAAATGCATTCCCTCAGTGGATGAGTTTCTGGAAATAATCGCCCCAGTTTCCAACACTGATGGCAACTCACAGAGATTCTAATATTTAGTGTACTTTAGCGTGTCACAAGTGTCTGCTTTACAGCTTTATTACTCTGTCAGTTTTGCCTCCATCTTATTTTTCTTTTTTTCTACTGATCTGCAAAATCCAGAACTTACTAAGAGGTCTTGTGTAAATATTCAAAATGGATCCAACAGAACTGTTAGAAAACACAAAAGCAGCAGTGGGGTTTTGAAAATATGTTTTTCCACATCCTTAACATGCTTCAAGCAAAAGGCAAAGTGTTGAGTCTGATTTTGCAACAGGTACTCACCAGAGGGGTTAGTCTGCTGATTCTAGTGCTTTTGCTGGTTTGTATATTTGCAATATTGCCAGGGATAAAGGGGAAGTAAGCACTGCTGGGTCCATCTGTTTCCCCCCGACTCTGTCTGTTTGGAGTTCAGTTCGTCCTCCAGGCTGGGCGTGTGCCAGACGCAGGGCTGCTGTGTGGCTCTGCAGCAGAAACACAGTTTCTGTTTCACTCAGAGCTGCACTACAACTTCTGTGCTAACAATGCCAGGCTAATGAATAATACTGTGCACATGTTGCTTAGTGCTGCTCAGCTTCAGTATTAACCAAGCCCAGTCCTGCTTAGCTTCAGTACTGACCAAGGCCAGCCTGCTCAGCTTCAGTATTAACCAAGCCCAGTCCTGCTTAGCTTCAGTACTGACCAAGGCCAGCCTGCTTAGCTTCAGTACTGACCAAGGCCAGCCTGCTTAGCTTCAGTACTAACCAAGCCCAGTCCTGCTTAGCTTAAGTACTAACCAGGCCCAGTCTGCTTAGCTTCAGTACTGACCAATCCCAGCCTGCTTAGCTTCAGTAGTAACCAAGCCCAGTCTGCTTAGCTTCAGTAGTAACCAAGCCCAGTCCTGCTTAGCTTCAGTAGTAACCAAGCCCAGCCCTGCTTAGCTTCAGTACTAATCAAGCCCAGCCCTACTTAGCTTCAGTATTAACCAAACCCAGCCTGCTTCGCTTCAGTAGTAACCAAGCCCAGCCTACTTAGCTTCAGTAGTAACCAAACCCAGTCTGCTTAGCTTCAGTAGTAACCAAACCCAATCTGCTTAGCTTCAGTAGTAACCAATCCCAGTCTGTTTAGCTTCAGTAGTAACCAAGCCCAGCCTGCTTAGCTTCAGTAGTAACCTGCAGTCCTGCTTAGCCTGGGGAAAGTAACAGGGTGGTAAAGCTGCTGGTAAAGGGAATATATATAATGCACATAATACAAATCCTTTCTACTTCTTCATCTTTCAATGTAGTGACATTAAATCCCTTGCCGGAAAAAGTATTACATCACTCACTTTAACAACTAAAAAGGTCATAATGATATACGAACCGCAGGACAGTGGGTTGATAGATAAGACTTGTGAAAATTATGTCACAGCTACTCATTTTAACAGGTAAATTTAAACACTGCATGCTGTGGTTCTCAGCGGGTTTAAATATCCTGTAGGCCAGCGGTCCCCAACCCCCGGGCCACGGTACCGGTCCGTGGGTCATTTGGTACCGGGCCGCACAAGAAAGAATAAATAACTTACATTATTTCCGTTTTATTTATTATCTGAGCCTGAACGATGTTTTATTTTGAAAAATGACCGGATTCTCTCCGTTACATCTCGGTCACGTGATACGTTAACGCTAAAATTTAACCCACAAGCAAGCAAAATGAGTAAAAAACAGACGTCTTTGGAAAGTTTCTTTGCGAAGGGGAAAAAACCCAGTGAGGGGCGACATGGCTCAGGAGGTAAGAGCGATTGTCTGGCAGTCGGAGGGTTGCCGGTTCAAACCCCGGCCTGGGCGCGTCGAAGTGTCCTTGAGCAAGACACCTAACCCCTAACTGCTCTGGCGAATGAGAGGCATCAATTGTAAAGCGCTTTGGATAAAAGCGCTATATAAATGCAGTCCATTTACCAAGAAGAGCCTCGGAAAGAAAAAAACGGGAACAAGATGGACAGAAGCAATTACTGAGGACCACCACATCAACAAATGCGAGTGCACTGAGAGCATCATACTTGGTGGCTAACCGGATTTGTGGGGACGGCGTGTGAACAGAGGCATATTGGACATGTTTCAAACATTAGCGGGGATTTTGGGTGAGACAGCCCGAGCCTTCATTCTCCCAGCTGGTGCACGATCACCTGTCTTTGCTTTTAAAAGAGTTCGAGCGCTACTTCCCAACCACAAAAGACCCACGAACTGCCAAGGAATGGATCCGCGACCCATTTGTCAACAAACCAGGTGAATCCAGCATGTCTGTGCAAGAAGAAGATCAACTGCTGGAGATCGCAAATGACGGCGGCCTTAAAAGTATGTTCGAGACAACAACTGTGCCGGTGTTCTGGATTAAAGTCATGGCAGAATACCCTGAGATCGCCACAACAGCACTGAAAACCCTGTTGCCATTTCCGACATCCTATCTGTGTGAAGCGGGGTTTTCTGCAGTGACAGCAACCAAAACAAAATTACGGAGTAGACCGGACATAAACCACACACTTCGGGTGTCATTGTCTCCCATTACCCCTAGATGGGACTGTCTCGTTGCAGAGAAACAAGCTTAGGGCTCCCATTGATTTAGCGTTATGGTGAGTTAAAATTTTCATGCACTTTATATTCGTTTTTGTGGTGTATCTGTATCTTATTTTTAAGGCATGTTTAAACGTTACCATAGCGACCAGAGAGCGTTAGGGGGCAGAGAGGATGTTACTCATGTTGTGTTGTTGGCGCGATGTTACGAGGACGCTGCTAATAAAGTTGCATACGAGTACACAGTGGATTCACGTTTATTATTATATTTACAATATACCACAGTTTTTATGCCGGTCGTATCATTTTATTTTGTTGTATTTATCCGCCACACCTTAAAGGCCGGTCCGTGAAAATATTGTCTGACATTAAACCGGTCCTTGGCGCTAAAAAGGTTGGGGACCCCTGCTGTAGGCTACAACAAGCTAGCTAAATTAGCTGATGCTGCATAGCATCATTTTGAATATTGGCCTAATCGTATGTCCAAGAAAGCATTTTCCCTAAACACTTATCTTGCACCTTTGAAGCCAACCGAAAGCTGTTGGTTCAAGAGGGAAAAAAGGTGGCAGAGTTTTCACCGCAGGGTTAATGTGGGAGGATAGTTAACTGAAAAAGGATAGGTTATTTAATTGGTGCATCAGAATTGTATTTGCCTATTCGATTTCTGCCATGTGGGGGCACCCTTGCCTTAGAAAAATTATAGATGCACTTTTTTCGAAAAGGCTCATAAAATGTCCAACTATAGTTGAACGGATCAAGATGTGCTGCAGACTTTTTCCCCCTTTGATTATGAGGCTCAATGACTTGAAGTTTACTTCAACTAACAAAATAGATTTTTGAATGTGTTCAAAATTCTATATTTTTAAATGAATCATTACTACGTTTTACCTGGAATCAATAACAACATGCTTTGGGAGTAACATGTATTGTTGTCGTTGTTGTTGTTGTTGTTGTCGTTGTTGTTTTTATTATTATTATTATTATTATTATTATTATTATTATTATTATTATTATTATTACTATTATTATATGTCAGCAGTTTGTTGCAGAGCATACTCTGCTGAACTATTTTGTTCTGGAACATACTTTGCTGGAGTCTATTTTGATGATCCAAGCACTAGGGCTGATCATAACATTATAAACATCATACACACTTGGCAGAGTGTATCAGACTGATTTGGTGCCACAGAATCCCTTGCTTGTGGTGGTATTTTGTTTACACAGATAATACATGTGAATCTGCCTCAGGCTTTTCCAGTAACACTTTAATATTTATTCTAAGCTTGTTCAAGCCTGTTTGTTCAATACAAAGAATTCTGGTTCCATTCTAATAAATTACACACCAGCTCACTCCCAGGAGTCCATTAAGCGTTTCCTCTTAAAGATGGAGACTTAATTACTGATTATTCCACGGAGTGTGAGCTTTGATGCTCTTGACCCAATGAGGACAAAAGGACAATTTATTCGACAAGTGAAAAGCTTGTTTTGAAGCATTGCCATGGTGATGGACACTAAAGGGTGTATGAACAAATATGTTTTGACCTGTTACTATGCAACGTTTCATTTCCCTTGTGTTTTGTCTCATTTGTTTCATCATTATTCTGTTGTTAGTTTCATTGTTTCCACCTGTGTCTGATGAGTTCATTTAGTTTACCTGGTCTGTTGGAGTTGCGTTTTTGTTTAGTTTTAGTATTCTTTTAGATGTTTGACTGCCTCTGGTGCTCCTGTGGGTTTTTTTTCAAGTTTCCTTGAGTTTACCTGTTTGTTGTTTTGCTCTCGTGTTCAGTAAAAAGTACCCCATATCCGCTCTGTGTCTGGAGCCTACCTTTGCCCCATGGGTCACAGTGCGTTTGGGGTCACTGCCTCACTGCAGAATGAAGTGCCAGCTGACGAGGTTGACGAGGAATTCGTACACTGCCAGACGGGGATCATTCCAATTATTTGTCCTTTGCTTCCTTTCCGAGTAAGGAAGGTCAAACGGGCAAAAATATGTGAAATTGATATCTGGGAAAATTCATTATTAACCATAATGGAATAACAATTATTAACAATAAACTGTAATTCACTGTCTAAAGAGGTAAAAATAAGCGAGTACAATATACCCGCATGATCTCATGTATTTTTGACACCCTCGGCCTTCCATACTAGGAAAGGACACCAGGAAAGGAAGGAAGGATGGATAAACTAAGCAAATGGAAATGAGTCCAATATCAGGAATTCATCCCACTGCTGCCGTCCTCTGTTATATCGTTAATAAATACAAGTGAGCCTGTTTCAGAAGCAGCCATACATGCCCAAGCCATACCATGACATTATGGTTCCCTGAAAGGGGGGGGTGTGTGTATAATGTAGGTAAGGGGGGGGGGGTGTATAATGTATGTATGGAAATATTTGACCACAGAATGCCTGAAGTGGCTAAATTTGATCAAGCAAGTACTTGCATCTTTGTGGTTCTCTTTTGACTGAATGAACGTTTTTGCAATCCAAAATGGCTCCGTTTGTATTCAAGCTGCTATTCCGCTTCTCTGACGCCATTTTGGAACTCAAACTGATGCGTCCCCGCTGTTGTTATCAGGCGAAAGAGCAGCAGGATGAATTACAGAGGGCTCTGCTTTAAAATGAGCGGGAGGGGGTTCGTATGTTTAGAGAGTATCTTACCAGCCAACTCAGCAAGTGGTCTAGTTCGCTTGCAGCTGAGAGTGCTCTTAAAGTGGTGGCGGCCACTTTCACAACATTGTATTGCTGGATTGTAAAATGCCGTATATAACCTAATAATGGCACATACTGAAATGCTAAGTAAGGACTACTTTTCATTGGACATTGGAAATTCACTTTTGTCCAGTTTTTCCACTAACTTAGTGAAAAATGTGTTAAGCATTCATAAAGAGGACACAGAGAGTTTGCGAGTGCTTTCTCTGCACGTTCTTTGCTGGGAACTGTGTGCAACCTATAAATGTGTCCTGGTAGCAACACATACTCCTCGTATATGTACACTAATAGAATGAAACAGTGCACCATAGTGGATTTTCAATGTGGAAAGTAGTCCTCAGAAACTTTTTTTTTTTTTTGTTACAGAAAAGTTCTTTAGAAAACCTTTGTTGAATCTGACAGCTTTTAGATATTGGCAGTTTTTTCCTGTGGTTGAGAACATATTGGAGATGAACTGTGTCTCATAATTTAGCTCCTAGCTGATGTGGATTGTGTGAAATATACAATAAAGCAAGAAAATTATAAGGGTTTTTTATTTTTATGTACATTAGGTATGTACCATGAATACTTTACATTGGTTTTTATACTTCAGTCCTGATGGTACACATGTACCCCTCACATACTGCTATCATCAATGTAACTCCCCCGCACACACCAACACAGAGACACTCAGATTAATGAATTAAAGTAAGTCTGAATTTTGTTGCTGTTAATAGTTATTGAGATGTACTTGAACATAATAAACAAAGGTAATAATAAATATTGAGTGACAGAATTCTTTTTTAAGAATATATATATATATATATGCATATATACAGAGAGAGAGAGAGAGAGAGAGAAAGAGAGAGAGAGTGAATAAAGCGGTCAAAATGGGGTTCCCCCGTAGGGTGGCAGGGCTTACTCTCCTTCACAGGGTGAGGAGCCCAGCTGTTCAGGAGGGTCTCAAAGTAGAGCCGCTGCTCCTCTGCATTGAGAGGAGTCAGTTGAGGTGGTTCGGGCATCTGGTAAAGATGCCTCCTGGGCGCCTCCCTCTGGAGATGTTCCGGGCACAGCCACCAGGGAGGAGACCCAGGGGCAGACCTAGGACACGCTGGAGGCATTATATCTAAAGATTGGCCTGGGATTGCCTTGGGATCCGCCGGGATGAGTTGGTGGAAGTCACTGAGGAGAGGGATGTCTGGGCTGCTCTGCTTGCCCTGTTGCCACCGTGACCCTGATCTGGATCGAGCGGTTAGAAAATGGACGGATGGATGGTTATAAATATAAATTATATATATATATATATATATATATATATATATATATATATGTATGTATGTATATATAAGCTTCATAATGTTTGGGACTAGGACATACTCTGTGATCCACAGTCCCCCCATTTCCCGTCCGATGAGTTTGGAGGCATTTTCTTAAACTTGAGCAGATAAGCTGCTTTCGTGCTCCTCAGAATTCATTCTAGTGCTGCTATCAGCAGTTACATCATCAATGAAAACAAGTGTGCAAGTACCTGTGGCAGCCGAACATGCCCAAACCATAACACCCCCACCACCATGTTTCACAGATGAGGGGGTGCTTTGCATCTTGGGCAGTTCCTTTTGACCTCCACACTTTGCTCTTGCCATCATTCTGATACAAGTGAATCTCCAAAACTCTACAGGCTCTTTTAGGAACTTCCTAACAAACTGTAACCTGGCCATCCTGTTTTTGCAGATAACTAGGGGTCTGCACACCTGCCTCCCGAAGAGTGTTTATGATCTGTTGGAAAGGTGTTTGGTGGTTTTTTTTTTTTCTTCATTATGGTGAGAATTATTTGGTCATCAACTATACAGGTTCCTTACCAGGCTCACCAGTGCTCTCTTTCTTCTCAATTATGTTCCAAACATTTGATTTTGGTAAGCCTAAGGTTTGGCCTATGTTCTTGGGTATTCCAAATTTTCACGGGTAACTGACTTTCCAAATGTGAACTACAATTTTCACAAGTAAATACAACAAATGGAACAAACGTCACAAAGCATAGGTTACAGTACCTTTTCCGCTCGCATCTTATAAGGGGAACTATGGGATTAGTTCTATAGTTCACATATGTACTCTTCACATGGTCGGCGTTCACCTGTCGTTTTCCCGTGATTTTTTGTAAGTGATACGAAAGGGTCATAAAAACGCTCGCAGATAAAATCCGCAAAGGATGCGATGTGAGTCATTCTCGCCCGGAAGCGTGAGACTCTGAAGTGCGGCTCGTGTAGCGACGGGTAAAGGCGTGGCATCACAACGGTTGCTGCGCGCGGATAGAGGGGGGTGACCTGAACCACTCAGCAGCATCAGACCGCAGCGGAGAGAAAACATGAGGAGCATCTTCTCAACATGCCGGCTTTTTACCACAGGTAATAAGACAACTGCCTCCGCACTGTGCTGAACGAGCGCGCCAGACGGCCTATTACTGTTTCAATAAAGGTGCTCTCTAGCTAGCCTTTAAACCACTAAAGCTGCCGCAGCAAGCAAAACGAAAGTAGATAGATTACCGGGTAAGGTGATTTTGTTGCTAACGAAAATTCGGCGCATATGACAGACTGAAATCAATGTAGGCTCTGCTTTCCGCTGTCCGTTGGATAAATTTAGGATCTGCCGTTTACCACCAGTTCTCTGTTGCAAAACTGTATGAAACTACGGTCGACACGTTAGTTAGCAGCCGCAACGGTCAGAGGCTGCTGTGCGCTACATCTGCCGACCTACGCCGGGCACCCACCGCACGCGTCGCGTAAGCGTCGCGTAACGGTGAAGCCACACTATACGCGGCCCCGCCGCGCGGCGGAGCCGCCTCCATTCATTTTCAATGAGGGGTGGCGGCCAGGCCCCGCAATGCATGTTGGGATTTCCGGCGGCGCGGCCAGAGGCTGCGAGGCGGCGAGGGAGATGGAAAAAATTCAACTTTGACCCCCTCGCCGCGTCGCGGTAACCAATCTGATTTGATCTAATGATCCGTCAAGTAAATTGTCCCCATGTTTTTCTAATTTTAGTTCCACATTCTATCGTTCCACAATGGAGGACCTAACTCCTAATTTCCGTATCGTGTTTCCCGACTTAATAAAATCTCCTACAGAGACATTGATAAGAGGAACGCAGCGTGGAGAAAAGTCTCTGAAATTGTTGGTGGCTCTGCAGTGTAGTTATCGCCGTTAGCTACTATCACTGAATAAAAATCATTTTGCAGTAACCTAGCTCTGAAAAATGTTAATAGGCTGCCTAACTAGGCTGTCTAATGTCTAGCTATAGTTAGTAACAACAAACAATAACAAACAAAAAAAAAATCTTCCTAATGTATTAGTTGCTAGTTGTTCGTTTCTACCAGCCACCTAGCTAGCTAACCAGATATAACTTTGAAGGCATTATCTGGCTAATTAGCCAGACAATGTTTTTGTTGTTGGTTGTTACTCACTAGCTAGGCATTAAACAGCCTAGCTAGGCAGCTGACTAACATCTTTCAGATCTAGGTTACTGCAAAAATGATTTTTATTCAGACATGACAATGAATATTAAACCCGGTCAACATTTAACGAACACAACTGTCTGTCAAATATATGTGACACGCCCACAAACAGCCGATTGTGGGGACGCGGCGCGGCGACAGGCGGCAGTCGCCGCGTATAGTGTGGCTTCACCGTAAGCAGCACGGCGAAGCAGCACGGCGCGGCGCGTAGCGTGTCTCCACTGGTTCCGTTTGTGTCGCGCAAAGGCTTGCTTAAAGCTCTATATTCCCCACTGCAGTCTGCAGTGGGATTACATCGTGTATTTCAAGTTTGTTCAGGACTGTTGATTATGGGTAAGTGAATACTTAGTGAGAGACCTTTTTCAGTCTGTTAATTCGGTAATATTTTTTAACACATGTAAATACGTGAGAAAGTAAACGCTTTAAAGAATTACCATAAGCTTAAATCGCAACGTAGCCTGCATAATAATCAATCTCAAACCGTAT
This sequence comes from Anguilla pacifica, assembly GCA_039654925.1. Taxonomy (NCBI): domain Eukaryota; kingdom Metazoa; phylum Chordata; class Actinopteri; order Anguilliformes; family Anguillidae; genus Anguilla; species Anguilla pacifica. The sequence goes on from CM077288.1 coordinate 70,443,011, forward strand.
TAATTTATTTGCTTGGTTAACAAGCGTGCCAATTTCACGAAGAATATGTAATGATCATAATAATAATAAATAATCCATAATCAACCATTGGGAATTCCCGTGTCGTCTTGTCATTCACGTCAAAACATTTATAGGATCAGATTTAGTAAAATCAGCTAATCACGGCGAACGAAGACATCGGAGAAGTCAGTTAGGCTGAGCAATGGTTGGTTAAAAACTACCTTCCAACACTCCAGCTAACAAACCGCTGCTCGGTGCATTCACTTCTACGTCATTCAATAGGCTACGTCTTTCTGTGGTGTATTTTCAAATTTGCCCCACCCCCTCCGCAAAATAAGATAGCGAAACTAAGTTTGCCTTTTCCCCAGGTTACAGGGTTTTTTTTTCTGCAAGGACAATACAAAAACGAAAACGCTTTTTTTTAGCTGCTTATAAAATATCTGGGAGGTAACTAGGGACACCCCCCCAGTCATATAAGGATGAAATATAAATCAGAGCATGTATACCTAGCATTTTAGAGCATATTTCTGTGTATAAACAGGCCATCGTGACGCGCGACAAGCCGAAAAAATAGAACAGAAGCGAAAAACTACGCTTCAGTTCGCTTGTGTCGCGCGAGCTTCGCAGCCGGTTCGCGACGCGTTCGCATCTGGTGGAGACGACGTCGCCCGCTGCCGTTGTAATAACAGTACTTCAGCTACGCTTCAGTTACGCGCGTAATACGCGCGTAGTGCGCTCGCGGTCGATACGCGTGCGGTGGGTGCCCGGCTCTAATCTTACAATGTGTCCGTTGTACCCAGCGAACCCGCTGCATTAACCCCCAGTGCGCTTTAAAAATGTGGATAGGGCTCGGCTGAAGCAGAGACAGGTTATGAATAGTTTTTTGGTGGTGCTACTTTTTTGTTAAGCAAACCCGGAAAATTTTAATTTAACCAATATTTGAGATTATATATTTGGGAATTGCGAATCATTTTCTGGTTTCTAAGAATTTGTGTAAGTTGTACACATTGTTATTTATAATTCAAATGTTTTTTATTTAGGCCTACCAAAACAACACGATTGTATGCGAACATTTCATAACGGAGCGACACAATAAAAAACACGTCACGTTTTACATTTACACAGATTTAAATATATGACATTGCGCAATTCACAAGTCAAATCGTTGTGAAAATGGAACTAAAGTCGGTCTCTACAGAACAGTAAATATACACGATGTTGGCTATTTCTGTATCGCATACAAATCTGTCGCGACAGAACCTTGATGTCACAGCTCTTATCCCGGAGTCTGGGAAAGCGCGCGGCTCCAGCACGTCAGTTGCAGATTGAATAGAATATTATGCTGAAGCATCGGACTGCTGCCAAAGCTTCTTCCGGTGATGAAAAGACTGCCAACAGACCGCCCCCGTTTTTCCCGTTTAAGACTTTGAGCCAGAATGTTAATCCTTTACGACGCTGAAGTTGGCTCCCGATTCGCAGCTCCCGATTCGAAATTTCCGGTCCACCTTAAATCGGTTGCGTTATATGATTGGATGGTTTCGCGGTCTTCCTTTCGTATTCGCAAAGGTTATAATTTGCTTCTAAAAGAGAGATGCGGATCAAGAGAGAAATTGAACAAAGGTGGTAATGAGAATTAAAAAAAAAAACTATTTTTAATTATGTTACGTTCACTTCACATGTCTTTTAGGACTGTACTATGGACAGATCAGTGTCACGCATTTTGTTTTCTTCTCAAAATCTAATAGTCTCACCATTGCATCAGGTGTGTCTGAGAGAACAGGAAATAATGCACATCTGAAATGTTGTGGACGAAAAATCACTGCACCGTATTCAAATAAAACTCCAAACTGTCTATATAAACAAATATATGAATAAAATCCTATTGAAAAATTGACATATAAGATGGCCATTTCTCATCAAAATTTAAAAGTCTGAAAATTTGACATTTAATTACGACAGAAGGGCTCCTGAAGTGGTCTACATCCTACCCCATTTCTGTGAAATTTTACTATTGCAATTTTTAATAATCCCACCTCAAACTTTCCATGTAATCCAATAGACGCCAATTGAAAAATATAAGTTTGGATAAGAATTTCTCCCCAAATGTCAAAGTTCAGAAAATTCTGACACTTGTTCCTGGCAGATGGGTTCCTGGCCTACATACTACGCAATACAAAAATGGTTTGGTCCATTTTTCGCTCCTCTTTTGAGAATTTGCGCGTAACGTTATTGCTCCAGAACTGCAGCAGCGGCCAGCTGGTTATTAAAACCCTGTATCGGCATTTGTATCACATATGATACATGAGTTTCTGAGACTTCTAGGTCATCAACATAATCAATACTTTCCTGAAAAACCTGTTGTAGACAATCTAATACATGTATTCTGCCCTCTGGTGGATTGTCTGTGCACTGCAGGCAGTAGGGGGTCTTTCAGTTGTAATACCCAAAATGGCTACCTCCATGTAGGGAGCGGCATGTGTTTTGCTGGGAAATCTTTTCTAATTTTGAAAAAGTTCCGGTAAGAATAACATTTATTTTGTTACTAATATTTCAATATGAATATTCACTGTTCTGAAGAAACTTAGAATTACTTAAAATCGTGTTGAAAATGTGTGTATTAAATATGATACAGCATGTATATAAGGTAATTTATCTGTAAATTCCTCAATCGTCATTGTATTGCATTTCATGATGCAGTATGCATTATGCCTACCACAATGTAAAATACACTGTTTTGATTATTTAATTTAACTAATTAAAGATTGAAATGAAGATATATTTGGAGTGGAAATTGAGATATTTAGATGTATTTTTTATATCCAACCGGCACAAGCATGATAATCAGTTATGTTGCTCATTGATTTTCACTAAAACAATGCCCTGGCTATCATAATCTGTATGTTATATTGACCAATTCAGAGAAGAAATTCCGAATACACAATACAAAAATGTATGTGTGTATTTTCAGATGGCAAAACGGTACAATGTTTACGATGTATTGAGCATGCTTATGGATGGCAATTCAAGTGACATGGAGCAGTTAGGGGAAGATGAGGATGAGGATGATGAGGATGAGTGGACTCCTAATACTGGGAATATTGAGGGAAGCTCAGATAGTAGTGATGAGGCAGACTTGCAAAGTATTGAGGAAGATGAAAGTGTTGAGCAGATGAGCACAGAAGTAGAGGGCCCAACAACAACAACAACACAAGACACAACAACAGAGCAGTCAGCAAGGGGCCAAGTGAAAAGGAAAGAGTATAGGTGGAGAAAAGTACAGTTTGAACCTCCAGTTGTTGAATTTGATGAAAGTGTTGAGGAAGCCTCAGAAGACAGGTCAGACTGGACACCATACATGTATTTCAAACAGTTTGTTACTGATGAAATGCTACAGGAAATTGCAGAACAAACAAACTTGTACAGTGTACAGGAACAGGGAAAGTCAGTAAACACAACTGCCAAAGAAATGGAACAGGTTCTGGGTATGTACCTGCACATGGGTTTAATACAGATGCCCAATGTACGAGCCTATTGGGAGATGGAGACAAGGCACTCCACAGTTGTTGATGTGATGTCTCGAGATCGATTCCTGAAATTTCTGACACTGATTCACTTTCAGGACAACCTCAATGTGTCTGATGATGCAAAGAAAGATAAGTTGTGGAAACTCAGGCCATGGTTACAAAAACTACGAGAACAATTTCTGCGAATACCTCCTGAAGAATGCCATGCAGTTGATGAAATTATTGTGCCATTCAAGGGAAGATCTCATCTACGGGTCTACATGCCAGCAAAACCTCACAAACGGGGTTTCAAGATGTAGGGACGTGCTGAACAAAGTGGCTATCTTTATGATTTTGATGTTTGTCAAGGTGCAGAAAACCCAGGCAAAGAGAAATCTGATGTTGGTGTTACTGGAGATGTTGTCCTGAAAATGACATCAACCCTTCCAGTAGGACAAAATCACAAGGTTTTTGCTGACAACTATTTTACATCAGTTCCACTGGTGGAACACCTGAAAGAAAGAGGAATCTACTACATAGGCACAGTACGAATGAACAAGGCAGGCCTAAAAGAATGCAACATGATGGATGAAAAAGATTAGAAGAAAAGGGGAAGAGGGTCACTGGATTTTAGAGTAAACCAGGAAAACAACATCATTGTTAGATGGTGTGACAACGAAGCTGTGAACCTACTTTCTTCTTTTGTTGGCATCGAACCAGTGGGAAATGTGAAACGTTGGGATCGAAAATCCAAAACACACATAATGGTTCCCAGACCAACCATTGTTGAATCATACAACAAATTCATGGGAGGTGTTGACCTCATTGATATGCTGTCTGCACTTTACAAGTTCAGCTTCAAATCCCGAAGATGGTATTTGTACATTTGGTGGCACACTGTCACAGTGGCAGTCATCAATGCATGGAACCTCTACAGAAGAGACCAGAAGAAACTGGAGCCCCAGAAGAAACCCATGGCCCTGCGAAGGTTTCAGGCTTCTGTTGGCACTTCTCTCACAAGCGCAGGAAAGGCCAAAATCAAGTGTGGCAGACCACTATCCTCTCCAGTACCAGAAGCAGCACCCGCCCGCAAAAGGCCAACTGCTAATGTACCTGCTGATGTGAGAAAGGATGGCATTGATCTTTTCCCAACATGAGAAACCCAACAGAGATGCACTGCACTGCACAGGCAATCACTTCTCGCATGTCTACTGTGGGAAATGTAAAGTCTATCTTTGCCTGAACAAGGACAGAAACTGTTTTGTTGCCTACCACAATGCGAAATAAAAAGGTTGTAAATGGTTCATGTTAGAAAAAAAAGAACAAAGCCAATTGAAATGTTCCAAAGGATCCAAATGCAATGAAAAATGTATGTTTTTGTAAAAAAAAAAAAAAAAAACTGAAAATCAATAAATTGCCTTAAATGCCTGGCGAATCAAATATGATACATAAAAAATATTATATATGCAAATTAGTTTTTGAATTTTTGATTTTTGATTTTGTCAAAGGATCCAATAAACTCTTCAATTTCAAAAAATTAGAATTTTCTGACTATTATTTGATATGTCAGGCTTTATTCATAGAGAAGCGCAATGCCGAAACAGAAACATAAATCAGGACGCCAAAAAAGAGCGGAGAAGAAGGAAAGAGAGGCCAGGAGCAGATCAGGAGCCCAGGATATAACAGATTTTTTTTCTAAGAAAGGTGAGAGTATTAAGCTAGCTGTACAGGCGCCCTGTGGCTGTCTGGGGCTTAGCCAATCATTTTTACTCAAGAAACTCACTGTTGCATCATTTTCAAGAGATAATTACAAGCTTTCTGTCAGTACAGTGGTCTAAAATAGCTAGGGGTCCAGAAACATATCCAAAATCTCTCCAAAAAAAAAAAAAAAATGCTTTTTGTGCATTATAAAGGATATACATGAGCCCCTTGTGAAGGTTTAAGATGAAACATTGATATAAGATTTAAAAATAATGCAAAAATATTGTCACACAATGCTGTACATTACCTAAATGTGTAATAATTAACTCTTGTATGTATTTCTATACTCTACATTACATTACATTACATTACATTACATTTATTTCGCAGACGCTTTTATCCAAAGCGACGTACAAAAAGTGCATATCATGGTCGTAGGCAGCTGCTGAACACAGGTTCAGAAAGGTATAATACTTATTTTGTACAGCTATTTCTAGCTAAGAACACAGTTCACGCAGTGAACACTATTCTAACCTAACCTCTGCAAAGCCAACTAGGCAGAAGTATAAGCTACAGTATTAGGACAAAGACAAATACAAATGACATGAAAAGGGGGGGGTTTTTTTTTTTTTTTTTTTTTTTTGTTTTTTTTTTTTTTAAATTAAAGAGTGAAATATACAGCATGGTGGTGGTTAATCTAGGTATAGTCTGAAGAGATGAGTCTTCAGGCCACGGCGGAAGATGGGTAATGAGGGGGAGGTTCGGAGAGGGACGGGAAGTTCGTTCCACCACTGGGGAGCTAGGGTGGAGAAGCTCTGTGATCCCTTTGGGCGGGTGGGAGGGGTTACTAGGCGCCCTGCTTCCGCAGAGCGGAGTGGTCGAGCAGGCACGTAGAAGCGAATCATGTCCTGCAAGTAGGTGGGGGCTGTCCTGTTGGCAGCAGTGTAGGCGAGGGTCAGGGTTTTGAACCGGATCCTGGCAGCGACAGGTAGCCAGTGGAGTGATCGCAGCAGAGGAGTGACGTGGGAGAATTTGGGAAGGTTGTAGATGAGTCGGGCAGCGGCATTCTGAATCATCTGAAGTGGCTGTATGGCACAAGCTGGCAGGCTTGCAAGGAGAGAGTTGCAGTAATCAAGGCGAGAGGTCACCGTAGCCTGGACGAGCAGCTGGGTGGAGTGCGTCGTCAGGTATGGTCGAATCCTTCTGATGTTGTACAGAAGGAATCTGCAGGACCGTGATGTTGCCTTGATGTGCTCCTTGAGGTCCAGTTGGTCATCCAGGACCACCCCCAAGCTCTTGGCAGAGTGAGAGGCAGTCACTGTGGTGCCATCAACCGTGATTGAGAGCTCACGAAGTAAGGAGGTCTTGCACGGGAAGAAGAGCAGCTCAGTTTTGTTGAGGTTGAGCTTCAGGTGGTGGCTGGCCATCCAGGTGGAGATGTCAGCCAGGCAGGAAGAGATCTTATCATTGACCTGTGTGGCTGAGGGGGGGAAAGAAAAGAAGAGTTGTGTGTCATCTGCATAACAGTGATAGGAGAAGCCATGTGAATTAATTACTGAACCTCTACTCTCGTATGTTTTCTTGTATGTGGATGGGACGATATGAAAACAATTTTCAACCGTCCACCACCTTTTGGCAATGTTCCAATTCTCTCGTCATCACTGTTCCATGCATCACAAAAACGATTACACTACTAACTAACCCTTACATTACAGTGTGAAATATCCACATTATATAATACCACTAAACTATTTAAAGACACTCAATTTCAAAAATAACGTATTTAACCTAAATATTTTGAGCAGTAATACTTACCTAGCAATGATGAAATTTTATCTGTGTTCAGTAGATAGAGAGAGAGACAGTAAATCAATGGTACACTTGTATCCGCTTCTGTTTTGCTCAAGAAAACGATGTCAGATAGGTCTATCAGCAAACATATGGCTTAGCTATACCCAGAAGTCCTCAATAATAATAGTATTTTCCAAGAAATTACGAAAAATCGTTTACAACATCTTGTTAGGTATAGTGTCTTTTACTTCTACCCACAAGTGAATGCATAAGTGAATGCAATGATAGGAAAATTTTTGGTGACTTATAAAACGCTATTCCAAAAGCAAAATTAGACATGTTATACATTGCTAGAAAGCTTATACTCTCACCTACTGAATAAATGAATTGTCAATCAAGCCAGATTTGACAATACATTTTACAAGAAAGTATTTATGTTCTCTATTTTTGTTATTTTGCAAGACATTCTAATAGAGATGTTACATAGCCGCCCACCTTGGTGATTTGAGTACTAGCAGCTTCACCTTGTGAGGTATCTTGAGCCAGTATAATGTGAGTTTGGGTGTGTTGCACCAGGTGCTTGATTTTTACATAATAATACCCAGTGACTCTGAGTGGTTAATTGAAAAAAGAAAACTAATTGGGTGTATTGCGTCAGGCACTGTCAAGAACATAGAGGAACAGAAAAATAAACAAAAAAATGATAATACATAGTCTTAAGAAAAAAAGTTGTGTAAAATTGATCTTTGGCGATGAACAGTCGGGGGGCGGGGGCCCACACCAGTATTCTTTCGGGGGCCCAGAATTCCTAGCAACGGCCCTGAGGAGCCTATAATTCTCATCTTTAATTTGATCTGTTAAAAATGTTACCTCTTTTTAAGTGATTGTTTGCAATTACATAAAAAGCAGCACAATAACACAATGGGATTCTATTCTTCATGCCAGGCATAGCAATTTCTGACATAATGTGGCTTAAGAGAGTAAATAGTTCCTCTTAACGTGAAAAACACCTAATTTAAAAAAATGAACAGCTTGTTAAAATTCTGAGATTGCAACTGTGGTTGGAACGAAAACCAGCATACACAGTGGGCCCCCAGGACCGAGGTTGAGAACCACTGGTTTAAACAATATGACCATGGTCCAGAACTTTCTGATAGGTGTATGAACTGAAACCAATTGTTCTGTGTAAATATGATGGTCTTTGAATTACCAGACGTTTGAAAGTGCCACATAATTCTCTGTGATAATCTCGGCCCTGTTTCACATATGTCGTTTAAACAGTCCAGAATAATCTGACGCGTATCCAATCAAGTAATCTTGTTAATTAAATTCGGATTTACTCCGTTTCACGAACGTGAATTGCGAATTGATGAGTTAATCTAATATTGAATATTAGATCTCGGATAACTGCGCGCACCAGCTCTGTTATGAAGGGGTATTAATTGCACGCCAAAAACTGGATCACACTTCTTATGTAGACACAGAGGGAAGTGACGCTGCCCTTTGAGGGACACGTACACGCACACACGCAGAGACACTTGGTGCATTCGGTTGTAGCGTGGAGAGCGAGGAGTTCATTTAGCCGAGCTGATTCAGGCGAACTGAGGACAGCAGCGGGTAAAACTATGAGAAAGGAGGAGGCGCATCTGAGATCTGATCCAGGCCCCATAAAGCGCGCTACCGCGGAGAGGAAAGAGAAGGGTGAGCAGCACGAATGAGCGATATCCGTTTGACATCTTCAAAAACAAAGATGAAGATTAACCTCTGTATTTTCCTGCTGTGCAATACAGGTTCGTATCTTCCTCTTTATGTTCCCGTTTTTTTCTCCGTCGGAATGAGTCCGCTAACGTACGACTGGTTTAAAGCTCTTGTCGGCTTGTAAACTGCAGTAACCTAACTAGAAAACCGAAAGTAGTTCTAACAGCCTATTGTCGTTGATTTTGTGAAATGGGTGGAGGTCTTTGATAGCTTCACGCCAAGTTAAAGATGCGACTATATCGTTGACCGACCAAGCCTGACCGCCGCGGCTCGTTTTTTTCAGGAGTTTTCGTGAAACGGTAATCTAGTTGCGCAATTTTCAACCGGTCGCGTTAGGCAGTAGTCTCTGGATGTTAAATATATTAAGATCAATATAACTTATCTGTCTTCCAAATCAGCCAATCCTCCTCCAATCCAAAATAGAAGCAGATCCAATCGCGTCCCTGCAGAATCCACAATGTGACGCAGGTCGATTTAACTGGATGGACACACTGACTCTGATTCCATGTATTAAGTAATATGTTAGTAGTTTGTGTAGAAAACAAATGCTGAATCATGTCTTGGTTCGGGCCTAATAATAAGTGGAGCTTGATATTTAATTTTCTGATTTCTTTTCCAAGCATTTTCTGGAAAAGCACATGCTTGTAATAATTCGGATTGTCTAGGCATAAATAAGCCACAAGCAGCGTTTAATATGAACAATTTTGTTCTGTATCCAACATTGGATCCAACAGATAAAAATAATCATAATATCTAATCGGCTACATAGACGAAAATATGTTGTTTTTCAGTCCAGTCGTTGTAGAAAATCCAAAAATCTGGTTCGTAATAAATACGGTGGAATTTCTAGTTATCATACGATTATGATGCGCCAGTAAAGCGCTGGCTCGAGATCAGGCAGAAAGCCCGCGCCGCTCTGCGCATCCGCCCACGCCCTATTCCGGAAGCAGCGCATTTCTCGGAATTAAGCGCGTCTGTGCGGGCGAGGTGGTGCCTCTTCTGCACGGACGAATGTGTGACTTCCTCTGCAGCCGAAACCAGAGCTTTCTGTAGGTCGCCAATTACCTGTCAGATTGAGTGGGAAACCATCTGTTCTATGAGGGAGAGGGTCATTTTGAACAAGGTTCCCAGTTGCTGTAACTGTCCATTTTGCTGGGATAGGGTGGGGAACAAGGCCACGGTGGCAGAAATGTGAACCACCATGTAGCATCAAGAATGATTAATGTTGGCAAACAGACTGAAAGAAGCCATGTCCTCTGTATGTGCCACAGAAAATGTTCTCAGGATTGATGAAAGTCCAGAAGCTAGCATTATGGTTGTGCTGTTATGGTAACATATTAATAGGAAATTTTTTTAAAATCATGTTACCGAGAATAATTGTATTCCCTTTTTCACAATTTGAAATGTATAACTGTTTGTAGGTCTGTTCTGTTATTGCAGTTTCCATTTCAGCAGAGTTGACATTGACAGGCGTGTGCTTCAGAAACACACTGCACCCATTACCTCTCTGTTTCACTGCACGCTGTGTGTGTGTGTGTGTGTGTGTGCATCTGTGTGTGTGTCTGAGCATGTGCACACACTTAGGTGTGAGTGTTTTTGTGTGTATGTGTGTGTTTGTGTGTGTATGTGAATGTGTGTGCTCGCACGTGTGTGTGTGTGTGCATGCGGGTATGTGTGTGTGTGCATCTGTGTGTGTGTGTGTGTGTGTATGTGTGTCTGAGTGTGTGTGTGTTTGAGTGTGTATGTGAGTGAATGTGTGTGCTCGCACGTGTGTGCATGTGTGTGTGTGTTTGTGTGTGTATGTCAGTGAATGTGTGTGTGCGTGCATGTGTGTCTGAGTGTATGTCTGAGCATGTGCACGCATGTGTGTGTGTGCATGACTGTGCGTGTGCATGTGTGTGCATGTGTGTGTGTGTTTATGTGTGTATGTGAGTGAATGTGTGTGCTCGCACATGTGTGTGCGTGTGTGTGTTTGTGTGTGTATGTGTGAGTGAGTGTGTGTGTGCTTGCGTGTGTGTGTGTGTGCGTGAGTGTCTGTGTGTGTGTCTGAGCATGTGCACGTGTGTGTGTGTGTGTGTGTGTCTGAGTGTGTGTGTTTGTGTGTGTATGTGCATCTGTATGTGTGTGTGCATCTATGTGTGTGTCTGAGCATGTGCACACGTGTGTGTGTCTGTCTGAGTGCGTGTGGTTGTGTGTGTATGTGCATCTGTATGTGTGTGTGCATCTGTGTGTGTGTCTGAGCATGTGCACGCATATGTGTGTGTGTCTGAGCATGTGCACACGTGTGTGTGTGTATATGTGCATCTGTGTGTGTGTCTGAGCATGTGCACACGTGTGTGTGTGTGTATATGTGCATCTGTGTGTGTGTCTGAGCATGTGCACACGTGTGTGTGTGTGTGTGTGTGTGTGTGTGTGTGCATCTGTGTGTGTGTCTGAGCATGTGCACACGTGTGTGTGTGTCTGCGTATGTGTGTTTGTGTGTGTAGGTGCATCTGTATGTGTGTGTGCATCTGTGTGTGTCTGAGCATGTGCACACGTGTGTGTGTGTGTGTGTATGTGTGTCTGAGTGTGTGTGTTTGTGTGTATATGTGCATCTGTATGTGTGTGTGCATCTGTGTGTGTGTCTGAGCATGTGCACGCATATGTGTGTGTCTGAGCATGTGCACACGTGTGTGTGTATGTGAGTGTGTTTGTGTGCATGTGTGTCTGAGTGTGTGTGTGTTTGTGCGTGTATGTGTTTGTGTGTTTATGTGTATGTGAGTGAATGTGTGTGCTGGCACGTGTGTGTGTATGTGTGTGTATGTGAGTGTGTTTGTGTGCATGTGTGTCTGAGTGTGCGTGTGTTTGTGCGTGTATGTGTTTGTGTGTTTATGTGTATGTGAGTGAATGTGTGTGCTGGCACGTGTGTGTGTATGTGTGTGTATTTGAGTGTGTTTGTGTGCATGTGTGTCTGAGTGTGTGTGTGTTTGTGTGTGTATGTGAGTGAATATGTGTGCTCGCACGTGTGTGTGTGTGTGTGTGTCTTAGTGTGTGTGTGTGTTTGTGTGTGTGTATGTGTATGTGAGTGAGTGTGTGTGTGCGAGTGTCTGTGTGTGCATGTGTGTCTGAGTGTGTGTGTGTCTGTGAGTGCATGTGTGTGTGCACTAGGGCTGTCAAAAAATATTAGAAGTTCGTAAACTATTCGAAAATCTTTCTTTTTTTAAAGTTCGAACCTAAATTTGAGCATTCGAATATTAGTTTTGGATCCCGCGTATTGTAATTAACATGCAGGCTTTAATTTCATGTGGCGAATCATGTTCATGCACGCAAAGTTCATTTCCTGTGCTAACGTTACTTTCTCTGTCAACAAAAAACGTTCTGCCCTGGACCCAGGGCAAGTGGATCGTCAGGTTTTCCTTGCCAATAACCTCCGGTGATACTTTCAGCTCTATTGACACCTAACGTTACTGGTCAGCTAGCCTCGCGAGCCAGTCTCTTTTTTCACTTCGTTCACCAGATCTGGTCACCTAACAATTTAGGCTAAATAGTGTTCCCATGGCAGGCTATGTTTCCTTTCTTTTCTGAAGATTTTGATAAAATTGGATGATGAAAGAAGTTAAACAAACTAAACAGAGTAAGTAATTTATGTTGTTTTAGGCTACAGGTATTAGCCGTTTGAATAGTTTTTGTGTTAAGAAATAAACAGGGATTTCCTACAAACAATCATTTCCTGATGATTAATAAATGCCGATGTGTGGCAAATTACATCCACGTGAAAGTGCTTTATTCATTTGCGCATTAGGCTATAGAAACTGCAGGGGGCTCATTTATAAAATGATCTTGCGTGCATACGTCAAGTGAAGACCTGACGTAGAGCCACGACCGTTTCCACAGTCAAATCGAGTGATGTTGAAATTTTATAAATCACTACTTTGACGTGATTTTCTACGCACGCGCCACACAGTTGATCTAAAATACGTTTTATAAATGAGGCCCCAGATGTAGTAACCCAGTGTTAAAGTTTACTGATGTCCTCTATTCTACGGCTTATTTTTGTGAATTATAGGCAAATGATATTCGAATATATTCGAACTCTAACTAATTACAAAAGCTAATATTCGAACTCAATTTCATGGCACTTTTGACAGCCTTAGTGTTCACGCATGTGTGTGTGTGTGTGTGCAGTATAAAATGTTACGATGTACTCTGATTGGTGGAGCCCTCCCTTTCCTCCCACTGTGACATCACCACTGATATTTTATTGTCCCTGATATGGAGGAAGGGGAACATGCAGTGGCTCTTAATGGGGTGCTCAGCCCCCGTGTTATGTTTACTTATTAGCACCTGTGAAACTGTTAGCCTGGCTCAGATATACCCAGGTCTGTACTTGGTTTTAATGTGATACATTTAATACAGAAATGAAGTTCATACTAAAGTACTCAATATGTTTGATCTTTAAGTCAATTCCAAACCAAGAACCACATTTGCACTGGTTTAGTCACAGGTAATGAAATAGATCTCTCAAAGGTGTAATTCCTTGTTTACTAAAAGTTTTAAACGGGTCAATTTGACCCAAACTGAACACAGTATGCTTTACTGCATGCATTACCTTGTGCCCATCGCTGATGGAGGCTTGTCTCTGTGTCTCCAGCAGTGAGTGTGTTCGGCAAGCCTCAGGAGCTGAACGGCTTGGTGGGAAAGAGCATAGAGTTCCCAGCTGCAGTGAAAACCAACGGGAAACTGACGCACAGCAGTGTCCTCCTTGGAGACGTGACTAGCGGTAGATTTACGTCGCCCCGTAATGAGAAGTTCAGAGACAGGTTGCACTGGAACAGCAGCACTGGACTCTTCTCCCTCTCTGAGCTGACGATGGAGGACATTGGAGAGTATAAATTAGAGAATACAGACCAGACCATAATAACCGTCTTCCAGCTGAATGTGTACAGTAAGTACCACTGTTACTGTCTCTAAAGTATTACTATTGCAGTAGTGTGTGTGTGTGTTTATGTGTGTGTGTGTGTGTCCTAGATTAGCTTGAATTAAAGGGGAATTTTACCTATATTGAATAGAAAATTGTGTATCATCCTGTGAAGATGGGTCTACTTATGCTGCAGAGTCCAAAAATGCCACATTTACATTTACATGTGGTAATTTATAACAATAACATTATTATTATTATTATTATTATTATTATTTGTAGTAGTAGTAGTAGCAGCGGTACTAGTAAGAGTAGTTCTAGATCTTATATGATCTCAGCAATAATTTTTGTTCTCTGCTGTACCATTATAGCCCATTATACCTGAACATAACTGATACACACCTGTAACAGGTAACAGGGGTCTAAGGTCATGTGACTTTGATGTACTGAGTACAGCAGCAACAGCAGCTGCAATATATTACTGTCACCAAGACCACTGATCAGAGGCAGATCTTTAACTCTGTTATCGGGAAGGAGAGTTTCACACTTTAGGAACAACATTCTGAAGTAAATGTATATTACAGCTATCTGAAAAGGATACTCTGTATAATTATAAGGCTAAATGTATGTATATTTGTTTCACTAGTTTCACTTTGTAAAATGAAACAGACATGCAATTTCTCTACTGTAATGTGATTATATGCTGTCTTTAATTTGTGTTCATAACTGTTCTAATTATCATCTCTCCCTTTGCATATGTACCTGGAAATACTTGTAACCGCTGTGCCTAGAGGACAACGGTAAGTTACAGAGCAACACATCAATGTTATTGTCCCCTGCCGTTAGAATTAATACGTGTTTATGATTTTAAGATAAATAATCACACGTCATTTAGCCTGTTTTTAAAATGTTTCATTTCAGCTACTTACTCGAGGGACCCGTTGTAGATCCCCTTTATATACAGAATTCATCAGAGAGACATGTTCTTTCTCTCTACATGCAAGTAACATTTTCATAAAGGGTAGTCTGCACTTGCCTCTGATTGGTCCAGATTAATCACATGAGGTATATGGGCAGTACAGGTCACATTTGCCATTTTGAATTTTTTGTTATAGTTTATTTTCAAAGTTCTGCTGTGCTGAAACTAGCTGCTACAGACACACTGCTCTTCTTGTGGAGGAATGATGTCATAATGAGGCAGCTTACTGGTGATGTCATTTACTCTCCTCAGGTGGAGGAATGATGTCATAATCACAGTAATGCAGGCTGCCGGTCACACTGGGCAAAAGTTAAATAATGTTCATCTGTGTATATATTTTACCTGTTCAGTTCACTTTTATATTTGATTTGTTTGTATGCTCTGGTCCTACTATGCTCATTCTGATTCATATTTGACTCATATTTGATTTGATAATTATTCTGCATTAATAGGTGTTTGAGTGCTGTATTCTCTCTCAGTGTAATCTCACTCTGTTCTCTCTGCACAGTTAATGTATCAAAGCCCCATGTCAGTGTCACTCATGATGAATACCCCTGCACTCTACTGTGCACTGTGGAGAGAGGGACAGAAGTGACCCTGTCCTGGCACAGAGAGGGTGAGGAGAAGCCGTACGTTACCTCCCCTGTTCATAGTGCCCCTGGTCTGCATCTGCCTGAGACTGTGGAGAGGAGCGGTACATACACCTGTGAGGCCAAGAACTCAGTCAGTAATGAGAAGGCCTCAATCACTGTGGGGGCGCACTGCACAGGTGAGCTTACTGCACCTCATTCACACCTGCACACATCTTTCCTTACCTGTGCACTCTAGTTCTTAATGATGAGAAAGAGTCTCTAAAATAGGAAAGTGTCTTGTTCATTTTTCTTGTATTTGGGGAAGGAGCGATTTTATTATTTCTTTTATATGTGCTCCTGAATAATGAAATGAGTTTATTTCAGAAGAACAAGTTCTCATAATACTGATGTTTTCAAGATAAAGTAATAACTACATGGCAGCATTGCACTTCTGTACTCTAGAAACCTACATAATGAGGCGGCCTCTCTGCTCTGTACTGAAATAAAGGTCCAGGTCTCTCCTGTGAGAGATTACATTACATTACATTACATTACATTTATTTCGCAGACGCTTTTATCCAAAGCGACGTACAAAAAGTGCATATCATGGTCGTAGGCAACTGCTGAACACAGGTTCAGGAAGGTATAATACTTATTTTGTACAGCTATTTCTAGCTAAGAACACAGTTCACGCAGTGAACACTATTCTAACCTAACCTCTGCAAAGCCAACTAGGCAGAAGTATAAGCTACAGTATTAGGACAAAGACAAATACAAGTGACATGAAAAGGGGGGGGTTTTTTTTTTTTTTTTTTTTTAAATTAAAGAGTGAAATATACAGCATGGTGGTGGTTAATCTAGGTATAGTCTGAAGAGATGAGTCTTCAGGCCACGGCGGAAGATGGGTAATGAGGGGGAGGTTCGGAGAGGGACGGGAAGTTCGTTCCACCACTGGGGAGCTAGGGTGGAGAAGCTCTGTGATCCCTTTGGGCGGGTGGGAGGGGTTACTAGGCGCCCTGCTTCCGCAGAGCGGAGTGGTCGAGCAGGCACGTAGAAGCGAATCATGTCCTGCAAGTAGGTGGGGGCTGTCCTGTTGGCAGCAGTGTAGGCGAGGGTCAGGGTTTTGAACCGGATCCTGGCAGCGACAGGTAGCCAGTGGAGTGATCGCAGCAGAGGAGTGACGTGGGAGAATTTGGGAAGGTTGTAGATGAGTCGGGCAGCGGCATTCTGAATCATCTGAAGTGGCTGTATGGCACAAGCTGGCAGGCTTGCAAGGAGAGAGTTGCAGTAATCAAGGCGAGAGGTCACCGTAGCCTGGACGAGCAGCTGGGTGGAGTGCGTCGTCAGGTATGGTCGAATCCTTCTGATGTTGTACAGAAGGAATCTGCAGGACCGTGATGTTGCCTTGATGTGCTCCTTGAGGTCCAGTTGGTCATCCAGGACCACCCCCAAGCTCTTGGCAGAGTGAGAGGCAGTCACTGTGGTGCCATCAACCGTGATTGAGAGCTCACGAAGTAAGGAGGTCTTGCACGGGAAGAAGAGCAGCTCAGTTTTGTTGAGGTTGAGCTTCAGGTGGTGGCTGGCCATCCAGGTGGAGATGTCAGCCAGGCAGGAAGAGATCTTATCATTGACCTGTGTGGCTGAGGGGGGGAAAGAAAAGAAGAGTTGTGTGTCATCTGCATAACAGTGATAGGAGAAGCCATGTGAATTAATTACTGAACCAAGAGATCTGGTGTATAAGGAGAACAGCAGAGGACCCAGTACAGATCCCTGCGGCACTCCCGTAACAAGTGGCTGAGAAGCAGAGGCAGACCCCTTCCAGGTGACCTGGTAGGTCCTATCTGCAAGATAGGAAGCGAACCAAGACAGGGCAGTCCCAGCGATTCCCATCCCAGCCAAGGTGGAGAGGAGTATATTATGGTTGACCGTGTCGAAAGCTGCAGACAGGTCAAGAAGGATCAGGACAGAGGAGAGGCGTGAGGCTCTTGCAGTGGCAAGTGCCTCCGTCACACCTAGGAGCGCGGTCTCTGTTGAGTGCCCGGATCGGAAGCCAGACTGGTGAGGGTCTAGCAGGTTGTTCTGATGGAGAAAAGAGGTTAGTTGTTTAAGAACTGCTCGTTCAAGGGTTTTGGACAGAAAGGGTAGAAGCGATACAGGTCGATAATTTGTTACATCGGAGGGGTCTGAGGTGGGTTTTTTTAGAAGTGGGGTAACACGAGCCATCTTGAAATCAGAGGGAACGTGACCAGAGGAGAGAGAGGAATTAACAATAGAGGACAGATAGGGAAGGAACTCGCTGGAAATGGATTGGAGAACTTTAGATGGGATGGGGTCAAGTGGACAGGTGGTTGCACGGTGAGAGGTGATGAGGTGTAATACATCGGAGTCCTCCAGCATCTCGAAGGAGGTCAGTGTGGCTGTGGGTTTGTCCCGGGGGGGTGGGGGGCTCACTGGATGGGCGAAGGAGTTCCGGATTGTAGCCACCTTTCCTTCAAAGGCGGCCAGAAAGTCATCTGCGGAGAGAGAAGAAGGAGGTGGGGGTGGAGGAGGAGTGAGGAGGGAAGAGAAGGTGGAGAATAGTTTCCGTGGATTAGAAACACATGCACTGATCTTGGATTGGAAAAATGAGGCTTTCGCTGAGGTGAGGGCAGATGTGAAAGCCGCCAGCAGGGTATGATACGCGGTCAGGTCATCAGAGGATCGGGATTTCCTCCACTTCCTCTCTGCAGCCCGCAGTGATGTTCTGCTGGAGCGTAGTGACTCAGTCAGCCATGGGCAGGGGGGTGAGGAGCGTGCTGGTTTGGAGACAAGGGGACAAAGTGAGTCGAGGGACTGGGAGAGGCAGGAGTTGAAGGTGGAGGTGGCAAGATCAACTGGCAGGTTAGAGAAAGATGCAGGAGGGGGAAGAGTAGACAGAGCAGTGGAGATGAGGGAGGATTGTGACAGAGTAGAGAGATTTCTCCTGAAAGTTACTGTGGGTGAGCTGTTGGATGAGTTGAGGGGGTGTAGATATGAGAGGGGGAAAGAAAGAAAGAAGTGGTCCGAGACATGGAGGGGAGTCACTGTAAGTTGGGGAATGGAGCAGCTTCTGGTGAATACAAGGTCTAGTTGGTTACCAGCCTTGTGTGTGGGGGGGGAAGAGGACAGGGATAGGCCGAAAGACTGGAGGAGTGAGGCAACCCTGGACAGTTGGGAGGTCTCTGGTGGGAGGTTGAAGTCTCCCAGAAGAATAGCAGGAGTGCCATCCTCAGGGAGGGAGCTCAGGAGAGTGTCCAGCTCGTCCAGGAAAGAGCCGAGTGGACCTGGAGGACGGTATAGAACAATAATGTGAAATTTTGAGGGATGAGTTACAGTAATTGCGTGAAATTCAAAAGAGGAGGAAGTAGGGTTAGGACTGGGGAGGACACAGAACTTCCAGGACAAGGAAATGAGCAAACCGGTACCCCCGCCTCGGCCAGAGGCCCTGGGGGTGTGCGAGAAGGAGTATCCCGCAGACAGTGCAGCTGGGGTGGCGGTGTTATCGGGAGTGATCCAGGTTTCCGTGAGAGCCAGGAAGTCAAGAGACTTCATCTTGGCAAAGGCAGTGATGAAGTCAGCTTTCTTGACAGCTGACTGGCAGTTCCATAGTCCACCTGTGACGGTGAATTCCTGAGGTGTGGATAAGGGTGGGTAGATCAGGTTAGATAAATTTCGCCCGCGGTGAATAGACCATTTGGGGCGAGGCAGCGCGCACAAGGGGATGGGGTTTATGAACATGACAAACTGACGACGAGGCTGCCTATGGCAGCCTCCGCTGGAGCTATATATACCGGGTGACAATTATGTACTTGCATCACCTTCATTAGGGCAGATAAGCACCAGGTGAAGCTACTTGAAATTAGCTCAACAATAGCGGGCAGTTAAACACCAACCCCCACACACAGTTTCACTAACGCGTTTAACTAACTAACAACAGCGAGTCAACTACAGAGATTCTCAGCTAACGCACAACTAAGTTCGCTGACTAGCAACAGTAGAGACAAGTTTAAAAAAGATTATCTAAATTACACACAACTATGTTCTCTAACTAGCAACAGCAGAAACAAATCAAAGTTAAAGAGATTCTTCATCTCTGTGGTTAAATAATATTTCAGTTATATTCAGTATCAGGACAGAGCCGTCGGTACGTGTGTTTTTTTCATTATTCCTCTCCCTCAGAAACTTGCGCTGAACTCACCATTTGATATGGACCCAGCACACCATTACTGAGGAAGAGGCTGTTTTAATAGTCATGTGACCTTTCTATTCTCAGTTTACAGTGGCTTTTGCTCTGAGACTGGCTCATCTTGGTCTCTTTCTTACTCTGCTGATTCTGTAGAAGTGTTATGTGTCTACAATCGATCAACAATGTGTACACTGTTGTGTAGCCCTATTCGTGCAGTGTGATTGGCTGTCCATGTTGTTTGTCTCTGAGCAGGCCTATTCCTGCATTGTGATTGGCTGTCCATGTTACGTGGCAGAAATGACTGAAAAAACTCAATGCAATTTGCTGCCTAATGTTTTTGAATAGAAGCAGTGAAATATTTTATAGAGTGCAGGTGTTTCTGTGCTGCAGGTACCGTACCATTGGCCGTAGGTGTTTCTGTGGGTGCAGTAGTATTAAATAAACAGTGTCGTAATGAAATGCAGTACATTACTGTCACCAGGGCTTCCCAAATATCCATCAGATGCACATGTGAAAATTTGTGCTCATCCTCAGGATGAAATTCACTGGAAGCTCATTGTGATTTATGAGATTTTCACTGACTGACTGGCTAGTGCTGGGTGCCTGTAGTTAATTAACTGCGTTTAGCTAATTAATTGAGCTATCGGCTAATGAGGGTTAATGAGAAGACATGAAAGACCCAGTTCAGCTAAAACTTCATTTGGATTGGAGGAACAGGAACAGGTGATGAATTGGTACATCAGCACCAGTATTAATAAAAATAAGCTACACACAGCTACACACTGGAGTCTCGGTGCTACACACAGCTACACACTGGAGTCTCTGTGCTACACACATCTACACACTGGAGTCTTTGTACTACACACAGCTACACACTGGAGTCTCTGTGCTACACACAGCTACACACTGGAGTCTCGGTGCTACACACAGCTACACACTGGAGTCTCTGTGCTACACACAGCTACACACTGGAGTCTTTGTACTACACACTGCTACACACTGGAGTCTCTGTGCTACACACAGCTACACACTGGAGTCTCTGTGCTACACACAACTACACACTGGAGTCTCTGTGCTACACACAGCTACACACTGGAGTCTCTGTGCTACACACAGCTACACACTGGAGTCTCTGTACTACACACAGCTACACACTGGAGTCTCTGTGCTACACACAGCTACACACTGGAGTCTCTGTGCTACACACAGCTACACACTGGAGTCTGTGTACTACACACAGCTACACACTGGAGTCTCTGTACTACACACAGCTACACACTGGAGTCTCTGTGCTACACACAGCTGCACACTGGAGTCTCTGTGCTACACACAGCTACACACTGGAGTCTTTGTACTACACACAGCTACACACTGGAGTCTCTGTGCTACACACAGCTACACACTGGAGTCTCTGTGCTACACACAGCTACACACTGGAGTCTCTGTACTACACACAGGTACACACTGGAGTCTCTGTACTACACACAGCTACACACTGGAGTCTCTGTGCTACACACAGCTACACACTGGAGTCTCTGTACTACACACAGCTACACACTGGAGTCTCTGTACTACACACAGGTACACACTGGAGTCTCTGTACTACACACAGCTACACACTGGAGTCTCTGTGCTACACACTGGAGTCGTTCTGCTATAATCCCCCTTTTTAGATACTGTAACACACAGCATTTTGTGTGAGGAATAATTTTTAATCTTGTAGTTTTGTACAATAATGTTCTTATTTGAACACTGACACAGTACATGCTGCTTTTTTGTCCTTTCACACGTTTTTCTTTTTTCTTTCTTCAGATCCCAACCCTTGGATGATTGTCGCCATTGTTGTCATTGCCGTTTTATTTTTCGTTGTTATGGGTTTCATTTGTTATTTATACAGTAAGTGTCAATCACGTTGCTTTGAGCTCTGTTAGTATTACACACACAAGTACTGAGGGTGTCAGAAATACATCTCTTTAATTCTGAGCTCCAGCTGATAAGGTTTTTGAGGGACTGGCCAGAGTACTGAACCCCCAAACTACAGTACAGAGACCTACATGTTAATTTTTAACAACTGCCAGTCTGTGATATTTTAACATGTCACTATACTATAAAAAAACTACACAATTATGAATAACTGATTACAATGTGCTTTTTAGGTTGGGTCAACTTAGGTTTTTTGGTTTACAAATTCTAAGCTCCAGTGACAAGCTTTTTATGTTGCCACAGCAACTACTAATAAATTGTATTACCTCATATTGTGCTCTACAAGACCATGAGGTCCAGTAAAATATTTGGAATTTTGTGGACTACATGTTATTACTACGTTTAATTACAAAACCAAGATTACAAAGTCCTAATTACAGCCAACTTCAAAAGTGCACTGTAATCAGTTACTTACAATTGTGTAGTTTGAGGAGCCTTACATTTATTACACTGCAGGTTAGCAAAGGTGATATAAAGGCACTTTGTAAAAGATTTGTAAATGTGATATACAGAGTATAGTTAGTAAGGTTATTATAGGGAGGTTAATAAAGGTTTTATAATGAGCCAGGTTAGTAAAGGTGTTACAAAGGGACAGAAGTTTATTACTCAGATTTATTACTCTCTCTGATCATTGGGAGTTCTTGAATTTTGACTTTTTTAGGAGGAAACCACTCATTTCCACTACAAAAATCTATATTAAAAATGAATGCATCACTTTTCAATAAATCGATCCATAGCAGAAGGAATCTTATAATAATAATTAAAAGTATTTTAAATCCAGTGTGAAGATTGAAACCGTTTTCTTATAGGGAACTGTATGCACCAAATTTCAATAGGCCCAACTGATCAGTGATCAGTTTGTTTCCAGTGCAGTCCTTTGTGACCCTCACTTTAGCCTGCTTTAGAAGTGTACCTCCTGCCTTGTGGTTCCATCTCATTTCCAACTTTTTTATAGCTATTTTTTGCCTGTCTATCCAAAAAAAAGTTGACCAGTTGTAATTTTTTGTTGTAGGTAAAAAAAGAAGAAGGTCAATTTGGTAAGTGTTCTTTTACATGTACATTTGTGCATTCAGACAACAAAACAAATACAAATACAGAACAACAGAAAAATAAACAGTGCAAAAATACACATTCATGTTTCTCAAATTATCAGAAAGATCACACACTTTCAGCCATGTCAGCATTAAATATTTCTGGATACAACCTGAACCTTTAACCTAGGGGAGGACTTTTTTAAATATTTGAATAGGTGAGCGACCTGTATTTGGTGAGTCGAGGACACACTTGGTTATTATTATCGGTGCTGAGCTTGACATGGAATGTGTGAGACACGCCCCACACACACACACACAATCAACGGCAGCAGCTGATCACACTAAGTGTGTTTTTCACCAACATGTTACTGCCTGCAGAACAGCAGGCCCTGATGCTCCTGGTCTGGAGAAACAAACTCCAAAAATATGATCATATTATGGCCTTAATGAGCCAATATAGAGATGCTGCAACTACTGACTAAAAAAAATGGAAACCTGGAGTTACTTCATGATTAATTTATACACTGAAAACAAACATAATTATTTGTGGGACAGCAGTGATTGGTTCACTGATATCCACTGAAATAGTGCTGGATCATATGCATTCAGAAGTAACACTGCTGTCTTTCTGGTTGTAGAGTTTACTATGTGTTACAGGTGAGAGTTTTCTCTGATTCCATTCAGCCTCATTCAGTTCTTCTTACATTGAGGGTGTGTGTGTGTGTGTGTGTGTGTGTGTGTGTGTGTGTGTGTGTGTGTCTGTGCATGCACGCGTGTGTGTGAATGTTTGTGTGTGTGTATGTGTGTGTGTGTGTGTGTGTGTGAGATAGAGTAAGTGTGAGAAAGTGTGTGTTAGAGATACAAACCACACCAGAGTAGTACTGCCCTACAAAGCCTAACTGTAGTAACTACACAGCCGTCATGGTTTTTGGGCATAAAAATTACCTCATGAATACAGGTACAATTAGTGCAATATCACTTATATACCTATAACCCATTTGGCTGGCCAGTTAAAACACTTTAAAGCCATTTTTCTTAGTTTTACCCTTTGCGTAGTTACTGCAGTTAGGCTTTGTAGGGCAGCGTAGCTCTTCTGTGTCTTGCACTGACTACTGAAGGCAGGCGCTTGTATTAACTTGCTGTTATCCACACTAATGTGTCCCCTGTCTGTCTGCATCAGTAGGTCTGTACTCTTGTTGGTTTATTATTATTAAATTAAACTTTCTCCCCACATGACTGATATGAACAGAGAGAGGGAGACCACACCCTTCTGCAACCCGACAGAGTGATCTGTCAATGAGACCAGAGTCTGACCCCTCCCTGTCACTGAGAGATGACCAATCACAGTCAGTCTCCTCCCCCTGACTCACTGAGAGATGACCAATCACAGACAGTCCCCAGCCCTGACTCACAGAGAGATGACCAATCACAGACAGTCCCCAGCCCTGACTCACTGAGAGATGACCAATCTCAGTCAGTCCCCAGCCCTGACTCACTGAGAGATGACCAATCACAGACAGTCCCCAGCCCTGACTCACAGAGAGATGACCAATCACAGTCAGTCCCCTCCCCCGACTTCTTGAGAGATGACCAATCACAGTCAGTCCCCTCTGAATTCCTGATGTCCCATCATAAGAAGTCTTTATGAGCTTGACCATGTTTAACTGTAAATGTGTCTAGCTGGACTTATATATTCATGGAAAAGCATGTTTGTTCTACTGTTGGTTTCAAAACATTAAGTCTTCTCTTAGCTCCAGGAATCCATTTAATGCTAAAAGTGTAATACTGTCCTCTGAGTGTGAGAGAGCAAGAGAAAGACAGAGATAGGGAGAGAGAGAGAGGGGGAGACAAAGAGAAAGAGACAGTGAGGGATAAAGAGAGAGAGGGAGAGAGACAGACAGACAGAGAGAAAGAGACAGAGAGGTAAAGAGAGAGGAGAGAGAGACAGACAGACAGAGAGAGAGAGATACATTTGGAGTATATGGAGATAATCTCTTTCTCTGCTGATTTTGGTAAAGTCATTGCAGTTACCAGTGAGGCTCAGTAAAAGTACTGGGGAAGGGGGGGGTTGTTTAGAAGACTTCGCTCCAAACATGCTATAAGTGCAATATAGGGACCAGTCACCCCTGCTAATGTAATGTAATGGTACATTTTAGTACATGGACATTTTGTGTGTACTTACGGCATGCTGTATTGTAGTGTAGGTGTGTGTGTGCATTTGTGCTTGCGTTTGTATGTGTGTGCATTCCTGCATATGTGTGTGTATGTGTGCGCGTGCGTGCGTTTGTATGCGTGTGGTGTGTGTGTATGTGTGTGGTGTATGTGTGTGTATGTGTGTGTGTGTATGTGAGAGTGTATGTGTTGTGTCTGTATTGTCTGTATTGTGAGCAGTTCCAGATCTTTTGTGTTTGAAGTATTGACTGTCCTTAAGACTTATGTGAGCTCATATATGAACATGGTCTCATTTCATATTTTTATGTTTTACAGACAATCACACTGGCAGGCCAGTGGCAGGCCAGTGTGTTCGGGAGGAGGGGGTGGGATTGGGGGGGGGGGGGCCTGGGAGAGAACCCCAGGGGGCAGTTTGGTAAAACTATAAATTGGGGACAAAGCGCAGGAGAAAAGAAGAAACAACTGAAGAAGAGATGTTTCCTACTGTGACACATTTCACTGAATACTGAAGCAGAGTCAAAATGGTGGAGCTGAGGAGGTTAATGTGAAAAGGGGGAAGTCTTTTTCATTCGCACACTGAATTACACCGGATATCAGAACATCTGTCAAATGCTGTTATGAAAGTGGTGTAAACATTGCTGTTTTTTGTGTTATGGAGCAAACCTGAGACTATTTCCGTTGCTGTTTTCTGAATGTTAAACATTAAAGGGGTGGGGGCAGGGGGGTTAAATGATGTTATTTCACATAATTCCACACTGCCATTGGACCACAGGACCCCGAAATGCATATACTTAACATAAGAGGCACTTAAAATAACTCTCCATCTTTACTGACATGTTTCTGTAAATGTTTCTGTTCAGTGTGATTTTACTAAATTATTAAGACTAAATGTGTTTTTTTTTTGCCGTAACCATGAGCTTTGCAATAAATCTAGTATATATAAATACACAGAATGCTTTATTGATCCTATATTGTGCGACTGTTCCTTTTATCCTCATGCAACTATACGTAGTTTTCTATTATTGATGCTAAAACAATAAAGCTTTGTGTGCAAAGAATACCAATGAACTGTGTCATTAGCTACGCACCGCTGTGAGAACACTGTGTTATTAGCTACACACTGCTGTCAGAACGCTGTGTCATTAGCTACGCACTACTGTGAGAACACTGTCATTAGCTACGCACTGCTGTGAGAACACTATCATTAGCTACACACTGCAGTGAGAACACTGTCGTTAGCTACGCACTGAAGTGAGAATACTGTGTCATTAGCTACGCACTACTGTGAGAACACTGTGTCATTAGCTACGCACTGCTGTCAGGACACTGTGTCATTAGCTACGCACTGAAGTGAGAACAGTGTGTCATTAGCTACACACTGCAGTGATAACACTGTCATTAACTACACACTACTGTAAGAACACTGTGTCATTAGCTACGCACTGCTGTGAGAACACTGTCATTAGCTACACACTGCAGTGAGAACACTCATTAGCTACACACAGCAGTGAGAACAGTGTGTCATTAGCTACACACTGCAGTGAGAACACTCATTAGCTACACACTGCAGTGAGAATACTGTGTCATTAGATACACACTGCAGTGAGAACACTGTCATTAGCTACACACTGAGTTACCACGTGTTTTGTGTTGGTATATGTTTGTCATATCAATAAAATAAGAGAATTAGGGCTACTTTGAACCAACTTGCATGGTTTGTTGCTTAACTCAAATAATGTTGAACAAAAAATATGACTACACATTGATACATTTATGCCATATTTAATTTATAAATGTGTATTTTCCAATTAAAACACATTATAAATCAAATATTGCATTAATGTATCATTGAGTGGCCATAATCGAATAGCCAACTACTTTTCTTCGTATAAGGGAAGATATGTTTTTGTTGTACTGCTGTATCAACAGCAAGCTTGTGTGACAAACAATGGACAATGGTAAGTTACAGAGCAACACATTAATGTTATTATCCCATACGAATAGGATTAATACGTGTTTATGATTTTAAGATGAATATTAACACATGATTTAGCCTGTTTTAATAATGTTTCATTTCCACTATTTACACGAGGGACCCGTGGTGGATCCCCTTTATATACAGAATTCATCAGAGAGAAATGTTCTTTCTCTCAACATGCAAGTAACTTTTTCAGTAGGTGTTCTCCACTTGCCTCTGATTGGTCCACATGAATCACATGGGAAATCTGGGCAGTGCAGGTCACATTTTATTGCCATGTTGGATTGTCTGTTGTTTTCTTTTCAAAGCTCTGCTTTGGTGAAACTAGCTGCTACACAGTG
Organism: Anguilla pacifica; assembly: GCA_039654925.1. Classification (NCBI taxonomy): domain Eukaryota; kingdom Metazoa; phylum Chordata; class Actinopteri; order Anguilliformes; family Anguillidae; genus Anguilla; species Anguilla pacifica. The sequence goes on from CM077288.1 coordinate 70,469,924, forward strand.
CTCTTTTGTTAGAGAAATGATGTCATAATCACAGTAATGCAGGCTGCCGGTCACATTGGGCAAAAGTTAAATGATGTTCATCTGAGTATTTCCCATGTTACAGTTATATTTTAGATTTTATTAAATTTATCACAATAACAGATTGTTCCATTATGCTCTGGCCCTATGCTTGTTGCCAAGAGCTTATCATTCAGATTCATATTTGACACATAATTGTTCGGCATGAATACAGTTTTTCAAAGCTCTATTCACTATCTCACTCTGTCCTCACTGCACAGTTCCTGTCTCAAAACCCCGTGTCAGTGTCACTCATGATGAATACCCCTGCACTCTACTGTGTGCTGTGGAGAGAGGGACAGGAGCGACCCTGTCCTGGTACAAGAACGGTGAGGACAAGTCCTATGGTAGCTACCCTGTATGCTGTGCCCCACATCTGGATAAGACTGTGGAGAGGAGCAGTACATACACCTGTGAGACGAAGAACTCAGTCAGCAGAGAGACATCAGACCCTCTCACTGTGGAGGCCCACTGCACAGGTGAGCTTACTGCACCTCATTCACACCTGCCCACATCTTTCCATACATGTGCACACCTGTTTACACCTGCAACTACTATTAAATGAGAGATACTGTTAGACTGTAAAATCCCCATCAGTGATTGTTGTTGTGGGTGGTTGTGTTTAATAATGTGAAAAAAATGTCCGATTGCTCTGTTATATCACATGACTTTCTGTCATCATCCTTGTTCAGTAAAATTGAACTTTGACTTCCATGTGTTGTCTGAATGCGGAGGTTTGTGTGATATTCAGAAGGGGTGTAACCAAAGCCAAATACTCTTTTCAAAGGTTTACAACAAATGTGTTATGAGCAATTTGTTTCAATTTGACTAGTGATATCAGGAAAATAAATGAGATTAGCAGTAAGTGAGCATTGAATTGATGAATAAATTTGTTGAACATAACACATGAGACATTGACATGCATTTCAGAAACAATGGTGGAAGGTAACCCCCTCCCCCACTCTCAGTCGGTTTAAGATCAGCCCTAAAAAACGGGCTTTAGAATAACCTGTCCTTACCTGTTCTCACATGTCCTTACCTGTCCTTACCTATTCTCAGATGGAGCTGCAGGTATCTGGCAGACAGAAGGGTCTAAAATGTGGAGCCTGTGCCTGGTGCTGATTGTGATGATGTACAGTCACCTAGTTTGAGCCTGCTGAGTGAGAATGAACTTTGACCTCTGGATGGGTGGGTGGGTATGAGAGTCCCATGTTCACTGTAGCCTGCTGCAGCCCCAACAGCTACCCTGCCCCATAAAGACATGCAGCATAACTGCCCCAGAAAGACATGCAGCATAACTGCCCCATAAAGACATGCAGCATATCTGCCCCAAAAAGACATGCAGCATAACTGCCCCATAAAGACATGCGGCATAACTGCCCCATAAAGACATGCAGCATAACTGCCCCAGAAAGACATGCAGCATAACTGCCCCATAAAGACATGCAGCATAACTGCCCCATAAAGACATGCGGCATAACTGCCCCATAAAGACATGCAGCATAACTACCCCAGAAAGACATGCAGCATAACTGCCCCATAAAGACATGCAGCATATCTGCCCCAAAAAGACATGCAGCATAACTGCCCCATAAAGACATGCAGCATAACTGCCCCATAAAGACATGCAGCATAACTGCCCCATAAAGACATGCAGCATAACTGCCCCAGTATAACTGCCCCATAAAGACATGCAGCATAATTGCCCCATAAAGACATGCAGCATAACTGCCCCATAAAGACATGCAGCATAACTGCCCCAGTATAACTGCCCATAAAGACATGCAGTATAACTGCCCCATAAAGACATGTTCTCTCTGTCCCAGTCATCCTCTGTCTCTGGCTGTTCGCTCTGTCCCAGTCATCCTGTCTCAGGCTGTTCTCTCTGTCCCAGTCATCCTCTGCCTCAGGCTGTTCTCTCTGTCCCAGTCATCCTCTGTCTCAGGCTGTTCTCTCAGTCCCAGTCATGAACTGAAACTAATTGTTAATAGTTTTTAATTAGGCAGCTTTAATGTCTTCCCCGCTATATCTAATTGCTGTGCATACCATGAAGAATAAATGTTCCACATTAATGTCTCAATATGTTTAATATGTCAGATGAACTAATGCTTTTATTTAATGTGATTTATGGAAAATGGTAACTTAAGAAAGAGGCTCCATTTATAACAGATGAATTTACAGTGATAGGTGTGAAGTTAAAATCCACACCAAAACAAATGAGACAAACATGCACCTTACCTGTACACACCTGTGCAGACCTGGGTTAATACATTTAAGGAAACTGCAAGCTGCACTCTAAAGGTGATCTATGATCTGGAGGCTCTGCGTACAAATCAGAGCTGAAACTGAACCCAGATCAGTAAGGGAGGCTTTACTGATCTCCACTCAGAGGTGGGCTGAGCTCCAGACTGGCGGCCCATGTCCAAGCTCCCCACAGTCTCAGCTGCACTGTGAATCCACTCAGAGGTGGGCTGAGCTCCAAACTTGGGGCCCATGTCCAAGCTGTTACAGTCTCAGCCCTACTGTGAATCCACTCAGTGGTGGATTGGGTCCAAACTGGCGGCCCATGTCCCAGCTGCCCACAGTCTTCGCCCAACTGTCAGAAGCCCTGGGCAGCTGTGTTGTTTAGAGCGGTGAGTTTGTCCAAACGCAGCCTCTCTATTCTAACGATGACGATCGATTTCTGAGTCAGTCAAGGACTTCGGAGACCAGGAGGAATAAAATAAGCGAATGGAATGAGCCCCAGATGTCAGTTTCACATATTTTAACTCGTTTTGCCTTCCATACTGGGAAAGCAGGCAAGGAAAGGAAGCTAGGAGGTGAAAAATAAGTGATTGGAGTGCACCCAAGGTCTGGGCTCCACTTCCTGTCGTAGATGACAGGGGTGTTCTGAACAAGAGACAAACAGGAAATCATTGGGTAGAATCTGTGCTTTATTAAATCAGGATATTCTTTTTTGGAAAAAGTGCTCATACAATATTTTTGTCTAGAATCACTTGTAAATAAGACATACAGTCCCCTCCAAAAGTATTGGAACAGCAAGGCCAATTCCTTTGTTTTTGCAATACACTGAATACATTTGGGGTTGAGATAAAAAGATGAACATGAGACAAGAGTTCATAATTTCAGCTTTTATTTCCTGGTATTTACGCCTAGATGTGTTAAAGTACTTAGAACATAGCACCTTTGGTATCAGACCACCCAATTTTTAGGTGAGCAAAAGTATTGGAACAGAGAGTATTTAAGTAAATGAAAGCAAATAACACTTAATATTTGGTAGCATATCTCTTGCAATAACTGCATCAAGCCTGCAACCCATTGACATCACCAAACTGTTGCATTCTTCTTTTGTGATGCTTTTCCAGGCTTTTACTGCAGCCTCTTTCAGTTGTTGTTTGTTTCGGGGGGGGGGGGGGGGGGGTTTCCCTTCAATCTCCTCTTCAGGAGGTGAAATGCATGCTCAATTGGGTTAAGGTCTGGTGATTGACTTGGCAGTCTAAAACCTTCCACTTTTTCTCCCTAATGAAATCCTTTGTTGTGTTGGCAGTGTGTTTTGGGTTATTGTCTTGCTGCATGATAAAGTTCCTCCCAATTAGTTTGGACGCATTTCTCCGTAAGTTGGCAGACAGAATGTTTTTGTAGACTTCTGAATTCATCCTGCTGCTACCATCATGAGTTACATCATCAATAAAGATTAGTGAGCCCACTCCAGAAGCAGCCATGCAAACCCAAGCCATGACACTTCCTCCACCGTGCTTCACAGATGAGCTTATATGTTTTGGATCATGAGCAGATCCCTTCTTTCTCCACACTTTGGCCTTTCCAACACTTTGCTAGAGGTTAATCTTGGTCTCATCAGTCCACAAAACTTTGTTCCAGAACTTTTGTGGCTCATCTCTGTACTTCTTTGCAAATTGTAATCTCGTCTTCCAATTCTTACTACTGATGAGTGGTTTGCATCTTGTGGTATAGCCTCTATATTGCTGCTCTCTAAGTCTTCTTGGAACAGTTGATTGAGATACCTTCACCCCTGTCCTGTGGAGATTGTTTGTAAGGTCACTGACTGATGTTTGAGGTTTTTCTTCACAGCTTTCACAATGTTTCTGTCATAAACTGCTGTTGTTTTCCTTGGTCAACCTGTTCGATATCTGTTGCTCAGTATGCCAGCGGTTTCTTTCTAATTTTCAGGACATTCCAAGTTGTCGTACAAGCTATCCCCAATGCTTGTGCAATGTCTCTGATCGATTTCCCCTCTTTTCTAAGCTTGCTTTTCTCCCAAAGACAGCTCTCTGGTCTTCATGTTAGTTTGTCTTTTATAACACAAATGCAGTTTTCACAGGCAAAACCCAAGGCTAAATCATCAGTAGACATTCAGAACTATTTATTGTTTAACTAATCAATCTAACAGGACACATCTGGGCAACAAGAAACACATGTCAGTCACATGTTCCAATACTTTTGCTAACCTGAAAATTGGGTTGTCTGATACAAAAGGTGATATGTTCTAAGTTGTTTAACAAATCTAGATAAAAATACCAGGAAATAAAAGCTGAAATTCGCATCTGTCATCTCATGTACATCTTTTGACCTCAAACTCTTCAGTGTATAGCAAAAACAAAGGAATTGACCTTGCTGTTCCAATACTTTTGGAGGGGACTGTATATGTTTACATTTATCCTGTAACATTATTTGTACAAGTTGTAACAGATTTGGGCATTACTATGTGGAATAGTTATTCACCATTGTTTCCACCTCATTTTTGAATCCAAGCTTTGATTGATTAAAAGCAGCTCTTAGTGCATTTTTTGGAGATAACCTGCTGAGGAGTTTAAGAGAGGAAGTGAGAGTTGTCTCTATGAGCGCAGTTTCAGAACCTCACTGCGCTTCCTGTGTTCTGCCAGCGCTAGATTCTGTCCTGCTGTCACATGACCTTCCTGTCCTGTCACTCAATGGCCTGCGATTGGTTGGCTGTGTTCCTGCTTGGCTGCACTCTAAAGGCGATTGGTTGGCTGTGTTCCTGTTGGCTGCACTCTAAATGCAATTCTTTGGCTGTGTTCCTGCTTGGTTGCACTCTAAAGGCGATTGGTTGGCTGTGTTCCTGCTATTTCCGAACAGCCTGTGTCTACGGTCTGTCTGTAAACGCCAGTGTAGACAGAGCTGTGTGTTTTAGTTATCTCACGACGGGCCGACAAACTGCTGTGGATTGTGATCGTATGCGATGCGATCGTAGCATCGCAAAATGTGCGAAGACCTACTTCTACTACTTCCGAAATTTCATTCAGGAGCTTCATTCATTTCACATAAGTATTTAGAACATACACTCCACTTGCTCTAATCAAGCATTGGTTCTATCGAAGTTAACTTGTATTTTGTGCCGATTTATAAACCAATACAGCATATTGTATTGAAATTGAGGGGGAGGAGAGAGAGAGAGAGACAGAGAGGGAAAGAGAGAGAAAGAGAGAGGGGAGCAAGAGAGGAATCATGACCGTCTTTCTTTTCTCTGTCCCTGATAGGAGATCGTTTCAGATGAAAGAGGAAGTGACTGCATACTTCCCTAAAACGCGCCAGCTGTGAAAGTGATTTGCGTTATTTTGATTTTCTCCCGTTCTCATTTCTTCTTCCGCTCCTCAGATTTCCTGCATGTCACTGCATCTGTCTAAAACCTGTTTGCACATCCCAGAGAAAGGAGATTAAATCAATTAAAAAACTATTTTAAAATCTAAAACTGACCCAAGAAATGGTCAGAAATAAATTGGTATAACTATAACTTCTTATTATGTTCAATAAATGTCTGTTCATTATATGGCTGAAAATGCTTCATCAGGCTGTGCAATGTGCCTGTAAACTCGGCAGGGAGGATGTTGCTAATCTTAGAGCTAAGAGATGAATCAAATGGAGACTGCTCTTTCTGATCAGATCAGAAAGCAGATGGAGCACGCGCTGTGCGTGAACAACAAAACTCCGAATATTTGATCACCACCTGCCACCTTGTGGCCATTGCTGGTACTACCAGACATGATCTCTGATCCCACTGTTGAAGTTGAGATGATAATATTGAAATACTCTGTAAGCATGTGCTGGAATGGCACCTTCCTCACACGCAGACTGTACCACACACTCCCAGCTCTCTGTGCAGGCTGTTTCCCACACTCCCAGCTCTCTGTGCAGGCTGTTCCCCACATTCCCAGTTCTCTGTTAGGCTGTTCCACACACTCCCCTCTCTCTCTGTCAGGCTGTTCCACACACTCCCCGCTCTCTCTGTCAGGCTGTTCCACACACTCCCAGCTCTCTGTCAGGCTGCTCCACACACTCCCAGCTCTTTGTCAGGCTGTTCCACACACTCCCAGTTCTCTGTGCAGGCTGTTCCACACACTCCCAGCTCACTGTCAGGCTGTTCCACACACTCCCAGCTCACTGTCAGGCTGTTCCACACACTCCCAGCTCTCTGTGCAGGCTGTTCCACACACTCCCTGCTCCATGCCAGGCTGTTCCACACACTCCCAGCTCTTTGCCAGGCTGTTCCACACACTCCCAGCTCTCTGTACAGGCTGTTCCACACACTCCCAGCTCACTGTCAGGTTGTTCCACACACTCCCAGCACACTGTGCAGGCTGTTCCACACACTCCCAGCTCTCTGTCAGGCTGTTCCTCACACTCCCAGCTCTCTGTGCAGACTGTTCCTCACACTCCCAGCTCTCTGTCAGGCTGTTCCACACACTCCCAGCTCTCTGTGCAGGCTGTTCCTCACACTCCCAGCACACTGTGCAGGCTGTTCCACACACTCCCAGCTCTCTGTCAGGCTGTTCCACACACTCCCAGCACACTGTGCAGGCTGTTCCACACACTCCCAGCTCTCTGTGCAGGCTGTTCCACACACTCCCAGCTCTCAGCCACACACAGGGCCACACACAGGGACACACACAGGGCCACGCAGAGGGCCACACACAGGGCCACACACAGGGACACACACAGGGCCACACACAGGGCCACACACAGGGACACACACAGGGCCACGCACAGGGCCACACACAGGGGGACACACAGGGCCACACACAGGGACACACACAGGGACAAACACAGGGCCACACACAGGACCACACACAGGGACACACACAGGGACACACACAGGGCCACACACAGGGACACACACAGGGACACGCACAGGGCCAGCGTACAGTGTGCAGTGCGCTATATTTAAAGCTCCCTCCGCTGTTATGGGCACTCACTTAGGACACCAGCTTCTGGAACAATCCCTGCGCATCTTCACTAACTGATATATAGTGCCCTCCAAAAGGATGGCAACAGTAGAATTAAATTTGTTATTAAGCTTTTCTATAATGTTCTCCTGCTGTATGTGTGTGTTAATGTGCTCCCTTTGTATGTGTGTGTTAATTTTTTCCCTCTGTATGTGTGTGTTAATGTTCTCCCTCTGTATGTGTGTGTTAATGTTCTCCTGCTGTATGTGTCTGTTAATGTTCTCCCTTTGTATGTGTGTGTTAATGTTCTCCCTCTGTATGTGTGTGTTAATTTTTTCCCTCTGTATGGGTGTGTTAATGTTCTCCCTCTGTATGTGCGTGTTAGTGTTCTCCCTCTGTATGTGTGTGTTAATGTTCTCCCTCTGTACGTGCTTGTTAATGTTCTATCTCTGTGTGTGGTAGTATTCTACTTCTGTATGTGTGTGTGTTAATGTTCTCCCCCTGTGTGTGTGTTAATGTTCTCCCTCTGTATGTCTGTGTTAATATTTTACTTCTGTATGTGTGTGTTAATATTCTCCCTCTGTACGTGTGTGTTAATGTTCTCCTGCTGTATGTGTCTGTTAATGTTCTCCCTTTGTACGTGTGTTAATATTTTCCCTCTGTATGTGTGTGTCAATGTTCTCCATCTGCATGTGTGTGTTAATGTTCTACTTTTGTATGTGTGTTAATGTTCTACTTCTGTATGTGTGTGTTCTTGTTCTCCCTCTGTATGTGTGTGTTAATGTTCTCCCTGTGTATGTGTGTTAATGTTCTCCCTCTGTACATGCAAGTTAATGTTCTCCTGCTGTATGTGTGTTAAAGTTCTACTTCTGTATGTGTGTTAATGTTCCCCCTCTGTATGTGTGTTAATCTTCTCTTTATGTATGTTTGTGTTAATGTTCTCCCTTTGTATGTGTGTTTTAATGTTCTCCCTCTGTAAGTTTGTGTGAATGTTCTCCTGCTGAATGTGTGTGTTAATTTTCTCCCCCTGTATGTGTGTGTTAATGTTCTCTCTCTGCATGCGTGTGTTAAATGTCTCCCTCTATACGTGTATCCTAATGTTCTACTTATTTATGTGTGCGTTAATGTGCTACTTCTCTACTGGTCGCCAGAGGGCGACATAAGCATTGGCTGCTGTTTTCTCCGCGAGTCGCCAGAGGGCGACATCGTATTTTGTGGTCTGTTGACTTATTGCTTTCACCTGTGTTAATTTGTGATTCTTTGCACCTGTGTTCTTCCCTATATTAGTTCTCCCTTCTGTTGTGTTCATTGCTTAATCTTGAGTTTGCCTGCCTCTGTGTAAGTCTTGAGTAAAAGCCTGTATTGCTGGAAAAGAAGCCTGCATTAAAACTTTTCTTTTGAAAAGTTTACTTTGTTTGTCAAGCCTGCTCTTGTCCTCTGCTCTTGAGTTCATGCTCATAGTCAAGTCCGTTGGTGTTTAGTATACAGGACTCCCAACCAAGAGACCTGCGTTCAAGCTTCTGTCGGGGAACTATCCGTAACATCTTCTTTATGTTTGTGTTAATGTTCTCCCTCTGTATGTGTGTGTTAATGTTCTCCCTCTGTACATATGTGTTAATGTTCTACCTCTGTATGTGTGTAAGGTTCTACTTCTGTATGTGTGTTCATGTTCCCCCTCCGTATGTGTGTGTTAGTGTTCTCCCCTTGTCTGTGTGTGTTAATGTTCTCTTGCTGTTTGTTTGTGTTAGCAGTGTAGCACAGTGGGTAAGGAACTGGACTTGTTACCGAAGGACACTGCCGTTGTACCCTTGTGCAAGGTACTTAACCTGCATTGCTTCAGTATACATCAATGGATACATTTATAACAACTGGATAGGAGCGTCTGCTAAATCCCTGTAATGCAATGTTAATGTTCTCCTGTTGCATGTGGGTGTTAATGTTCTCCCTCTGTGTGTGTATGTGTTAATGCTCTCCCTCTGTATGTGCGTGTTAATGGTCTCCCTCAGTGTGTCATTAGCTGTGCAGTAGTCTGTCTGCTCCAGCTGTGCATAAAAGGCACTCCTGACACACTGACTGTGCAGCTCAGCTGCAGAACTGCAGGGTGAAAACACAGTTAAAAATACCCACTCAGTAACGCAGAGTACTGGAAAAACAGCCGCTGTCTGGAAGCTGTTCCTCTTTCCTGCTGAACCACAGCAAGAAGCAGCCAAGGAGAAAAATGTAAAATAAAAATATGCAGGATAAAAGGTGTCAGTATGTTACCATTTAATCCGTTAAGTACAGAAGTTTTACATTTAACAAAACATTTACACATTTTTCCCAAATAAATAGAAGCTTTCAGTGAAAGCACTGCAGGTTTGTTGGTTTGTTTGCAGTAAGATCATGCCCTTGTATATTTGGCTGGATCATCACTCACTACATTCTACATTACACAGTCAGCTGCCATACTGTGTACAATACACAGGTACTCAGAATTCATAGCAAATTTTAAAAGTTAAATGGAAAATTGGCATTCATGTGTATGTGTGTGTATGTATGTGTCTGTGTGTGTGTGCGAGCGTGTGTGAGTGAGTGTGTGTCTGTGTGCATGTGTGCCTGTGTGTGTGTGTGTGCGCCTATGTATATGTGTGTGTGTGTGTGTGTCTACAGTCCTGTGTCTGCCTCCTGATATCTCCTCCTGCCTCTTCTCTCAGTGCTGCAAACAATGTGCCAAAGCATTTCTGATTGACTTGTGAGTTATGAAGGTGACTGCATGTGTACATTTGTGTTACAGCTCTGTAACTGTCTCAGAAGATCTTCTTCGTCTTCTCCTCTCAGTGCTGCAACCAATAAGGGAAACATGGTCACAGAAGGAACACAATACTGCTGGTATAAGAACATTAATGCTGCTGGTATAAGAACACTAATGCTACTGGTATAAGAACATTAACACTGCTGGTATTAGAACATTAATATTACTGGTATGAGAACATTAATACTGCTGGTATATAAATATAAATAATGCTGGTATAAGAATATTTTTACTGCTGGTATGAGAACATTAATACTGCTGGTATAAGAACATTAATGCTGCTGGTATAAGAACATTAATACTGCTGGTATAACAACATTAATGCTGCTGGTATAAGAACATTAATACTGCTGGTATAAGAACATTAATGCTGCTGGTATAAGAACATTAATACTGCTGGTATATGAATATAAATAATGCTGGTATAAGAACATTAATACTGCTGGTATAAGAACATTAATACTGCTGGTATAAGAACATGAATACTGCTGGTATAAGAACATTAATGCTGCTGGTATAAGAACATTAATACTGCTGGTATAAGAACATTAATACTGCTGGTATAAGAACATTAACACTGCTGGTATAAGAACATTAATACTGCTGGTATATGAATATAAATAATGCTGGTATAAGAACATTAATACTGCTGGTATAAGAACATTAATACTGCTGGTATAAGAACATGAATACTGCTGGTATAAGAACATTAATGCTGCTGGTATAAGAACATTAATACTACTGGTATGAGAACATTAATACTGCTGGTATATGAATAGAAATAATGCTGGTATAAGAACATAAATACTGCTGGTATAAGAACATTAATACTGTTGGTATAAGACAGGAAGTCAGTAACAGTGACAGGTGCGGTTACCTGGGCAAAGTAAGAATTCTTCCTTTTCTGTACTGATGGATTAAAAGACCGACAGCCAGGGTCACCAACACAAACTCCACCAGCCTCAACACAAACATTATATACAGCAGAGCATCATGGGAACCATGACCTAGGGAGAGGGACAGAGAGAGCGAGAGAGAGAAAGAGAGAGACAGACAGAGAGAATGTCACACCTACTTACAGTGTCGTTATGGGTCTATGCTCCTTACCCTGCTCCCTACAGACTGCTGCTCCTTTCCCTCCTCCCTACAGACTGCTGCTCCTTATATTCCTCCCTACAGACTGCTGCTCCTTACCCTCCTCCCTACAGACTGCTGCTCCTTACCCTCCTCCCTACAGGCTGCTGCTCCTTACCCTTTTCCCTACAGACTGCTGCTCCTTACCCTCCTCCCTACAGGCTGCTGCTCCTTACCCTCCTCCCTACAGACTGCTGCTCCTTACCCTCCTCCCTACAGACTGCTGCTCCTTACCCTCCTCCCTACAGATTGCTGCTCCTTACCAACCTCCCTACAGACTGCTGCTCCTTAGTCTTTTCACTAAAGACTGCTGCTCCTTACCCTCCTCCCTACAGACTGCTGCTCCTTACCCTCCTCCCTACACACTGCTGTTCCTTACCCTTCGGCCTGCAGACCTGTGTGGGGTGAAAAGCTGTTCTTTCCTCACTGACTGGGTTTGTAGCCACACAGGTGTAGGTGAAGTTGGACGCCTTTATCTCCAGAGTGAGGGACAGGGTGCTGAGACTCGGGCTGCTGGTTTGGGACAGTATCTGTCCCTCTATCCTCCAGGACAGGGTAACCTCTCTCCTGTTCTGCACAGAGCACTGCAGTGAGCAGCTTCTGCCCCCTTCAGCTACTGATGTAATATGAGGCTTCGACACAGATTCTGTAAGAGACCCCACAGCACAGCATCACTGACACAGAGCATCACTGACACACACACACACACAGCATCACTGACACAGAGCATCACTAACACACACACACAGCATCACTGAGAGAGAGCATCACTAACACACACACACACAGCATCACTGACACAGAGCATCACTGACGCACACACACAGCATCACTGACACACACACCCTGACTAACACACACACCATCACTGACACACACAATGGCTGAGTTTCATTACATTTACTTGAGTTCCAGATAAATGTTTAACTGCAAGTATGCAAACAGAAAGTACCCACTAAAATCCTTGGATATGCACATGCAATTCTGTGCTTGTCAGAACCCAGATTTATTACACATTACCAGAGTTCATTGCACTTAACATTGCAACGATCATTCACCTTTGTAACCACCAGCAAAACAAGAGGTTTTGTAACTCGAAAATAACTTATCAATAGCAAGTTAGCTAACAATTAAGATCAATTTTTATTATATATTTATGATATATGTAATGAAAATGATTCAATATTAAATAGCCCCTTAATAGACAGTGGTAATAACTGCAAGAAAATACTACGTGTGCTGCAGATTAGCTAATAAATTGCTAGCCTTAATAGCTAGCTAGCTAACAATTCACCTAACAATTCTGATGTAGGAAAAAAAAATCAGCAATTGGATCATTAATTCAATTAGCTTTTTCCCATGAGTAGCTGGAAGATCCCACGTAAGAAGCACTGAGTTATGCTGATTTCATACTGGCAACCAATAAAGTGGTTGCACAACTCTACTTTTATTTTTCTTCATTGGTAAAAGATATTCTGATGCTAGAGTTGACATTGGCAGTTGTGTTTTAAATGTAGCAAAACTGAATCATAGATTCTCACATACTATGAAGTGTGGCTATTAGCTGTGCTTGGAAGAATGCAGAACTCAAGTATACAAGTATGCATAACGAAACTGCCATTGATCAGTATGGCTCTGGAGTCTCCTTCTGGAGTTCCATCCTTCACTGTTTAATACGAGAGCTTCACAGTTTCTCACCGAAGCAGTGCTCTTCAGGTCTGACTATGACAGTCTTATTACTGACAGGGTTTGTTGCCACGCAGCTGTAGGGGGCGCTGTTCGTTTCTATCTCCAGAGGGAGGGACAGGGGGGAGGTGAGATTAGGGCTGCTGGTGTGGGACAGTGTCTGCCCCTCTCTGTGCCAGGACAGGGTGACCCCTCTCCCATTCTTCACAGAGCACAGCACACTGCAGTTGGGTTTCATCTTGTTCCTGCAGGACACCTGCAGGTTGGGTACTGGATCTGTGGAGAGATACAACAGCAGGGAGGGACTTCAACACTGACCAGCAACACTGACCCCTAACTCCACTCTGTGTGTGAGCCTTCAACACTGACCAGTAACACTGACCCCTAACTCCACTGTGTGTGTGAGCCTTCAACACTGACCAGTAACACTGACCCCTAACTCCACTCTGTGTGTGAGCCTTCAACACTGACCAGTAACACTGACCCCTAACTCCACTCTGTGTGGGAGCCTTCAACACTCCCTCCAGAGATGGGCTCCTGTTGTCTCTGCCTGGTTTTCATGTCAGAGACTCAACATGCACATACATTACATTCCATTTATTTGGCAGACGTACAACAAGTGAAGGTCAATCACATCACACAGCAGCCTCAGCACAGTGCAGCAGTACCAGGTGGAGACACCCACCCCACACAACCAGCTGGTAGGCTGCAGTGCCATCCTTGTGCTGTACCCTGTACCCTCCAGAGTCCCCCCTCCTCAGGTCAGTCAGGGAGAAGAGTCCAGTGCTGCTGTTCCACTGCAGCCGGGTGCCATAGCTGTCATTGGTGAGCTGGAGGATGCGATTGACCACTTTCGCAATTCTGCTGCCATCTTTGAAAATGTAGTCGATCTCCTTCACTGCAGCTGGGAACGTGACCGTCTGTCCCACAATGCCGTTCAGCATGTTCGACTGGACAGAGGAGACGCACACACCTGGAGAGAGAGGACAGAGGGAGAGAGTGGGTGGGAGAAAAACAGAAGAAAAGATGTCGGGAAAGAGAGAAAGAGTGGGAGACAGAAGAGAGGAAGAGAAAGTGAGGAAAAGAGAGAGGGAGGGAAGGAGATACACAGGAAAGAGGGATGAGAGATGGAAGGAGGGAAACAGGAATGGGAGAAGAGGTAACTGTAGTTTACCTTCGCTGTTGGTCTGTTGAACAGGTCAGTCACAGAAAAGATGCAAAGCACTTTGTGTTGTTAGGAGATGGTTCTGTTGTCATGGAAACGCTGTGCTATGTTACATGTTACTAACCAAAACACATATAAAAAGACCTCCCTCCCTAACAAGTACATAACAGTATACCTCCTCCACTTTAATTGGTAGCTCACCGTATGTATTTGTGCCAGACATTATAAAGCTCACAGTATGTAACAGGACAACAGTCCCAGCTACGCTCCTACCTGCAACAGGTATATAACAGTATAGCAGGGTCCTACCTGCTCTCTAACAGGTATATAACAGTATAACAGAGTCCTACCTGCAGTAAAACAGGTATATAACAGTGTAACAGGGCCCTCCCTGCACTCTAACAGGTATATAACAGTATAACAGAGTCCTACCTGCACTCTAACAGGTATATAACAGTATAACAGAGTCCTACCTGCACTCTAACAGGTATATAACAGTATAACAGAGTCCTACCTGCACTCTAACAGGTATATAACAGTATAACAGAGTCCTACCTGCACATAAATAGGTATATAACAGTATAACAGAGTCCTACCTGCACATAAATAGGTATATAACAGTATAACAAGGCCCTACATGCACATAAATAGGTATATAACATTATAACAGAGTCCTACCTGAATTCTAACAGGTATATAACAGTATAACAGAGCCCTACCTCCAATCAAACAGGTATATAACAGAATAACGGCTGCTCTCATGTTGTCTGAAATAAGGGTTTCACTGGCCGAAACTGCAGCTTGGACTTCCTGAATCTAAACTGCTCTCTTAGACCCCACCCTACCACATCACACCACAAACACACATGCAGGCACACACACGCACACACACACACACACATTTTCCCACACAAAATAGTAAAAAAATAAAAAATGGACACAAAATACTGCATGTGTGTATGTCTGTGCATGAGATCATTACGGAAAGCTCTATGATTTGCAAACATTTAGCTGAGATTCTGAATGTACCCAATAAAAATGTGCCCAAATTGTGAGTGTGAAGGCTTGCAGGTTTGATTCTGTCTTGTGCTGCTGCATGTACCACTGGTCAAGGTGGAGCTCACTGCAGTCAAACGCCCCTGCAGGGTAAATGCCCCCTTGTGTACAACGAACATTTACAAACGTACGTGCGTGAGCTAACAAACACCTGTTAATACTGACAAAGCGCCGTTAGCCTGTTGCGGTGAAAGACCCCAGTGCTGCAAGCCTACACCACAGGTGGCGGGACGCTACAAAGGGACAGCCCTGTAGAGAACACAGCCCATCTTCTACAGTTAGTATGAAACGGGTTTCAGCGTCCAGTCTTATCAGGGAAACACGTGGTTCTCAGCGGCCAGCCGAAATGAGATCACACTACAGACCGCGTCTTTAACGCCCGGTCATTGGTCTCCACTTTGATAAGAAGATAAATCAAAAACCACGCGGGGAAGCACAATCCTTTATATGCAAATAAATGCAGTTTAACGACCAATGTTACGCACCTAATTCAGATCTTTTAATGCTAATTTTTGGGAAACCAAATTAATTTTCGTATTTAATTTCCGCACACTAAAATGAACAATATAGTTTGTACATTTTAACCTACCAAACACGACACGTCACAATTACTTGAAGTTACTGTCTGCGGAAAATGTATTTTAACGACGCCTTCAAGTAAACTTGGTGCTGGTGTCGCGGTCGTGCTAAGACAGGCAGTGCAGCGACAATCGCACGATCGAGAAACCACAGTGAGTCAGAACTTCTGCTGAATTTTCGCTGAAGTCGGTAAAATGCTCCTTTCACCCCCAGAACTACTTCCCCTCATTGTAGTGTGTTGGTAATGAGAGCTGGGCCGGTAGGCTAGTGCTGTAAAAATTGAAGTAATAGAAAATCTTGTCGCCGCTGAAAGTTCCATCTTAAACCAGCTTAAACTGGTCTAGCGGTGTTTTAGACACTTTTAGCTGTTCAACCAGCTCTTCACCAGTTGTCCAACCTAGTAATCTAGTCCGACCACCATCTTGCCAGTTCAGACCACCTTAGTCCAGCTAGAGGGGGTATTTCACAAAGCAGGATTACTGAGTTAGATTGATAACTGTCCCGGGTCAACCCCGGAATTTACTGTTATTACTTCAGTCCATGTTCCAGATTGAGCTCTGGGTTTTACTCAGTGTTATTCAGCTAACTCAGTAATCCTGCTTCGCGAAATACGCCCCACCTTTAACCAGCCACAGGCCGGTTAAAATGTGTTTATTTGTTTATTTAAATGACCCCCATTAGCTGATGCCGTGGCAATCACCTACTCTTCCTGGGGTCCACACCTGACATACTGTACATAACACATTACATGATAAACATTAAATTACATTAATATACATTAAATTGCATCAATATACATAAATGCAAAAAAATAAATACAAAAAATGCAAGGGGTACATTGATATAAAATTTTTAAAAATTACATTCATATAAAATTCAAAGCCAGTCAACGCTGAACATACATTTAGGTTAGAATACTAATTAAAAATCAATATACAGATGATGTTTAAAAGAATGAGAATTATAGAGTTATACAACTCATATGAAGCGGAACACGAATATTGAAAACTAGAACAGTTATACCTCCTACTATTCAGTCTGCCATCTGCATGCCAATAGATGCATCTCCATATTCTTTTTAAAGGATGATTTCTTTTTTATTAGGCCGATATTAAGGGGTAAATTATTTCTGTTTGTTATGGCTCTGTAAATGACAGTTTTTTTCAACGAGTTAGTCCTTGGGCTGGCCACAATATGTCCTTTACCAGCAAATCTGGTGTTTTGGTTATGTGTGCTATTGCAGTAAACCATTTGGTCGAATAAAAAAACCAGCTAGAAGTGCCGAACACACATCTTAACCATTTTGAACCAGCTTCAATCCCACAAACCGGGCCTTTTAATTTCAATACGACTGCTTTTTACATTTATATTGCAATGGCGTGTGCATGGTCAGAAGTTAATAGATCGTTGAAGTGCTGTGGGGTATGGCAGGTGAGCGTGTTGCTTGTGTACAATATATAAAAATTAATAAAAAATAATTTACTATAAGGCTTTTTATTACTATTTTGATCTTCCCCCACTCCCACCCCCCCCAACCAGTGGCGGACTCAGGCTGTTTGAAGGGTAGGGGCGAGAAAATAAAAAGGGCAGCTACTGCAGGACATGGGGCCCCACCAGCGCGCAAAAAGCTATGATGCATCGTGTTTTCTCACTTGCAAGGGCATCTAAGAGGGCACTTCATGAGTTTTTTTCATCAGAAAGGCACCTGTAGGGAACCTCAAGTTTATCCCATTGTAAGGGCACCTATATGGCACTGCATCACATTTTATCCACCGGAGGGGCACTTCTCCATTAGAGGAGCACCTAATTGGGCACTTCATGATGTTTTCTCACCTGTAGGAGGACCCTATACAGCACTGCATCCCATTTTCTCTACTGGAAAGGGCACCCTTTGGGACGCTGTCAAGTAGGGGCGGCATAGAGGGCACTTCATAACGGCACCCTTTTCCATTGGAAGGGCACCTTATAGGGCACTGTATCACGTTTTCTCCACTAGAAAGGCACTCATTAAGACACGTTATCAATTTTTCTTGCTATAAAGGGCACATCATCATAATTTATTGCATGAAGGGGCACCCTAGAGGGCACTCAATCATTTTTTTCCCATGTGAATGGCAGCCAATAGGTCACTTCCTCTCCTTTTCGCCACTCTAGAGGGTACTTTAGCGATGCTTTTTCAACCATGGGGGCACCAGGGGGGGCACCCTGCCCCCCCGAGTCCACCAGTGCCCCCAACAAGTAAACATAGCCTGCTTACAAAGAGCGTATGACAAGGAATGCAGAGGAATGTGCCAGTGTTTCTAAACACATATACTGCTTTTATGAAAAATATGTATTTTCGGTGCACGCTTCAGTAATCAGTACTCATAACGCAAACCTCAAAGGAAGCATTTTTAAGATCGCCAAAATAGTTACATTTCTGAGCTGTGGGGGGCCTCTGGTGGTGTAATTCCGCATTGCAACTTGAGGCACGCAGCTCAACGTGACGTCAGCACAGCATGTACGCGAATATTCGGGTAAAAGAGAACCACGGTCGCACATCTTTTTCATTCAGGCATAGCAATCAAGTTCAGAGAGGGAGAGTTGGAGTTTGGTGCAGCAGGCGCGGAGGATATTTCATATATATAGGAGTTGAGGATATTTCAGTTGTTTTTCATCAATTAAAAAAATAATTTTTCAAACGTTGTGCAAAATGCGGCAAAAAAGACCCTTTAAGATTTCAAGCAATGTGCCGTTTTAATTCAAAATACTTGCTTAGTCCCTGACTGCTTGGGGGATTAATCATTTGCGAAACACTGAAATGAGAATAAACTAGAAACATCAAAACCACGAGTCAGCTAAAACAAGCAGCCCATCTGAGGTTTACTCATGGTCAATGACCATAGCAGCACAGATCTTTGAGTTGTAATAGCCTGCTGGCAGCTGTTCAGATAGCCTACTACTCCAGCATACTGCCTACTGCTCCAGCATACTCCCTTACTACTCCAGCATACTGCCTACTGCTCAAGCATACTGCCTTACTACTCCAGCATACTGCCTACTGCTCCAGCATACTGCCTTACTACTCCAGCATACTGCCTACTGCTCCAGCATACTCCCTTACTACTCCAGCATACTGCCTACTGCTCCAGCATACTGCCTTACTACTCCAGCATACTGCCTACTGCCCCAGCATACTGCCTACTGCTCCAGCATACTGCCTTACTGAAGTCATTTTGTGCTGTGATGACACACTCTGGAGGTGGATGGGGAAGGGCTTATAAAAATCAAATACAATTTGCCCAAAAATCAGAATAAAAATGAAATAAATTAAATTAATTTTGGCAAGTGCAAGTCCAGTGTATAGTCATTAAAGGACGAGTTTGCAGATGTAATCTTAAGTTTATTTATGTATGACTTATGTGTGACTCAAGTGCGATTCTCTGCTGCTGGGTCTTTGGAGAGCCATTTTTGTTCAGGATATTCATGCTATAAAAGGGTGGCAGTGTAATATAATGGATAGTGTGGAGTAACTTTTTGGCATCATGTGGGCGGAAGTGTAGCATAATGGGTAAGGAGCAGGTCTTGTAACCTGAAGGTCACAGGATCGATTCCCAGGGACGCTGCCGTTGTACCCTTGAGCAAGGTTCTTAACCTGCACTGCTTCAGTATATATCCGGCTGTATAAATGGATGCACTACGGTGCAGTCTGGTTTTTTAGCCTTGTGGTGCCCGTAAATGACTGCTGTTATATATAAAGTGCTGTTATTTCCACACGGTGACACCACAATGTATAAAAATACTCTTTAATAAAAGCTGAGAGTCTGCGCTTTAAGTGCACGTGCACCGTTTGATTACAAATCTGAAATGAATATAATATGTATATACAGACGGGTGACAAATTAAAGCAAAAACCAGAATAAGGTCTCAGTAAGGTATTGGGCCACCATGAGCCACCAGAACAGCTTCAGTGAGCCTTGGCATAGATTCTACAAGTCTCTGGAACTCTACTGGAGGGATGGAACACCATTCTTCCAAAAGATATTCCCTCATCTGGTGTTTTAATGATGGTGGTGGAGAGCGCAGTTTAATACATTGGTCCAAATCTCCCATAGGTGTACAACTGGGTTGGCCTGGTGACTGTGAAGGCTACAGCATATGATTCACATGATTTTCATACTCATAAAACCATTCAGTGACCCCTCGTGCCCTGTGGATGGGGGCATTGTCATCCTGGAAGAGACCTCTCCTATCAGGATAGAAATGTGTCGTCATAGAATAAAGGTGATCACTCAGAATAACTTTACAACCGTACAGAGCTCGCGGGCAATCCAAATATTACACAATACTTGGCTCCAGAGCCGCATATCGCTTTGAGATAAGAAACTACATCATTTAATGGTTTCGGGCGTTAATTCCCTGGAATCATAATGGGTTGGACGAGGTACACTAAGTTTTGTACACGAGCTCTGTACGGTTGTGTATACAGTACAAGGTATTTCATCTGAAACCATAAAATACTTTGTGATTCATTATGCAATGGCAATTTAAGCAAAGTATTATTTAAAGAGGAAGTATTTTCACAGTTTTCTCAGGAAGCTCGTGGACCACTTATGCCATTGCATAACAAATCACCAAATATTATTTGGTTTCAGATTAAATACCCTGCGCAGTGTGGAGAACATCCAGACTGCACACAGAAAGCCCAAGACCAGGATTCGAACCCAGTACCTTCTTGCTGTGAGGCAGCAGTGCGCATATATATATATATGCGCACTGCTGCCTCACAGCAAGAAGGTACTGGGTTCGAATCCTGGTCTTGGGCTTTCTGTGTGCAGTGGATATCTGCAGGGCGACATAGCTCAGGAGGTAAGAGCGTTTGTCCGGCAGTCGGAGGGTTGCCGGTTCAAACCCCGCCCTGGGCGTGTCGAAGTGTCCTTGAGCAAGACACCTAACCCCTAACCTCTAACTGCTCTGGCGAATGAGAGGCATCAATTGTAAAGCGCTTTGGATAAAAGCGCTATATAAATGCAGTCCATTTACCATTTTAGCGTGGAGAGCGAGGAGTTAATGTAGCCCAGCAGATTCACGCGAACTGAGGACAGCAGCGGGTAAATTCATGAGAAAGGAGGAGGCGCGTCTGAGATCTGATCCAGACCCCATAAAGCGCGCTACCGCGGAGAGGAAAGAGAAGGGTGAGCAGCACGAATGAGCGATATCCGTTAAACGTCTTTAAAAAGAAGGATGAAGATTATCCTCTGTACTTTCCTGCTGTGCATTACAGGTATGTATCGGCCTCTGTATGTTCCCATTTTTCTCCGTCTGAATGAGCCCGCAAACGTACGACTGGTTTAAGGTTCTTATCGGCTTGCAAAAAATATTAGCTGCAGTAACCTAACTAGAAAATCGAAAGTAATTCTGAACAGCCTAATGTCATTGATTCTCTGAAATGGATGGAGGTCTTTGATTGCATCATGCCAAATGCGACTAAATCGTTGACCGACCGTGCCTGACCGCCGCGGCTCGTTTTTTTCTGGAGTCGTCATGAAACGGTAATCTAGTTGCGCAATTTTCAGCCGGTCGCGTTAGGCAGTAGTCTCTGGAGGTTAAATATATTCGGATCAATACACCTTATCTGTCTTCAAGTCGGCCTCCACTTAATTCAAAATACGAGCAGATCCAAAATTAAAATAAGCACGTCGCTGCAGAATCCACAGTGTGACGCGAGTCCGATTTAACAGGATGCACACACTAACTCTGATTCCATGTGTTAAGTAGTATGTTCAGTTTGTGTAGAAAACAAATGCTGAATCATATTCTGGTTTTGGCCTAATAATAAATAGAGCTTGATATGGCATTTTCCGATTTCTTTTCCAAACATTTTCTGAGCAAGCACAGGTTTTTGCTAATCGATCTAGGCATAAATAAGCCACAAGCAACGTTTAATAGTAACAATTTCGATCTGTATCCAACATTGGTACGCAGGTAAAAAATAAGCATAATGTCTAACAGGCTACATAGACGAACATATGTGGTATTTCATTGCAGTTCACAAGTCCAGTCGTTGTAAAAAAAAATCCCATAAGCTGGTTCGTAATAAATACGGTAGAATTTGTTGTTATCATACGATTATGATGCGCCAATAAAGCGCAGGCTCGCGGTCCAGCCGGCGGAGAAAGCACGCGCCGTTCTGCGCATTCGCCCTGCGCCTGTGATTTGGAGCTCGACACGCCCAATACCGGATGCTGCGCATTTCTCGGAATTAAGCGCGTTTGTGCAGCGCTTCTTGGAAATGAGTCAAGATCGCAGGTGGTGCCTCTACTGTACAAACGAATGTGTGACTTCTTCTGCAGCCGAAACCAGAGCTTTCTGTAGGTCGCCAGTTACTTGTCAGAATGAGTCGGAAACCATCTGTTCTATGAGGGAGAGGGTCGTTATTAACAGAAAGCATAGTTTCCTACAAGGTTCCCAGTAGCTGTAAATGTCTGTTTTGCTGGGATAGGGTGGGGAACAAGGCCAGGCTGACAGATAAACACACTGAAAGTATCTTATTACTCAGAGTTTTAGGCAAAGCAGTAGCAGAAGGGTTTGATGTTACAGGCAATATTTAAGTGTCATTTATCCATGGCCCATGGATGAAACAGGCTGAAATATCTTGAGCGTGTCCAGAATGAAAACACACACTTACGCTCCAAAGAAAAGCTCATGTTTCATTTAACCATGTGACAGCTAACATTTTGGCCCACAGGTCTTTGTCACAACAAGCCTGGCAGTCCACACAGGTCTGTTTAAATACTGCACCTCAGGATTCAATGGGCTCCTGAGATGTGCATTGCATGAGCTACATTACATTTATTTGGCAAACACTTTTGTCCAAAGATGTATACAATAAGTGCATTCTAAAGGTCATCGGAACAACTACAAAACACAGGTCTGATAAGGTACAATACTCATTATGTAACAGTTATTCATAGCCATGAACACAGGCCAGTTCACACAGTAAGCATAGGCTAGGTCACAGGCTATAAGTGCTGGATGGAGGCACAAGTGTAACATGAAAGAGCTACAGGAACCAATTAGAAGTATTCAAGTAAGAGCGATCCTAGATTGGGAGTGCTCTGCAGAGTGGTGATAGTCCAGGTACAGTCTGAAGATTGGGAGTGCTCTGCAGAGTGGTGATGGTTAGTCCAGGTACAGTCTGAAGATTGGGAGTGCTCTGCACAGTGGTGATAGTTAGTCCAGGTACAGTCTGAAGATTGGGAGTGCTCTGCAGAGTAGTGATAGTCAGTCCAGGTACAGCCTGAAGATTGGGAGTGCCCTGCAGAGTAGTGATAGTCAGTCCAGGTACAGCCTGAAGATTGGGAGTGCCCTGCAGAGTAGTGGTAGTTAGTCCAGGTACAGTCTGAAGATTGGGAGTGCTCTGCAGAGTAGTGATAGTCAGTCCAGGTACAGTCTGAAGATTGGGAGTGCCCTGCAGAGTAGTGGTAGTTAGTCCAGGTACAGTCTGAAGATTGGGAGTGCTCTGCAGAGTAGTGATAGTTAGTCCAGGTACAGTCTGAAGAGATGCAACTTCAGACCACAGTGGAAGATGGGCAGGAGCTGAGTGATTCATAGAGGAGGTGGATGTGCACTTCCTTCCACAAAATGGTCTCCACTGGTTTGATGAAAATACTTAACCTGCATTGCCTCAGTATATATCCATATGTATAAATGGATGCAATGTAAATGCTGTGTAACAAGTTGCGTAAGGTGCTCTGGATGAGTAATGTAATGTAATTGCGTCTCTCTCTCTCTCTGTGTTTACACTATAAATTGGTGCCTGTAGATTTTCAGTGATGGAGGCTTGTCTTCATGTCTCCACCAGTGAGTGTGTGTGTCTGTGTGCATGTGTGTGTGTGTCTGTGTGCAGTATAAAATGTAATACTGCATGCACTCTCTTGTGCTCATCGCTGATGGTGCTTGTCTCTGTGTCTCCAGCAGTGAGTGTGTTTGGCAAGTCTCAGGAGCTGAACGGCGTTGTGGGAAAGAGCGCGGAGTTCAAATATGCAGTGAAAGCCAACGGGGGTTTGATTTACAGCAGTGAAGCTATTGGAGACGTCACTAAGGGTACATTTAAAACGTCGATTAAGTACAAGGGCAGGGTGCACTGGGACAGCAGCACTGGACACTTCTCCCTATCTGGGCTGAGCCTGGAGGACTCTGGAATCTATACAGTGGAGAACACCGACGGGCAGTCATCAGTCTCTACTTTCAACCTGACTGTGTGGGGTAAGTATGACTGTCTCTGTGAGATTATTGTGTTATTGATTTTTCTCTCATTTAAACGTTCCATGCAGAAGTCTGTTAAACGGAGCGGATGTTTGCATACAGAAGTCCGTTAAACAGAGTGGATGTTTGCATGCAGAAGTCTGTTAAACAGAGCGGATGTTTACGTGCAGAAGTCTGGTAAACAGAGCAGATGTTTGCATGCAGAAGTCTGTTAAACAGAGCGGATGTTTGCATGCAGAAGTCTGTTAAACAGAGTGGATGTTTGCATGCAGAAGTCTGTTAAACAGAGCAGATGTTTGCATGCAGAAGTCTGTTAAACAGAGCGGATGTTTGCATGCCCATGTAGATTATTTGTTGTTAGCCTGTTTTCAGTAGATTGCCTTATGCAGTGAGGAATTCCATGTGCAGTGGCTTTACTGTGATTCCTGTTTCACTTTTTAAACTTTGGTACAGATTTACATGCATCAGATCTCCACCAATCAGCAGGTTTACATGCATCAGATCTCCACCAATCAGCAGGTTTACACGCATCAGATCTCCACCAATCAGCAGGTTTACATGCATCAGATCTCCACCAATCAGCAGGCTCCTCTCTGAGTAGTCTGGCAGGGGCTGTGTGTGTGCAGTACAGTCTGAGACATTTTCAGTGTCAATCTTCAAAGGAATTATACCTTACACATTACTATTAAGGCCTAGAATTTCAAAAAGTGCTCAGATATATTTCCACCCTGTTGCAAAACTCTGTAGTCTATTTTCTCAGGTTTATATGCTAAAAATGATGTTCTGAAGTTCTGTAACATACATTTTGAAGCACTTTGATCATTTAAAATGATCTCTTCCTTCTTTCTCAACTGATTTTGTACGGTTATCATAGAATTAGTCGTATTTATGTTGCTGCTGTATTCATTAGAGTCTCTGCTGTACCATTATAGCCCATTATAACTTAACAGAACTATAATAAACACCTGTAACAGGGAACAGGGGTCTAAGGTCATGTGACTTTTATGTACTAAGTACAGAAACAGCAATATATTACTGACACCAAGACCACTGATCAGAGGGCAGATCTTTAACTCTGTTATCAGGAAGGAGAGTTTCACACAGATGGCTGAAGGCACAACATTCTGAAATCCTGAAGTAAATGTATATTACAGCTATCTGAATGGTTACACTGCGCAATTAGGAAGCTAAATTTAAGTATATTTGTAATTTGTTCTTTGTAAAATTAAACAGACGTGAGACGTATCTACTGTAATGTGATTATATGCTGTCTTTGTTTGTATCATATTTGTCTTCATAACTGTTCTAACCTGTTACCATTCCAAAGCCCCTAAAAGTCCACGTGCACCTGTTATAACAGGTCTTAAATAAATCCTCATATCATCATAAGTACAGACAGTACAGGCACAGTCAGAGCCTCAAACTGCAGGAAACCTCTGAACCATCAAAGCTAAAGCTAAAGAATCTGTGCCTGTCTGATCTACGACACATAAAATACACCTATTACAAAACAGCATTTGCATTAAAGAAGCAAAATCCTTCTTTTTTAATTCCATATTTATCTATTATCACAGTCAAAAGGGATACATATATAAAAATAAGGTCATTAAGTGATTCAGCAGAGTGTTATCCACAGCTGAGCGCATTTGTGCGCGTGTACAGGCAGTCACATTCAACAGGTGTGTTCGCCTTAAAAACTTTCCCCAAACCTCCACAATTGTCTCTCCAACCTTCCCAAAATTAGAAAATGCTTTGCATATCCTGTTTTCAGGTAAAATTTAATTTCCGACATAGTTTTTAAATGTTTGTTTTTTTTAAAAGCAGAAATATTTACAGATATAGGGACTGTAGCGACTAAGCGGAGACCGCTGGTGGCAACATGTGAGCGAGCGGACAGCCGAACGCTTCCGATTTCTCAGCTACAAAA
The DNA here is from genome assembly GCA_039654925.1 of Anguilla pacifica. NCBI lineage: Eukaryota > Metazoa > Chordata > Actinopteri > Anguilliformes > Anguillidae > Anguilla > Anguilla pacifica. Next base: position 70,495,765 of record CM077288.1, read on the forward strand.
TTTAAAACTTAACTTCATGCTGCAAACAACCGTGTATCAAAAGTAGTATACGCATGTAACACGCGCGACAGTCCCACATGAACATCACCCTGAAGTGCATGTAAGGCTGGCGAGAAATAAAAGAGGGAATGGATTTACATTTGGATGCGGAGGTCTGCTGCAACGCGTAAAAGTGTTCATAACGCACGCACTGCTAGTTAGACTATCTTTTACAGTGTTAACTACGAGTACTGCCTGCTCTCACACATTATCACGATAATTCCATAAAGTCGTGCAGATGGATGATTTATCTAATTTGTTTATCCCACCCCGACCCCCGACCCCTCCCCCTAACCCGAGCCTGTAGTCTACAGAGAAATGGGAAAGTATTTCCTATTTTATAAAACTCAGTTACAGTGCAAGGAGGAAAATATGGGGGGTGTAGTACTACATGCTTAAGTTTGTTATTGTCGTCATTTGTTATTGACGTCATATGCCTTGAAAGGCTTGACCTCACGTGTCTCTCGTTACCTGTTCGTTTGATAGGCTCTTTAGAAACAGTTTTTATTCGGCTTTGCTTCATAATGACTCTGTTCGAATTGTGGGCAGTTTTATTACAGAATAAAATTTATATAACAAAATAAATACAAATAAAGAAACCTAAAAGAAAATCGAACATGGTAATTATACCAAGTGACCAGGCTAGTAGTATATAGCTTGCGGAGAACCGCCTTTACTAAGCAGCCGCTGGCAGGTTTTTACGACCCGAGAACACGATTTGGGACATTTGGAGAGATACAAGACGCACTGAAAAACATGCTCAAACTAAATTTAAAAAATGAAAGCACTGTTCTGATGAAAAAGGTTAACAGAAGCTTGAGAAGCTCCTGATTTCGAGTACCTTCAATGATTTCTTGCCTTCTCTTTACGGAGATTGTTGTTTAGAAATGCAGAATCCAGCCCGTCTCCGGTTACAGCAGATGTTTTGGAACGCTGAGGACTCTCTATACTGGCTGTTGTCCTAATTCCTTACAATTCCCTGCAACGGACTGTGTAACAATTGCAGTTTTCCATAAATAAAAGTAAAAAGAGCGCAATGACATGAGCTTCGCATAATACGATCAGTTGTATTTGGAAATATGCACTTTCCACAACTTCATGCGCATCAGGTAGTCGAGGCTGAATAACAACCTGTTTGTTTCTCAGCTCTTAGGAGGAATAGAACAGGGTGATAAGCAGGCAGAAAATAAGATTAGGAATAGAGCCCCACAGTGGGGTCAGGTGGGTGTGATGTGCGTATGTTTTCGTAGATCACCAAAACGTGCTGAAAATAGCATCGGGAGCTTATCTGTACTGTGCCTGTATAGTGTTGGTGTGTTTAGGCTTTCTCGCTAACCAGATACCACAGGTTACCTCGCGTTCTGTTTCGTATGTATCATATCAATAAAGTAACTTTGGACTACTTTGAACCAACCTGCATGGTTTGTTGCTTAGCTCAAATGATGTTAAAAAATATAACCACACATACATTTATGCTATATTTGATTTTGAAATGCGTATTTTCCAATTAAAACACATTTTAAATCAAATATAGCATTAATATTCAATGGGCGGTCATACACTCGAATAGTCTACTATTTTTCTTCGTGTAAGGGAAGATACTTCTTTGTTGTAGTGAGGGTTTTGGGGTCCCGTTTTGGTGAGCTGTGGAGTTTGGCTGAAAGCAGCAGGGATCTGTGTTAGTTCTAAGGGGCGGAAGAGGCTGAGAGCGCTGCTGCTATCAGACTGCGGCTGCGCCAACCACAAGCTCGTGCGTCAAACGTTACTGCGACGTCAGATTTGGGGCGGTTAATTGCCAATTACATGTTCTTTTATAAAATAGGTCCACTGCTGTCAAAATCGCTGACGCGGGCGTCTGCTCCACTAGGGGGCGAGTATTAACAGGTTTAATATATTATCATCTCTCCCTTTATATATGTACCCGGAAATACTTTTAACCGCTGTGCCTAGAGGACAACGGTAAGTTACAGAGTAACCCATTAATGTTATTAACGCATACGGATAGGATTAATACGTGTTTATGATTTTAAGATGAATAATAACACATGATTTAACCTATTTTTAAAATGTTTAATTTCCGCTATTTACCCGAGGGACCCGTTGCAGATCCCCTTTATATACAGAATTCGTCAGAGATAAATGTTCAGTCTGTCAATATGCAAGTAACTTTTCGATTAAGGTATTCTCCACTTGCCTCTGATTGGTCCAGATGAATCACATGGTGGATTGTCATGTTGGATTTTCTGTTGTATATATTTTTCTTTGCGTGCTATAAGTTCTGCTGTGCTGAAACTAGCTGCTGCAGACACACTGCTCTTCTTTTGGAGGAATGATGTCATAATGAGGCGGCTTACTGGTGATGTCATTTACTTTTCTCAGCTGGAGGAATGATGTCATAATCACAGTAATTCAGGCTGCCAGTCAGATTGGGCAAAAGTTAAATTATGTTTATTTGTGTATTTTATTTGTTCAGTTAACTTTTCGATTTGATTAACTTTATCACATTATCAGATTGTTCCATTTCTATGCTCTGGCCCTATGCGTGTTGCCAAGAGCATATCATTCGGATTCATATTTGACACATAATTGTTCTGAATGAATAAGGTTTTTCGAAGCTGTATTCACTGTCACTCTGTTCTCACTGCACAGTTCCTGTATCAAAGCCCCATATCACTATTACTCGTGACGAATTCCCCTGCACTCTACTGTGTTCTGTGGAGAGAGGGACAGGAGCAACCCTGTCTTGGTACAGAGAGGGTCAGAAGGAGTCCTATGGCAGCTCCCCTGTTCAAAATGCCCCATATCTGTATCTGCCTGAGACTGTGGAGAGGAGTGGAATCTACACCTGTGAGGCAAAGAACTCAGTCAGCAGAGAGACATCAGACCCTCTCACTGTGGGGGCCCACTGCACAGGTGAGCTTACTGCATCTCATTCACACCTGCACACATCTTTCCATACCTGTGCACACCTGTTTACACCTGCAGCTACTATTAAATGAGAGATAATACTGTAAAATCACAATCAGTGGTTGTTATTGTGGGTGATTGTATTACATAATGTGTAAAAATGTCTGATTGCGCTGTTACATTTTTATTTAGTTATTTATTTAAACTTTATTTATCCAGGGTAGGTTCGCTGAGCATGAATGCTCTTTTGCAGCAACGCCCTGCTTCACACTCATACACATTCACACCTGGGAGCTGCCTAGTAGAACCACAATCCTCTGTTGTTGGGCACTGAGCAGCTCCACTGGAGGGAGAGAACATTTTTTTAGCCAATTAAATCAGGGGATGATTAGGTGGCAAGTTTTTGCGAGAGCCAGATCTGGGATTTTGGCCAGGACACCGGGGAACCCCCTACTCTTTGCGAATAGTGTCATGGGATCTTTAATCCCCACAGTGAGTCAGGACCTTGGTTTAACGTCTCATCCGAAAGACGGCATCTCCTACAGCACAGTGTCCCCGTCACTGCACTGGGGCATTGGGGTTTTTTTTATTTGACCAGAGGGAAGATTGTCCCCTGCTGGCCCACTAACACCACTTCCAGCAGCAACTCAGTATTCCCTGGTGGTCTCCCATCCAAGTACTAACCAAGCCCACACCTGCTTAGCTTCAGCCAGTCGGCAGGAGCAGGTGGTATGGCTGTTGGCATTAACTGCGGACATCACATGACTTTCAGTCATCATTCTTGTTCAGTGGCATTGAACTTTTACCTCCATGTGTACTCTGAATTTGAAGTGGGTTGTTCAGAAGGGGCGTTTCCGATGTTAAATACCCTTTTCAAAGGTTTACAACGAATGTGTTATGATCAATTTGTTTAAATTTGACTAGTGATATAAGGATACTACATGAGATTAGCAGTAAGTGGGCATTGAATTGATAAATTAATTTGTTAAACATAACACATGACACATTGACATGCATTTAGGAAACAATGGTGGAAGATAACCCCCTCCCCCACTCTCAGTCGGTTTAAGATCAGCCCTAAGAAATGGGCTGTAGAACAACCTGTCCTTACCCATTCTCACCCATTCTCACCTGTCCTTACCTGTTCTTAGATGGAGCTGCGGGTATCTGGCAGACCGAGGGGTCTAAAATGTGGAGCCTGTCCCTGGTGCTGATTGTGATGCTGTGCAGTCGCCTGGTTTGAGCCTGCTGAGTGAGAATGAACTTTGACCTCTGGATGGGTGGGTGGGTATGAGAGTCCCATGTTCACTGTAGCCTGCTGCAGCCCCAACAGCTACCCTGCCCCATCAACATATGCAGGCTGTTCTCTCTTTCCCAGTCATACTCTGTCTCCGGCTGTACTCTCTGTCCCAGTCATGAACTGAAGCAAATAGTTTATTGTTTTTAATGGTGCAGCTTTATTGTTTCCCCCTCTTCAGGCCACTTTATGTAATAGCTGTGCATACCAGGAAGAATAATTTTCCACATTCATGTCTGAAGATGTTTAATCTGTCAGATGAACTAATGCTTTTATTTAATGTCATTTATGGAAAATAGTAACTTTAGAAAGAGTCTCCATTTATAATAGATGAATTTACAGTGATAGGTGTGAAGTCAAAATCCATTCCAACACAAATGAGACAAACTTGCACCTTACCTGTACATACCTGTACAGACCTGCATTAATACGTTTAAGAAAACAGTTAAATAAATACTTAAACTCAGGTTTTCAAAAAGGTCAAGCAATTAGTGATAGGCCCGGGGGCGTGGGGAGTGGGGGAGTGGGGGAGTGGGGGGTGGGGTGTGGGGTGTGGGGTTGGGGGGTGACAGGCCAAGATTGAGAAATGTCTTCTTGTGAATTTACTATGCTTTGTCATATACCACTCAATCACTGATAATCGTCACATGATAGAAGACTATTTCAGTGCTACTGGATTAAATTGTTCTGAAATTCATAAACTGTTGCCTATAGAGCTCTGTATTATTCCATATGATCTTTATGAAGCTGTTCGTACTCTGAAGATCTGCTGCAAAAGACACGTATGAGTGTATCTCTGTCCACCATGATGCGAAAACCCGCTGTTCCAATTGCCTGTTTAATTCAGTGTTTCTAATGATAACTGCCTCTTTATAGTTTAATTCATTATCATGTCAGAGTATTCAGTTTATAGTTTAATTCAGTGTCATATCAGAGTATTCAGTTTATAGTTTAATTCAGTGTCATATCAGAGTGTTCAGTTTATAATTTAATTCAGTGTCATATCAGAGTGTTCAGTTTATAGTTTAATTCAGTGTCATATCAGAGTGTTCAGTTTATAGTTTAATTCAGTGTCATATCAGAGTGTTCAGTTTATAGTTTAATTCAGTGGCTCATGTTACATTACATTACATTACATTACAGGCATTTGGCAGACGCTCTTATCCAGAGCGACGTACATCAAAGTGTATAACCATAACCAGGAACAAGTATGACGAAAAACCCTAGAGAGAAGTACCGGTCCAAGTGCAGGGAACAACCGCATAGTTCAACTTGGACCCTGAAGGTTAAACTGATTAACACTAATACAACGAGAACGGCAACAATTACTGCTTGTAAAAATTTTTTTTTTTTTTTTTTTTTTAAATATATACACTCCACAGCATTAAGACAGTCAATGTGCCTAAGTCACCTACAAAACAGCTGCCTAGTTACAACCCTAAGCTTACAGTCATTTACAGGGGGGTAGGGAGGGAAGGGGAGAGGTGCAGCCTGAAGAGGTGAGTCTTCAGTTGCCGATAAAAGAATGCTTGTGAGTGTGTTTTATGTGTGTGTGTTACGTGTGTGAGCTTGAGTAATTGGCTGACTAGCAGCTGTACTGTAAAACTGTCTTTCAAATGAAATGCAGGACCCTGTTTCCCAGAGCAGGATAACTGAGTTAGCTGGATAACTGCACTGAGTGAAACCTGGAACCCTCCCAAATCTGGAACATGGACTGAAGTAAAAAGAGCTGTTCAGGGTTTTACTCAGTGTAGTTATCTGGCTAACTCAGTAATCTTATTTCATGAAGCACCCCCCAAGTGGCAGTATCTATCTGGAGACTCTATGCACAAAACAGAGCTGAAACTGAACCCAGATCAGTAAGGGAGGCTTTACTGATCTCCACTCAGTGGTGGGCTGGGCTCCAAACTGGCGGCCCATGTCCAAGCTGCCCACAGTCTCAGCCCTACTGTGAATCCACTGGTTGTCTAATACTTTTTCATTAGTAGTAGACCACCATCACACAGTTCCCTTTTTGTGTGCTGCCATGCTTATGCGTGTACCTGACACCCTGGAGAGACAGAGAGGGAGAGAAAAATCATGACCGTTTTGCTTTTCTCTGTCCCTGATAGGAGACAGTTTCAGATGAAAGAGGAAGTGACTGCATACTCCCCTAAAACACGCACCAGCTGTGAAAGTGATTTGCGTTATTTTGATTTTCTCCAGTTCTCATTTCTTCTTCCGGTCCTCAGATTTCCTGCAGACCTTCACTGCGTCTGACTAAAATCTGTTTGGACATCCCAGAGAAAGGAGATTACATCGATTAAAAAACTATTTTTAAATCTAAAACTGACCCAAGAAATGGTCAGCAATTAATTGGTATAAATATAACTTTTCATTATGTTCAATAATTGTCTGTGTCGATACACTTGTTCCTGGTTATGGTTATACACTTTGTTGTAAGTCGCTCTGGATAAGAGCGTGTGCCAAATGCCTGTAATGTAATGTAATGTAAATGACTGAAAATGCTTCATGAGGCTGTACAGTGTGCCTGTAAACTCAGCCGGGGGGATGTTGATAATCTAAAAGCTAGGAGATTAATCAGACAGAAACTGCTCTCTCTGATCAGATCAGAAAGCAGATGGAGCACGTGCTGTGCGTGAACAGGAATATTCCCAATATTTGGTCACCACCTGCCACCTTGTGGCCATTGCTGGTACTACCAGACATGATCTCTGACCCCACAGTTTAAGCTGACATGATAATATCGAAATACTCTGTAAGCATCTGCTGGAATGGCACCTTCCTCACATGCAGGCTATTCCACACACTCTCAGCTCTCTGTAAGGCTGTTCCACACACTCCCAGCTTTCTGTGCAGGCTGTTCCTCACACTTCCAGCTCTCTGTGCAGGCTGTACCACACACTCTCTCTGTCTCACTGTCAGGCTGTACAGGCTGTTCCACACACTCCCTCTGTCTCACTGTCAGGCTGTTCCACACACTCCCAGCTCTCTGTGCAGGCTGTTCCACACACTCCCAGCTCTCTGTGCAGACTGTTCCACACACTCCCAGCTCTCTGTCAGGCTGTTCCACACACTCCCAGCTGTCTGTGCAGGCTGTTCCACACACTCCCAACTCTCTGTGCAGGCTGTTCCACACACTCCCAGCTCTCTGTGCAGGCTGTTCCACACACTCCCAGCACTCTGTGGAAATAAACACTTCCTGATATCAGAGTACCTTCAGCTAAGTCATTCCTGCAGTCCCTTTCTTCAGTTTACAGAGCTCACTCTGAGATCACCACAACAATCCTAAACTACATTAATCTCCTTTACAAATGTGAAATCCCAACCAGATCATGCTCTGTGGCCTCGTTTATAAAAATGTTCTTAGATTTATACTTGAACTTAGTCTTAAGATCATGTCCAACGGTGTGCTTACGTTTGATTCATAAAAGATACTGAGCATAAAAAACCTTGCTTACGCAGGTTCTAAGAAGCCCATTTGTAACATATGCACCTGTGACCTATAACTCTCAAATGAACTTAAAATTGACGGCACCTGAACGTGCCTTACAATCAGCGATTTCCCCTTATATAATGCTAGCACAGAACAGGGTTTAGTCAGGAATAACCATGGACCAAAAGAGAAAAGCAAACTTTTTGGAAGATCATCATGCACAAAAAGTCATTCCAGTCTCTGGAAACTCTCTCCCTTCTGAAAGCACGGTTTTCAATGTCTTCCAATAATGCAAGTACAGCCATTGTTACTTTTTTCTAATTTGACACTATTTATAGAACATCGCATCCTGTTTTTAATTCAAAACACCTTGCGTCTGGCAATTCATTCCTCACACCTTTAATTAATCATTCCAATCAAATTGTTCATAAAGCGAATGCAAAGTTCGCCAAAAGCTTGGACGCATATGCGTGCCAAACTGCAATACCCCTACATAACCAGCAGGAAAATCACTTACGTCAAGTCTAGACTTTGCGTAGAGATAAGATCATTTCCAGGTCAAAGTAAGGTTTTATAAATAACTACTTATACGTGGTTTTCTGTGTAAGTCATACTTAAGATCAAAATCGTTCTATAAATGAGGCCCCTGGTCCTCTCTTAGCAGTTTAACAGTCTGGTTTCTACAAGAGTGAGTTGGATACACAATGCAAAAGACACAGAGCTCCTTCTCAGCAAGAAGTTAGTTCTCATACAATAGTTCATTTTATAAAAGGGGATTTATCTCTTGTGTTTGTTCATATTGCTAAAGTTTGATTGATTACACTGAAACTACAACTGAAGCAAACTTCTTTTACATGGCAGTTAGTGAGAATCCAGAAGCAAACATCATTTCAAGCCCAAACTTGCAATGATTACTGGAAATTACAGTTCATCAAGCCTCAGAGTTTTTCTAAGGAAATTCCCACTAAAATACCAGCTGTGTCTTCCCCTTCTACAGAACAACAACTTTGATCCCAACCAATCCGCTGCGCTGAAACTGCCCTCCTCTCAGTCCCTCTCCGGGCAGCTCCACCCTCACCCTCCTGGGCCTGCCTGCTGTGTTCAGTACTGTCAGTCACCTTGAGACAGTGAGGCTTTCTGACCAATCACCTTGAGACAGAGAGGCTTTCTGACCAATCACCTTGAGACAGTGTGGTTTTCTGACCAATCACCTTGAGACAGTGAGGCTTTCTGACCAATCACCTTGAGACTGTGTGGCTTTCTGACCAATCACCGTAAGACAGTGAGGCTTTCTGACCAATCACCTTGAGACAGTGAGACTTTCTGATCAATCACCTTGAGACTCTGGTTTGAAAGGACTATTAGAATCATGAACAGAGTGAGGGTGATGATGTGGTTTCTCAGACAGGTCTGTGTGCTGTAGCTGGAAATGGCTCAGGTACAGTATAGGGTGAGAGTGGATCGGACGGTGACCAGTAGAAAATCTGTGTTTGATTAAATCTTCTAAAAGGAGCAGAAGAGGCCACATCTATGGAGATTGCATTTGGAGATTGCAGACTTTCTTGCTTTGATTTGCTTTTAAGTTCATCAGGTAACTTACATATGCACAGCTGAAAATGGGGCAACTCAACACAAAAACTTCTGTTTCTATAAAATGGTAAAACATACAAATGTAAACACCATCAAATAAAAGCTGATTGTTCTGTACTACTGTCTCATGTTCATCTTTTGATCTCAAATCCAAATCCCTTGAGTACACAGAAAAAACAATAAACTTCACGCTCCTGTTTCCATACTTTTGGAGGGCTGTGTACACTACTCAGAGACTGAGCAGATTTTAATTTGCTCCACATTGTTGTTAAGCATGAAAAACATTTCATACAATGTGGAAATGTCTTAGTCATGTAAATACCAGTGAAGTATAGTGATATACGTGGTTTGGCAGAACTGAGGAAGCCCAACATCTAAAGGTAGAGAAAGTTTTCCCACAGCGTTCTCCAGCTTTATGTGTGTGTTACTTTTCTCCCTCTGTATGTGTGTGTTAATACTCTCCTGCTGCACGTGTGTGTTAATGCTCTCCCTCTGTATGTGTGTGTTAATGTTCTCCCTCTGTATGTGTGTGTTCATATTCTCCTGCTGTATGTGTGTGTTAATGTTCTCCCTCTGTATGTGTGTGTTAATGTTCTCCCTCTGTGTGTGTGTGTTAATATTCTCCCTCTGTGTGTGTGCGTGTGTGTTAAGGTTCTCCCTCTGTATGTGTGTGTTAATGTTCTCCCTGTGTGTGTGTGTGTTAATATTTTCCCTAGGTCTGTGTGTGTTAATGTTCTCCCTCTGTATGTGTGTGTTAATGTTCTCCCTCTGTAAGTGTGTGTTAATGTTCTCCCTGTGTGTGTGTGTGTGTGTGTGTGTGGCTCTTGCCACAGGGTGTGTGTGAAGCGCCTAGTGCAGTAGTGTAGCGTAGAAGTGCTTGTAGTTAGTGCATGCCGCTTTCTGCTTGCTACTCTCTGCTTACAGCTACCGCCGCTGGCTAGCCCCCTTCAAGGGGGTGAAAAGAGGAGCCGAGTGCGTAAGTCTCCCCTACTGCCAGTACAGAGCCTCTCCACCACCAAGACTCCTGCAGTGCCTCCTCGTGGCCACACATGGTAACTGGGCATCTTGCGGTCCCAGGCTAGACTGCAGGTGATCTCGGAGCAGCAATGGGCCCCAGAGACGCGGCGTGCAGGCCCACCACCGTGTGGACACGCCCTGATGCCCGCCAACCATTGTCCCAACTATGGGTAAATAGCCCCACTGCCCTGTGGGTAAGCCTACTGAGACAAGGCTAAGGGAGCACACCCTGACAGAAAAGCAACGTGCTGGCGGTGCGCAATAGGCAGGCCTTAACAAACCAAGGACCCGGCAGCCTCCTGCAGCAAAGATGGGGGACTGGTCGTCCTGGGTCCACCCACGCCACCGGGCTTACCTCATCATGGTGAAGATAGTGCTACTGGGGATAGCGCACCCCCTATGGCACTTTAAAAACTTCTTTGCGCAGGTATCCACCTCTGACCACGGTGAACAGTACCTGGACCTTACATCAGGTTGAAGTCTGGGGGCGATGGGGTGTCTGGTGACGGGAGCAGGTACGAATGGACTGGGAGCTCCTAGCTAGAACCCTGCACGTCAGCAGCACAGGGTATGTGGTCGCTAACAGCTGGGACTGAGTGGCAGCTGTTTTCGGCAGTCCTCTGTGCGATTGAACAGCCCTATTTAGGGACCGCACTGCTCACCCCAACTGGGGAAGGGCCTAGAAAAGGTGGCCTAAAAACTGCCCACTCAACCCACTCCTGGATAGGATACCTCACCTATCGGGTCATTCCACTTCCGCGGTCGAAATAAAAATAAAAATAAGAAATCATACAACCTGAAACTGGCAACATGGAACGTAAGGCCTCTCCTGGACTCTCCAGCTCTGATAGACCGCATAGGAGAACAGCCTTGGTTGCTGCCGAGCTGAGTCGCTATGACATCGACATTGCTGCTCTGAGTGAGACCAGGCTCCTGGATGACGGCTCTCTAACAGAGGAAGGGATGGGCTACACATTTTTCTGGAAGGGTTACCCCCCAGGAGGACAACATCTGCACGGTGTGGGACTGGCCATCAAGAATACACTACTACTAAGACTCACTGAAACACCTGTTGGCATTAGTGAAAGACTAATGACCCTTCGTATCCCCCTGGTCAAGAATCGCTTCGCCACACTTCTTAGTGCTTACGCACCAACCCTGCCATCCGAGAGTGAGGCCAAGGATTGCTTCTACCAGTCACTGGACGAGGCTCTTCGCCGGATCCCCAAGAGGGACAAGATCTTCTTGCTTGGGGATTTTAACGCCCGAGTGGGACAGAACAGCAGGATATGGAGTGGAGTGCTTGGCAGACATGGTATTGGCCAGGCCAATGCAAATGGCATGAGATTACTTACTCTCTGCTCTGAGCACAACCTGACCATAACCAACACCATCTTCCAGCAGAAGGCTAAATATAAGACATCATGGATGCACCCTCGTTCCAAACACTGGCACCTGATTGACTATGTCATAGTGAGACGCAGTGACATCAGAGATGTTCTCATCACTCGTGCCATGAGAGGTGCAGAATGCTGGACAGACCACCGTATGATTACAACCAAGGTCCACATGAAAGTGCGCCCCCCCTTGCAGCTGCGAGGGCCTAACGGGAGGCAGCTAGATTGCACCCGCCTGGGAAACATTGATACAAGAAATGAGTTCCGTCGCTCCCTGGCTGAGCAACTAAGGGAGATGGAGTTCTCCTTGAGTTCAGAGAACACCATGGATCAGACTTGACCCTCTATCAGCTCAGCGCTCTATGAGGCAGCAAGCTAAACCATCGGCTATAAGAGCAAGAACCACCAAGACTGGTTTGACGATAACTCGGATACCATCCATAACTTGCTGAAGAACATGCACAAAGCACACCAGGCAACCCTAAACAACCCCTCATCCAGCATCACCAGGCAGCAATGGCAGAGAGCTCGACGGGAAGTGACTATTCGGACCATGCAGAACAAGTGGTGGGCAAAAAAGGCACAGGAAATCCAGTCATTTGCCGATAAAAATGACATGCACAATTTTTACAATGCTGTCAAAACCATCTACGGCCCAATAAATCGCTGCATCATTCCCCTGAAAACAGCAGATGGTCTAACAGTCTTGAAGGACCAGAATAGCATCCTGTTGAGGTGGGCTGAACATTTTGATACCCTTCTTAATCAGGACTCTGATGCAGACCCCAACATTCTGGACGAACTGCCTAAACTTCCTCCCATTCACAACCTCAGCCAGCCCCCAACCTTCCTGGAGGTCCTATCAGCTATCTGTTCCCTCAGAAACAACAAGTCCCCTGGTAATGACAAGATCCCTGCTGAGCTGCTAAAGCAGGGAGGGTACCTCTGTACCCTCTACACCAAGAACTCTACACCAATACATCACCAAGGCCTGGGCTGATGAGAACATCCCACAACAATGGAGAGACGCCAATATTGTCACCATTTACAAGAACAAGGGTGACAAGGCCGTCTGTGGCAACCGTAGGGGTATATCACTCCTTGCTGTTGTTGGTAAGGTCCTGGCTAAGGTGATGCTTCAGAGGCTGGTCAACAACATCACAGAGTCAATGCTGCCTGAATCACAGTGCGGGTTTAGGAAGAACAGGAGCACGGTCGACATGATTTTCACAGCCCGACAGCTTCAGGAAAAGTGCCGGGAACGACATGAGGACCTGTTTATGGCCTTTGTCGACCTATCCAAAGCCTTTGACACTGTCCAGAGAGAACTTTTGTGGGACATCCTCCTCAGGTTTGGCTGCCCCAACAAATTCGTCAACATCCTCCGCCAGTTTCACGATGGAATGACCATAGAAGGACAAGAGTCTGCCCCTTTCCCTGTACATACAGGGGTCAGGCAGGGGTGTGTGCTAGCACCGGTGCTCTTTAACATCTTCCTCCTATGTGTCACCCAGCTTCTCCACAAGGAGATTGAGGACAGCAGCGGTGTGGCAGTGGAATTCAGGCTAGATGGAAACCTCTTCAATATTAGGAGGCTCCAAGCAACCACCAAACTGCATAGAGAAAGGGTCCTTGAGCTGCAGTATGCAGATGACTGTGCGCTTGTGTCTCACACTCCACAAGACCTCCAGTCTATCCTTACGGCGGCAGTGAGAGCGTACAGCAGGATGGGACTGACCGTCAACACCACCAAAACGGAAGTTGTCTGCCAATGGAGTGCCACCATCCCACCCACACCACCAGCCTTCACTGTTGCTGATGAACAACTGTCAGTAGGTCCATCGTTCAAATATCTGGGGAGTATTCTCTCTGAAGACAGCAGCATTGACAATGAGGTCCAGAACCGAATTAAACAAGCGTCAGCTGCCTTTGGGAGACTCTGGCGCCGGGTCTTTCAAAACAAGAACCTACATCTCCGCACGAAGGTCTGCGTCTACCAAGCCATCTGCATCACTAACCTCCTTTACAGCTGTGAAGCTTGGGTAACTTACAGCCGCCACATCAAGTCCCTGGAGCACTTCCACATACGCTGCCTTCAGCGCATCCTGGGAATTACCTGGCGTGATCGTGTGCCTCACACTGAAATACTCACAAAGACCAACTGCAGAAGTATTGAGGCTATGATCACCCAGCACCAGCTACCATGGCTGGGGCATGTGGTAAGGATGCCCCCAAATCGGCTGCCTCATAGAGTGCTATATGGCCAGCTACATCATGGACGACGCTCAGCAGGTGGGCAGAGGAAGCGCTACAAGGACCAGCTGAAGACCGCGTTAAAAAAGTGCAAAATCAGACCCGAGGACCTGGAGGATGTTGCTGCTGACCGTAACAACTGGCGGCAGCTGTGCCTGGATGGGATCTGCATGCTGGAGGAGGAAAGGACAGCCAGGAGACAGCAAAGGAGACTCACACCCATGGTTGCTGCTACCACTACCACCACATATATATGTCCTACCTGCAATAGGACTTGTGGGTCCAGGATAGGACTATTCAGCCATCAAAGAGTTCACCGATAAAAGATAGAAGTGAACGTCATCATCGGATTCGATGGACAACCAAGAGTGAGAGAGAGAGAGAGTAATGTTCTCCCTCTGTATGTGTGTGTTAATGTTCTCCCTATGTGTGTGTGTGTGTGTTAATGTTCTCCCTCTGTATGTGTGTGTTAATGTTCTCCCTCTATATGTGTGTGTTAATGTCCTCCCTCTGTATGTGTGTGTTAATGTTCTCCCTATGTGTGTGTGTGTTAATATTTTCCCTCTGTGTGTGTGTTAATGTTCTCCCTCTGTATGTGTGTGTTAATGTTCTCCCTCTGTAAGTGTGTGTGTTCATGTTCTCCCTGTGTATGTGTGTGTTAATGTTCTCCCTCTGTATGTGTGTGTTAATATTTTCCCTCTGTGTGTGTGTGTTAATGTTCTCCCTCTGTATGTGTGTGTTAATGTTCTCCCTCTGTATGTGTGTTAATGTTCTCCCTCTGTACATGTGTGTTAATGTTCTCCTGCTGTATGTGTGTTAATGTTCTAATGCTGTATGTGAGTGTTAATGTTCTCCCTTTGTATGTGTGTGTTAATGTTCTCCTGCTGTATGTGTGTTCATGTTCTCCCTGTGTATGTGTGTGTTAATGTTCTCCTGCTGTATGTCTGTGTTAATGTTCTCCCTCTGTATGTGTGTGTTAATGTTCTCCTGCTGTGTGTGTGTTAATGTTATGTATGCGTGTGTTAATGTTCTCCCTCTATGTGTGTGTGTTAATGTTCTCCTGCTGTACGTGTGTTAATGTTCTCCCTCTGCATGTGTGTGGTAATGTTCTCCTGCTGTATGTGTGTGTCAATGTTCTCCTGCTGTATGTGTGTGTTAATGTTCTCCCTCGGTGTGTCATCAGCTGTGCAGTAGTCTGCCTGCTCCAGCTGCACATGAAGGGTACTTCTGACACAGTGACCGCGCAGCTCAGCTGCAGAACTGCAGGGTGATAACACAGTTAAAAATACCCACTCAGTAACGCAGAGTACCGGCTAAACACCCACTGTCTGGAAGCTGTTCCTCTTTCCTGCTGAACCACAGCAAGAAGCAGCCAAGGAGAAAAATGTAAAATAAAATATGCAGGATAAAAGGTGTCAGTCTATTACCATTTAATCCTTTAAGTACAGAAGTTTTACATTTAACAAGACATTTACACATTTTTCCCAAATAAATAGAAGCTTTTGGTGAAAGCACAGCAGGTTTGTTTAGAACTTCCCCTAAGTTTCTTTGGTTTGTTTGCAGTAAGATGATGCACTTTTATATTTGGCTAGATCATCACTTGCTACATTCTACATTACACAGTCAGCTGCCATATCATGTACAACACACAGACACTCATAATTCATAGGAAATTTTAAATGTGTGCGTATGTGAGTGTGTGCATGCGCGTGTGTGTGTGTCTACAGTGCTGTGTCTGCCTCCTGATATCTCCTCCTGCCTCTTCTCTCAGGGCTGCAAACAGAAAAACAAACTCAGAATAAATGCATTAATACTGCTGGTAAAAGAACATTAATACTGCTGGTATGAAAACATTAATACTGCTGGATAAGAACATTAATACTGCTGGTATAAGAACATTAATGCTGCCGGTATAAGAACATTAATACTGCTGGTATAAGAACACTAATACTGCTGTACAGAGAAAATGTGTAAAACAAGTTTGAGGTGTTTGTGTGTCTGTGTCTGCATATGTGAGATGGGAGTCTATTAGCTATTCTTGGAAAATTGACAGATGTTGTTACCTGTGCGGATTGAGAACTTTATACAGGCGGGTTAAAAGAACCACCGTAAGTGTCAGAAATGCCAGCGTCACCAACACAAACTCCACCAGCCTCAACACAAACATTATATACAGCAGAGCATCATGGGAACCATGACCTAGAGAGAGAGAGAGAGAGAGAAAGAGGGAGAGAATGTGTCACACCTCCTTACAGTGTTTCTGTGGCTACAAATGTTGCTCCTTACCCTCCTCCCTACAGATTGATGCTCCTTACCCTCCTCCCTACAGACTGCTGCTCCTTACCCTCCTCCCTACAGACTGCTGCTCCTTACCCTTCGGCCTGCAGACCTGTGTGGGGTGGAAAGCTGTTCTTTCCTCACTGACTGGGTTTTTAGCCACACAGGTATAGGTGAAGTTGGACACCTCTATCTGCAGAGTGAGGGACAGGGTGCTGAGACTCAGGCTGCTGGTGTGGGACAGTGTCTGTCCCTCTGTCCTCCAGGACAGGGTAACCTCTCTCCCATTCTGCACAGAGCACTGCAGTGAGCAGCTTCTGCCTCCTTCAGCTACTGATGTAATATGAGGCTTTGGCACAGATTCTGTAAGAGACCCTACTGCACAACATCACTGACACAGAGTATCACTGACACACTCAGCATCACTGACACAGAGTATCACTGACACACACACACACACACCATCACTGAGACAGAGCATCACTGATACACAGCGCAGCATCACTGAGACAGAGCATCACTGACACACACACACACACACACACACAGCATCACTGATACACACACACACACACACACAGCATCACTGACACACACACACACACCATCACTGACACAGAGTATCACTGATACACTCAGCATCACTGACACAGAGTATCGCTGAGACACACACACACACACACACAGAATCACTGACACAGAGTATCACTGACATGGCACAACAGCACTCACACACAGAACAGAATCACTAACACACACACACAGCATCACTGACACAGAGCATCACTGACACACACACACAGCCTCACTGACACAGAGCATCACTGACACACACACACCATCACTGACACACTCAGCATCACTGACCCAAAGCATCACTGACAAGGCACATCATCACTGACACAGAGCATCGCTGACACACATACACCATCACTGACACAGAGCATAACTGACACACTCACACAGCCTCACTGACACGGAGCATCACTGACGCACACACACAGCATCACTGACACCGAGCATCACTGGCATACACACCATCACTGACACACACAATGGCTGAGTTTCATTACATTTACTTGCATTCCAGATAAATGTCTAACTGCAAGTATGCAAACAGAAAGTACCCACTGAAATCCTTGGCTATGCAAATACAGTTCTGTGCTTGTCAGAACCCAGATTTTTTGAGTCAATACAACTTATTCCCAGAGTTCATTGCACTTAACATTGCAACAGTCATTAACTTTGTAACCACCAGCAAAAAGTGGTTTTGTATGTGTAATCATCTCAAAAGTAACTTATCAATAGCAAGTTAGCTAACAATTAAGAACAATTTTTATTATATATTTATGATATACATAATGAAAATTATTCCATATTAAATTGCCCCTTAATTGACAGTGGTAATAACTGCAAGAAGCAACTACGTATACTGCAGATTAGCTAATAAATTGCTAGCCTTAATAGCTAGCTAGCTAACATCACCTAAAAATTCTGATGTAGGAAAAAAAATTCAGTAATCGGATCATTTATTCTATTATCTTTTTCCCCTGAGCAGCTGGAAGAATGTCATGGTTCTGTCTTTTTGTTTCTATTTTTTCCTTGTTGGGCCGCCAGTTGGCGGCACTTCTCAGTTTTTGTATTTCTGTTCATTTCCTCATTGGTTTCCCGTGTTAATTGTATTATTGTTTTCCATTATTGTCTCGTTATTTAATCATTGTCCCCACCTGCCTCTCGTTATCCCTTCCCTCTCCTTTGATTATGTATTGAGTTCACCTGTGTCTGGTCTATTAAAGTTCTTTGTCCCCTTTACTCGGGTGCTGGTTCCTTGTATATGTTTCTGACTGCATTTCTTGTGTGTTTCTGACTGTGTTCCTGCCTGCTTTTGGACCTGCCTGTGTTCTGCCCTGTCTGTGTTCTTTCCGTACTGTTTCTGTTCCTACGCTTTGAGTGTTTTGAGTTCCTTTACGTGTTTCCTGGTTTTCTTTTGGAATTGCCCCTCGTGGCCTTTTGTTTGTTATGTTTTGTTTTGTTAGTAAAGTCTTTATTTGTATCTACATTTTTGAGTTTCGTGTTTTTTCCCACTCTGCGCCTGGGTCCTAACCCCGGTACCATGACAAAGAACCCATGTAAGAAGCACTGAGTTATACTGATTTCAAACCAGCAACCAATAAAGTAGTTGCACAACTCTACTTTTATTTTTCTTCATTAGTAAAAGATATTCTGATGCTAGTGTTGACATTGTCAATTGCGTTTCAAATGTAGCAAAACAGAATCATAGATTCTCACATACTATGAAGTGTGGCTATTAGCTGTGCTTGGAAGAATGCAGAACTCAAGTATGCAAGTATGCATAAGGAAACCGCCGTTGATCAGTATCGGTGAAGCCACACTATACACGGCGACGGCCGCGTCCCCACGATTGGCTGTTTGACAGACAGTTGTGTTTGTTAAATGTTGACCGGGTTTAATGTTGTGTTTCATATTCATTGTCCTGTGTGAATAAAAATCATTTTTGTAGTAACCTAGATCTGAAAGATGTTAGTCAGCTGCCTAGGTAGGCTGTTGAATGTCTAGCTAGTGAGTAACAACCAACAACAAAAACATTGTCTGGCTAATTAGCCAGCTAATGCCTTCAAAGTTGTATCTGATTAGCTAGCTAGGTGGCTGGTAGAAATGAACAACTAGCAACTCATACATTAGGAAGAATTTATTTATTTATTTTTTGTTATTGTTGGTTGTTACTCACTAGCTAGACATTAGACAGCCTAGCTAGGCAGCCTATTAACATTTGATTAAAAAATGATTTTTATTCAGACTGGACAGTGATAACTAATAGTAACGGCGATAACTACATAGCAGAGCCACCAACTATTTCAGAGACTTTTCTCCACGCTGCGTTCCTCTTATCAGTGTCTCTGTAGGTGATTTTATTAAGTTGGGAAACCTGATACGGAAATTATGAGTTAGGTCCTCCATTGTGGAACGATAGAATGTGGAACTAAAATTAGAAAAAAATAGGGACAGTTTACTTGACGGGTCATTAGATCAAATCACATTGGTTACCGCGACGCGGCGAGGGGGTCAAAGTTGAACTTTGGCCATCTCCCCCGCGGCCTTGCCGCCTCTCGCCGCGCCGCTGGCAATCCCAACATGCCTTGCGGGGTCTGGCCGCCACCCCTCATTCAAAATGAATGGAGGCGGCGCCGCCACGTGGTGGGGCCGCATATAGCGTGGCTTCACCGTATGGCTCTGGAGTCTCCTTCTGGAGATCCATCCTTCACTGTTTAATACGAGAGCTTCACAGTTTCTCACCGAAGCAGTGCTCTTCAGGTCTGACTGTGACCATCTTATTACTGACAGGATTTGTTGCCACGCAGCTGTAGGGGGCGCTGTTCCTTTCTATCTCCAGAGGGAGGGACAAGGGGGAGCTGAAATTAGGGCTGCTGGTGTGGGACAGTGTCTGCCCCTCTCTGTGCCAGGACAGGGTGACCCCTCTCCCATTCTTCACAGAGCACAGCACACTGCAGTTGGGGTTCATCTTGTTCCTGCTGGACACCTGCGGTTTGGGTACTGGATCTGTGGAGAGATACAACAGCAGGGAGGGACTTCAACACTGACCAGTAACACTGACCCCTAACTCCACTCTGTGTATGAGCCTTCAACACTGACTGATAACACTGACCCCTAACTCCACTCAGTGTGTGAGCCTTCAACACTGATCAGTAACACTGACCCCTAACTCCACTCTGTGTGTGAGCCTTCAACACTGACCCCTAACTCCACTCTGTGTGTGAGCCTTCAACACTGACCCCTAACTGCACTCTGTGTGTGAGCCTTCAACACTGACCAGTAACACTGACCCCTAACTCCACTCTGTGTGTGAGCCTTCAACACTGACCAGTAACTCCACACGGTGTGTGAGTCTTCAGCACTGACCAGCAACACTGACCTCTAACTCCACTTTGTGTGTGAGCCTTCAACACTGACCAGTAACTCCACATGGTGTGTGAGTCTTCAGCATTGACCAGTAACACTGATCCCTAACTCCACTTTGTGTGTGAGCCTTCAACACTGACCAGTAACACTGACCCCTAACTCCACTGTGTGTGAGCCTTCAACACTGACCCCTAACTCCACTCTGTGTGTGAGCCTTCAACACTGACCAGTAACACTGACCCCTAACTCCATTCTGTCTGTTAGTCTTCAACATTGACCCCTAACTCCACTCTGTATGTGAGCCTTCGACACTGACCAGTAACACTGACCTTTAACTCCACTCTGTGTGTGAGCTTTCAACACTGACCCCTAACTCCACTCTGTGTGTGAGCCTTCAACACTGACCCCTAACTCCACTCTGTGTGTGAGCCTTCAACACTGACCCCTAACTCCACTCTGTCTGTTAGTCTTCAACACTGACTCCTAACTCCACTCTGTCTGTGAGCCTTCAACACTGACCCCTAACTCCACTCTGTGTGTGAGCCTTCAACACTGACCCCTAACTCCACTCTGTGTGTGAGCCTTCAACACTCCCTCCAGAGATGGGCTCCTGTTGTCTCTGCCTGGTTTTCATGTCAGAGACTCAACATCCACATACATTACATTCCATTTATTTGGCAGACGTACAACAAGTGAAGGTCAATCACATCACACAGATGCCTCAGCACAGTGGAGCAGTACCAGGTGGAGACACCCACCCCACACAACCAGCTGGTAGTCATCGGTTTTGCCATCCTTGTGTTGTACCCTGTACCCTCCAGAGTCCCCCCTCCTCAGGTCAGTCAGGGAGAAGAATCCAGTGCTGCTGTTCCACTGCAGCCGGGTGCCGTAGCTGCCATTGGTGAGCTGGAGGATGCGATTGACCACCTTTGCAATTCCACTGCCATTTTTTAAAATGAAGCCGATCTCCTTCACCACTGAGGGGAAAGTGACCTTCTGTCCCACAATGCCATTCAGTATGTTCGACCGGACAGAGGAGATGCACACACCTGGAGAGAGAGGACAGAGGGAGAGAGTGGGAGAGAGAAAAACAGAAGAAAAGATGCAGGGAAAGAGAGAAAGAGTGGGAGGGAAAGAGATACACAGGAAAGAGGGATGAGAGATGGAAGAAGGGAAACAGGAATGGGAGAAGAGGTAACTGTAGTTTACCTTCGCTGTTGGTCTGTTGAACAGCTCGGTCACAGAAAAGATGCAAAGCACTTTGTGTTGTTAGGAGATGGTTCTGTTGTTATGGAAATTTTGTGCATATTTATGAATTTTTGAAAACAAATGAACCAAACATCAGACCTGGCTAAGATATACATTTCAAAATGCACCTGTTACATGCAGTGGTGGACAGTAACGAAGTACATGTACTTCATTACTGTGCTTAAGTACCTTTTTCAAGTATCTGTACTTTACTCAAGTGTTTCCATTTTGGGAGACTTTTTACTTTCACTCCACTACATTTCAAATGAAATATCCTACTTTTTACTCTACTACTTTAGTGCGATATCTGTCTGTTACTTGTTACTTTGATGTGGAGAAAATGGATTGTCTGAAAGATAATATAGAATAATAATACGACATCACTTTCATACTGAAGCCTGCCAATCAGGGCGCAGCACACGTTTCAATCGGCTTATGACACTTTGAACCAAAGACATTAGCTAGGCGGGAAGGCGAGTAGAGACAGGCGATTTGGGACACAGAGTGACAGCTTAACAGTCCAAGTACATCTTAAAACAGTATATCAGCTCGGTCTATCAGCAAACATGCCTCAGTCACGCTCAGAATTTCTCAAGAATAATAGTATTTTCCAAGAAACAACAAAAGTCATCGATGGAATTTCGCCAGGTGCAGTGTCTTTTACCGAGTTGGGGTGATAAAGCGTTGCTTTCACTGCTACCACAAACTGAATGCGTAATGCAGCTATAATGAGACAAAACTTTCAAATACGCTGGGATATAAAACGGTATTACAAAAGTAAAATTAGACATTGTTAGAAAGCATATTCTGTCACCTATTGGATCGATTAACTGTAGGTCAAGCCAGATTGTGCTACAAAGGATGACAACACCGAAAACAACATGTGTGGTATTACAAGTTGACATCGTTTTCTGGAGTAAGGCCGGACCAGAAGCTGCTGCACACATGTTGTTGACGGCGTTGTTGCCCTTTTTAGTACAGTCTGGCTTGATTGAGAATTCATTTCTTCATAAGGTGAGAGTATAAGCTTTCTAACCATGTATAACATGTCTAATTTTGGTTTTGGAATATCGTTTAATAGGTCAACCGAAAGTTCTCATCATCGCATTCACTCTCTGTTAGCAGTCAAAGAAGCTGCACCTGACGAAACGTTGTCAACGATTTTTCATAATTTCTTGGGAAATACTGTTATTATTGAGGACTTCTGGGTATGCCTAAGCCATATATTTGTTGATACACCTAGCTGACATCGTTTTCATTTGTAATTTTGCATTTGGAATAGCGTTTTTATCGCATTCACTTCCGCATTAAGCTATGACCTGTTGCCTGTACTATATCCTTTCTGGTGGCTAAGTCGCCAGGAAACTGTTACGTCCCCTGCCTCTGCTTGCCTGGGTAGTGCAGGTGGAGGTAGTTGCTTAATTACCTAATTGCCTGATTGCCTCCACCTGCCTGTGGCCCAATATAAGCCCAGTAGTATGAGGCAGGGGAGATTTTCTATTGGGGCTTGTAGTTTGTGTGGAGATCTTTGGTTCTGTGAACTTTGTGTGTTTTCGTTTGTGCCTTGGTTTGTAATTTAGATTAATACATGTCTGGGTTTGTTTTTAGATCAGTTTCTGTCTGTTTTTGGTACATTTGGATTTGGTTTGTTGCGGCCAGTCGAGCCGCCGTAACAAAATGGGGGCTTGTCCGGGATCTGCCATCCCACTTCTGACACCACGGACACTCAGACTTCCCTGCGGCGTGCGTGCGCAGACCTTCCTGCGGCGACGACGACGCGCGCAGACTTCCCTGCGGCGTGCCTGCGCAGACCTTCCTGCGGCAACGACGACGCGCGCAGACTTCCCTGCGGCGTGTGTGCGCAGACCTTCCTGCGGCAGCGACGACGCGCGCAGACTTCCCTGCGGCGTGTGTGCGCAGACCTTCCTGTGGTGGCGACGACGCACGCAGACTTCCCTGCGGCGTGCGTGCGCAGACCTTCCTGCGGCGGCGAGGACGCGCGCAGACACACACTACCCTGCGGCGGCGAGGACGCGCGCAGACACACACTTCCCTGCGGCGACAGCGGCAGACTTCTCTGGACAATTTGTGGACATTTGGTATTTATTTTTTGTTTCGTTTTGTATAGTAATTTGAAGAAACCTTTAGTTTTTGTCTTTTTTGTCTTATGGGTGGGGGTGTTACGTCCCCTGCCTCTGCTTGCCTGGGTAGTGCAGGTGGAGGTAGTTGCTTAATTATCTAATTGCCTGATTGCCTCCACCTGCCTGTGGCCCAATATAAGCCCAGTAGTATGAGGCAGGGGAGATTTTCTATTGGGGCTTGTAGTTTGTGTGGAGATCTTTGGTTCTGTGAACTTTGTGTGTTCTCGTTTGTGCCTTAGTTTGTAATTTAGATTAATAAATGTCTGGGTTTGTTTTTAGATCAGTTTCTGTCTGTTTCTGGTACATTTGGACTTGGTTTGTTGCGGCCAGTCGAGCCGGCCATAACAAAACCTCAATGTGTTTCGATATTTGATAGTGAAATATTGGAATTGATGGTGCCTTTGTTCCATCTTTGTTTTTTTTATTAAACAGTGAATTTGTATTTATACCATAGTTTTCACTCTTACATGCAGTATGTTAGGAGGCGAACAATTTAATTTGCCTACTGTATTTTAAAATGGTTTGTAATGTCAGCAACCCCTGACAAACATAACCATACTAAATAATAGTACTTTTTACTTTTGATACTTAAGTATTTTTAAAAGCAGGTACTTTTGTACTTTTACTCAAGTAGAAATTTAAATTGAACACTTCTACTTTTAGTGGAGTCATATTTAGCAAGGGTATCTGTACTTTCACTCAAGTACAGAATTTGTGTACTTCGTCCACCACTGGTTACATGTTACTAACAGACCTCCCTCCCTAACAAGCATATAACAGTATACCTCCTCCACTTTAATTGGTAGCTCACCGTATGTCTTTGTGCCAGGCATTATATGCCCACAGTATAACAGAGTCCTACCTGTACTCTAACAGGTATATAACAGTATAACAGGGTTCTACCTGAACTCTAACAGGTATACAACAGTATAACAGGGTCCTACCTCCAATCAAACAGGTATATAACAGTATAACAGAGTCCTACCTGCAGTAAAACAGGTGTATAACAGGGTTCTACCTGAACTCTAACAGGTATATAACAGTATAACAGGGTCCTATCTGCACTCTAACAGGTATATAACAGTATAACAGGGTCCTACCTCCAATCAAACAGGTATATAACAGAATAACGGCTGCTCTCATGTTGTCTGAAATAAGGGTTTCACTGGCTGAAACTGCAGCTTGGACTTCCTGAATCTAAACTGCTTTCTTAGACCCCACCCTACCACATCACCCCACAAACACACACATATGCAGGCACACACACACACGCACACACACATGCACACATTTACCCACAGAAAAAAGTAAAAAATAAAAAGTGGCCACAAAATACTGCATGTGTGTATGTCTGTGCATGAGATCATTAGGGAAAGCTCTATGATTTGCAAACATTTAGTTGAGATTCTGTATTTACCTAAGAAACATTTGCCCAAATTGTGTTAGTGAAGGCTTGAAGGTTTGATTCTGTCATGTGCTGCTGCATGTATCACTGGCCAAGGTGGAGCTCACTGCAGTCAAACCCCCTGTAGGGTAAATGCCTATGAACATTTCCCAACGTACATGCGTGAGCTAACAAACACCTGTTAATACTGACAAAGTGCCGTTAGCCTGTTGCGGTTAAAGACCCCAGTGCTGCAAGCCTACACCACAGGCGGCGGGACGCTACAAAGGAACAGCCCTGTAGAGAACACAGCCCATCTTCCACAGCTAGTGTGAAAGCAGTTTCAGCGTCTAGTCCCGAGACTGTAGGTCCAGTCTTATCAGGGAAACACGTGGTGTCAGCGGCCAGCCGAAAGAAGCTGACACTACAGACCGCGTCTTTAACGCCGATTCATTGGTCTCCACATTGATAAGAAGATAAACCGGAAACCACGCGGAGAGGCACAATCGTGTATATGCACATAAATGCATATCTTAACGACCAATGGTATCCACCTAATTCAGATCTTTTAATTCTAATTTTTTGGAAATCAAATTAATTTTCGTTTTTAATTTGCGCCCACTAAAGTGAACAATATTGTTTGTACATTTTAACCAACCAAACACGACACGTCACAATTACTTGAAGTTACTGTCTGCGGCAAATTTATTTTAACGACGCCTTCAAGTAAACTTGGTGCTGTTGTCGCGGTCGTGCTTGGACAGGCAGTGGAGTGACAACCGCAAGATCGAGAAACCACAGTGAGTCAGAACTTCTGCTAAGTTTTCGCTGAAGTCGGTAAAATGCTCCTTTCACCCCAGACCTACTTCCCCTCATTGTAGTGTGTTGGTAATGAGAGCCTGGCCGGTAGGCTAGTTAATGCTGTAAAAATAAAAGTAATAGAAAAATTGCTTCTTTTTTTATTTTATTTTTACAAAATGTCGCTGAAAATTCCAGTTTAAACCAGCCTAAACTGGTCTAGTGGTGTTTTAGACACTTTCAGATGTTCAACCAGCTCTATCACCAGCTGTCCAGCCTAGTCAACTAGTCCGATCACCTGTTCAGACCGCCGTAGTCCAGCTAGAGAGGAGGGGGTATCTGCAGGATTACTGAGTTAGATTGATAACTGTCCCGGGAAAACCCCGGAACTGACTATTATTACTTCAGTCCATGTTCCAGATTGAGCTCTAGGTTTTACTCAGTGTTATTCAGCTAACTCAGTAATCCTGCTTCGCGAAATACGCCCCAACTTTAACCAGTCACAGGCCGGTTGAAACCAGCTAGAAGTGCCGAACACACATCTTAACCATCTTGAACCAGTTGCCCCCCCCCCCCCCCCCCCCCAAGTAAATATACTTACAAAGAGCGTATTACAGGGAATGCAGAGGAATATGACACTGTTTCTAAACACGTATACTGCTTTTATCGAAAATATGTATTTTCGGTGCACGCTTCAGTAATCAGTACTCATAACGCAAACCTCAACGGAAGCATTTTTAAGCTCTCCAAAGTAGGCTCGTTACATTTCTGAGCTGTGGGGTACCTCTGGCGGTGTAATTCCGCATTGCAACTTGAGGCACGCAGCTCAACGTGACGTAAGCACAGCATGTACGCGAATATTCGGGTAAAAGAGAACCACGGTCGCACATCTTTTTCATTCAGGCAGAGCAATCAAGTCCAGAGACGGAGAGTTGGAGTTTGGTGCAGCAGGCGCGGGGGATATTTCAGTTGTTTTTCATCAATTTAAAAAATAATTTTTCAAAAATTGTGCAAAATGCGGCAAATGAGACCCTTTAAGATTTTAAGCTTTGTGCCGTTTTAATTCAAAATCTTTGCTTAGTCCCTGACTGCTTGGGGGATTAATCATTCCCAAAACACTGAAATGAGAATAAACTAGAAATATCAAAACCACGAGTCAGCTAAAACTAGCAGCTCATTTGAGGTTTACTCATGGTCAGTGACCATAGCAGCACAGCTCTTTGAGTTGTAATAGCCTGCTGGCAGCTGTTCAGATACCCTACTGTACTGCTCCGGCATACTGCCTTACTACTCCAGCATACTGCCTACTGCTCCAGCATACTGCCTACTGCCCCAGCATACTGCCTTACTACTCCAGCATACTACCTACTGCTCCAGCATACTGCCTTACTAAAGTCATTTTGTGCAGTGATGACACACTCTGGAGGTAAAGGGATGGGGAAGGGCTTATAAAAATCAAATAAAATTTGGTCAAAAATCAGAATAAAAATGAAATAAATTAAATACATTTTGGCAAGTGCAAGTCCAGTGTATAGTCATTAAAGGATGAGTTTGCAGATGTAATCTTAAGTTTATTTATGTGTTTTATACATGTGACTCAAGTGCGATTCTCTGCTGCTGGGTCTGTGAAGAGCCATTTTTGTTCAGGATATTCATGCTATAGAAGGGTGTAATATAACGGGTAGTGTGGAGTAACTTTTTGGCATCATGTGGGCGGCAGTGTAGCATAATGGGTAAGGAGCAGGTCTTGTAACCTAAAGGTCACAGGATCGATTCCCAGGGACACTGCTGGTGTTCTTAACCTGCACTGCTTCAGTATATATCCGGCTGCATGAATGGATGCACTACGGTGCAGTCTGGTTTTTTAGCCTTGTGGTGCCCGTAAATGAGTGCTGTTATATACAAAGTGCTGTTATTTCCACACGGTGAAACCACAATGTATAAAAGTACTTTTTAATAAAAGCTGAGAGTCTGCGCTTTAAGTGCACGTGCACTGTTTGTTTACAAATCTGAAATATATATTACATGTATATACAGACGGGTGACAAATTAAAGCAAAAACCAGAATAAGGTCTCAGTAAGGTGTTGGGCCACCATGAGCCACCAGAACAGCTTCAGTGTGCCTTGGCATAGATTCTACAAGTCTCTGGAACTCTACTGGAGGGATGGAACACCATTCTTCCAAAAGATATTCCCTCATCTGGTGTTTTAATGATGGTAGTGGAAAGCACAGTTTAATACATTGGTCCAAATCTCTCATAGGCATTCAACTGGGTTGGCCTGGTGACTGTGAAGGCTACAGCATATGATTCACATGATTTTCATACTCATAAAACCATTCAGTGACCCCTCGTGCCCTGTGGATGGGGGCATTGTCATCCTGGAAGAGACCTCTCCCATCAGGGTAGAAATGTTTCATCATAGAATAAAGGTGATCACTCAGAATAACTTTGTATTGATTTGCAGTGACCCTTCCCTCTACGGGGACAAGTGGACCCAAACCATGCAAGGAAAATGCCCCCACACAGCATAACAGAGCCACCGGACCCCCTCACTGTAGGGGTCTAGAATTCAGGCCTGTACCATTCTCTTAGAGTACGTCACACATGCTTTTGCCCACTTGTCCAGAATACAGTGAAGGATGACTCATCTGACCATATCACTTTTTCCACATCTCTGTAGCCTATGGTCTTTGCACCACTGAATCTCAAAGGTGCATTTGTCTTTGTAATGGGGGTTTATGTACTGCAACCCTACAACCCAACCCTACTATTATATCCCTCTCTATGTAGCTATCAACAGACTGTTCTTGCTGACACAGTCTGATCGTGTCCTGTATTGACATTCTCAGTCACCTGAAGAAGAGTTGCTCTTCTGTTATCACACCAATGCACAAGCATCAAGGTCATTGAATGTATGCTTATGACCACAATTTCCATCCATCCAATTTCAATATTTAAAATGTAGATGCCACTTTTGTCACTGTTCCTATTGAAACGCTCACCAGTTGACTAGTCTCTTTGACTGAAGTTCCTACCATCTGTGCCCCAATAATGCACCCTTTTTCAAAGTCACCTAGATCTTTTGCTCTTTCCATCTTGATCCAAAATTGAGGTCAACCAGGCCTGCTCAGCATTTTTATACATGCCACAGAGAATGATGGAATGTTAATTGCTTAACTGTATCATGCACTACACCTGTATGTAAGTATCTGCATTCGTCATGCTTCTCCACTCATTTATTCAGGTTTTTTTCTGTAATTTGTCACCAATGTATATATATATATATATATATATATATATATATGGTAAATGGTAAATGGACTGCATTTATATAGCGCTTTTATCCAGAGCGCTTTACAATTGATGCCTCTCATTCACCCATTCACACACACACACACGCCAACGGTGAAAGGCTGCCATGCAAGGTACCAATCAGCTCATTGGGAGCAATTAGGGGTTAGGAGTCTTGCTCAGGGACACTTCGGACACTTCGACACGCCCAGGGCAGGGGATCGAACCGGCAACTCTCCGACTGCCAGACAACCACTCTTACCTCCTGAGCTATGTCACCCCGCATATATGCATTGTTGCTTCACAGCAAGAAGGTCCTGGGTTCGAATCCTGGTCTTGGGCTTTCTGTGTGTAGTCTGGATGTTCTCCACACTGCACAGGGTATTTAATCTGAAACCAAATAATATTTGGTGATTTGTTATGCAATGGCATAAGTGGTCCATGAGCTTCCTGAGAAAACTGTGAAAATACTTCCCCTTTAAATAACACTTTGCTTAAATTGCCATTGCATAATGAATCACAAAGTATTTTATGGTTTCAGATTAAATACCTTGTACTGTTTACACAACCTCTTACAGCGCTCGCTGGCAGTCCAAGTGTTACACAATCGGTTACTTCGCTTCTGGGCCGTATATCGCTTTGAGATAAGAAACTACATCATTTATTGGTTTTGGGCGTTAATTCCCTGGAATCATAACGGGTTGGACGAGGTACACCAAGTTTTAGCGTGGAGAGCGAGGAGTTAATGTAGCCCTGCATATGCAGGCGAACTGAGGGCAGCAGCGGGTAAAACTATGAGGAAGGAGGAGGCGCGTCTGAGATCTGATCCAGACCCCATAAAGCGCGCTACCGCGGAGAGGAAGGGAGAGAGAAGGGCGAACAGCACGAATGAGCGATATGCGTTTGACATCTTTAAAAACAAAGATGAAGATTATTCTCTGCACTTTCCTGCTGTGCACTACAGGTACGTATCTTCCTCTGTTCGTTCCCGTTTTTTCTCCGTCTGAATGAGCTAATTTACGACTGGTTTAAAGCCCTTACCGGCGTGCAAAGAATGTAAGCTGCAGTAGCCCAACTAGAAAACGGAAAGTAGTTCTGAACAGCCTTAATGTCCTTGATTCTCTGAAATGGACGGAGGTCTATGATAGCTTCATGCCAAGTTAAAGATGCAATTAAATCGTTGAACGACCAAGCCTGACCGCCGCGGCTCGTTTTTTTCTGGAGTTTTCATGAAACGGTAATCTAGTTGCGCAATTTTCACCCGGTCGCGTTTGCCAGTAGTCTCTGGATGTTAAATATATCAAGATCAATACACCTTATCTGTCTTCCAAATCGGTCAGTCCTCCTCCAATCCAAAATAGGAGCAGATCCAAAATGAAAATCAGCACGTCCCTGCAGAATCCACAATGTGACAAGGGTCGATTTAACTGGATGGACACACTGACTCTGATACCATGTGTTAAGTAATATGTTAGTAGTTTGTGTAGAAAACAAATGCTGAATCATATTCTGGTTCAGGCCTAATAATAAATTGATATTGATATTGCTTGATATTGCATTTTCCGATTTCTTTTCCAAGCATTTTCTGAACAAGCACAGGTTTGTAATAATTAGGATTGTCTAGGTATAAATAAGCCACAAGCAACGTTTAATATTAACTATTTAGATCTGTATCCAACATTGCTACGCAGGTAAAAAAAATAACCATATCTAATCGGCTACATAGACGAACATATGTGGTATTTCATTGCAATTCACAAGTCCAGTCGTTGAAGAAAATCCAAAAATCTGGTTCATAATGTATGCGGTGGAATTTCTTGTTATCATACGATTATGATGCGACAATAAAGCGCAGGCTCGCGCTCCAGCCGGCGGAGAAAGCCCGAGCCGCTCTGCGCATTCGCCCGGCGCCCGGTGATTTGGAGCGCGACACGCCCTATACCGGATGCTGCACATTTCTTGGAATTAACGTTTGTGCAGCGCTTCTTGGAAATGAGTCAAGACCGCAGGTGGCTCTCTCGCTGACAGGCAAAGTGGTGCCTCTTCTGCACAAACGAATGCGTGACTTCCTCTACAGCCGAAATCAGAGCTTTTTCTCTTTTCTTTTTAAAAGTATTTTATTAAATTTGCAGGTACATTGCATGTTAAAATATCTCACAAAGTCATGAAAGAAAATAAAATGTTACAAAATCTACATCATCGTTAAAATATATAAAAATTCAAGAGTCCATGGTTTTTTTTACACACACAGTCCATAATTCGTCGTCTTTCTAACCCCATCATTATTTGTTTAGTTACTGCATCACTACTAATAACAGTTTGATGAATATTAATTTTGCACCTTGTCTTCCTTATTTTTGAATTTACTGCACAAATTATGAACCAAAAACATTTTGACAAGTGACAAGTTTTCTTTAAATACACCATACTTGTCTGATTTTATACATACATCAAATTTTAGACCAATTTCATGCATATTTTTCCATATTTCATATGTTCTGTGGCAGTTTATCAATAGATGTTCTATTGTTTCATCCTTCTGTTTCACTGCACCGCTGTGTGTGTGCATGTGTGTGTGTGCGTGTGTGTGTGCATGCGTGCATGTGAGTGTGTGTGTGTGTGTGTGCATGTGTGTGTGTCTGCACGTGTGTGTGTTTGTGTGTGCATGTGTGTATGTGCATCTGTGTGTGTCTGAGTGTGTGTCTAAGCGTGTGTGTGCAGTAAAAAATGTAATACTGCGTGCATTCTCTTGTGTTTATACCTTGTCTCTGTGTGTCTCCAGCAGTGAGTGTGTTTGGCCAGTCTGTGGAGCTGAATGGCATTGTGGGAGAGAGCATAGAGTTCCCAACCAAAGTGGAAACCAGCGGGAGTTTGACACACAGCAGTGTCACCATTGGACTTGTCCAGGGTGGGCAGCTTATATCCCTCACTGACCCCAAGTACAATGGCAGGGTGCAGTGGGACAGCAGCACTGGACTCTTCTCCCTCTCTGGGCTGAGGCTGAATGACTCTGGAGTCTACAATGTGCAAAATGACGGGCAGAAATCAGTCTCTACTTTCAGCCTGACTGCATGGAGTAAGTATGACTGTCTCTGTGAGATTATTGTGTTATTGCTTTTTCTCTCTGGCCTGTTAAACAGAGCGGATGTTTGCATGCAGAAGTCTGTTAAACAGAGCGGATGTTTGCATGCCCATGTAGATTATTGGTTGTTAGCCTGTTTTCAGTAGATTGCCTTATGCAGTGAGGAATTCCATGTGCAGTGGCTTTACTGTGATTCCTGTTTCACTTTTTAAACTCTGGTACAGTTTTACATGCATCAGACCTCCACCAATCAGCAGGTTTACATGCATCTGATGTCCACCAATCAGCAGGTTTACATGCATCAGATCTCCACCAATCAGCAGGCTCCCCTCTGAGTTGCAGCTGCTTGCAGTGAGAGCAGTCTGGCAGGGGCTGTGTGTGTGCAGTACAGTGCCAGTCTGGGCCATTTTCAGTGTCAATGTTAAAAGCAATTATACCACATTCCACATTACGATAAAGGCCAAGAATTTCAAAAACTGCTCAGATATATTTCCACTCTGTTGGAAAACTCTGTAGCCTATTTTCTCAGGTTTATATGCTCTGTTCTGTACTGTACATTTTGAAGCACTATGATCATTTAAAATGATCTCTTCCTTCTTTCTCAGCTGATTTTGTATGGTTATCATAGATTTAGTCATATTTATGTTGCTGCTGTATTCATTAGGGTCACTGCTGTACCATTGTAGCCCATTATAACTTAACAGAACTTTAATAAACACCTGTAACTGGGAACAGGGGTCTAAGGTCATGTGACTTTGATATACTGAGTATAGCATCAGCAATATATTACTGACACCAAGACCACTGATCAGAGGGCAGATATTTAACTCTGTCACCAGCAAGGAGAGTTTCACACAGATGGCTTAAGGCACAACATTCTGAAATCCTGAAGTAAATGTATATTATAGCTATCTGAATGGTCACACTGTGTAATTAGGAAGCTAAATTTAAGTATATTTGTATTTTTTCTTTGTAAAATAAAACAGACATGCAATTTCTCTACTGTAATGTGATTATATGCTGTCTTTCATTTGTGTTCATAACTGTTCTAACCTGTTACCATTCCAAAACCCCTAAAAGTTCACGTGCACCTGTTATAACAGGTCTTAAATAAATCCTCATATCCTCATAAGTACAGACAGTACAGGCATAATCAGAGCCTCAAACTGCAGGAAACCTCTGAACCATCAAAGCTAAAGCTAAAGCATCTGTGCCTGTCTGATCTACGACACATAAAATACACACAATACAAAACAGCATTTGCATTAAAGAAGCAAAATCCTTCTTTTTTAATTCCATATTTATTTATTATCACAGTCAAAAGGGATACGTAAATAAAAATAAGGTCATAAAGTGATTCAGCAGGATGTTTTCCACAGCCGTGCGCATTTGTGCGCGTGTACAGGCAGCCGCATTCAACAGGTGTGTTCGCCTTAAAAACTTTTACCAAAACTCCAAAAGTGTCTCTCCAACCTTTCCAAAATTATAAAATGCTTTGCATATCCTGTTTTCTGCTAAAATTACATTCCGAAATAGTTTTAAAATGTTTTTGTTTTTTTTAAGCAGAAATATTTACAGATATCGGGACTATAACGACTAAGCGGAGACCGCTGATGGCAACACGTGAGCGAGCGGGCAGAGCCTTGCTTTCGCTACAAAATGTCAGCTACAAAATGTAGAACTTACTTCATTCTGTAAACAACCGTGTATCAAAAGTAGTGTAAGCATGTAACACGCGTGACATTCCCACATGAACATCACCCTGAAGTGCATGTAAGGATGGTGAGAAATAAAAGAGGGAATGGATTTTTATTTGGATGCGAAGGTCTGCTGCAACGCGTAAAAGTGTTCATAACGCAAAGGAACCCTTTGTAGTTAGACCAACTTTTACAGTGTTAACTGCCAGTACTGCCTACTCTCACGTATTATCACGATAATTCCATAAAGGCGTGCAGCTGGATTATTTATCTAATTGTTTATCCCACCCCGACCCCCCAGAGACATTACATCAAAATTAGAAGTTAACACGAACTTCCTTTCCTTTCAGAGAAGCGAAAGTGTAAAAACCAGCGATACGTTATTGATCTTAAACTAAATGTTAGTTGTACACGTACAACTGAAGAGTTGGTCAGAGAATAATACACAAAGCATCACGCACACTAACAAAGTACAGCATTAGCTGGTTTTGTAGAACCTGCCAAAATTAAACCTGGCCTGTTTGGTTATCAGCGTAATTTTCTACCAAGTGAATAATGCATTTTGGAGAAAACAAAGGTTAGTCCGCTACATGGTGGTTAGTTTCAAATCGCACAGGGAATATCTAATCTCAAATACAAGACGTAAAACCAGAAAGCAGCCAAATGATCTTTCCAACTAACCCGAGGCTGTACAGTCTACAGAGAAATTGGAAAGAATTTCCTGTTTTATAAAACACAGTTACAGAGCAAGGAGGAAAACATAGGGGAGGTAGTACTACGTGCTTATGTTTGGTATTGTCGTCATTTGTTATTGACGTCACATGCCTTGAAAAGCTTGACCTCAGGTGACTCTTTACCTGTTCGTTTGATAGGCTCTTTAAAAGCAGTTTTTACATGGCTTTGCTTCATAATGACTTTGTTCGAATGGTGGGCAGTTTTATAATAAAATAAAATATATATAACCAAATCAAATAAATAAAAATAAAGAAACGTAAAAGGCAATCGAACACGGCAATTATACCAAGTGAACTGGCCAATTGTACAAAGCTTACTCTCGTAGAACCCCCTACAGTATAGTCTACGGCAGGTTTTTACGAGCCAAGAAAACGATTTGGGACATTTTGATATAAAAGATGCACAAACGAAATGTCAAAAAATAAAAGATTGTTGGGATGAAAAAGGTTAACAGGGGCTTGAGAAGCTCCTTATTTCCAGTACCTTCAATGATTTCTTGTCTTCTCTTTACGAGGATTATTGTTTAGAAATGCAGAAACCAGCCCGTCCCCGCATACAGCAGATGTTTTGGAACACTGTCGACTCTCTGTACTGGCTGTTGTCCTAATTCCTTATAATTCCCCGCAATGGAGTGTAACAATTGCAGTTTTCAGTAAATTAAGTTTTAAAAAAAGAGCGCAATGACATGAGCTTTGCATAATACGATCAGTTGTATTTGGAAATATGCTCTTTCCACAACTTTATGCGCATCAGGTAGTCGAGACTGAATAACAACTTGTTTGTTTCTCAGCTCTTAGGAGGAATAGAACAGGGTGGTATAGCAGGTAGGGAAAAATGTTAGGAATAGAGCCCCTCACTGGGGTCAGGCGGGTGTGATCCACATAGTATGTACGCATGTTTTCGTAGTTCACGTGCTGAAAATAGTACTTCTGTGGTGTACCTGTGTAGTGTTGGTGAGTTTAGGCGCTCTTGAAAACCAGAAACCACACGTTACCACGTCTTATCCTTCGTATATGCCATATCAATAAAAAAACAAGTAGGGCTAATTTGATATAAGGAAATGTGTATGGTTTGTTGCTTTAGTCAAATGACGTTAAACATGAATACCTTACCAATTTATTAAATTGAAAATACGCATTTTTATCATTTTAATCAAATATAGCATGAATGTATCAATGGGTGGCCATACACTTTGAATAGCCTACGATTTTTCTCCGTGTAAAGGAAGATACGTTTTTATTGTAGTGAAGGTTCTGGGGTCCCCGTCTTTGTGAGCTGTGGAGTTTGGCTGAAAGCAGCAGGGATCTGTGTTAGTTCTGAGGGGCGGGAGAGGCTGAGGGCGCTGCTGCTATCAGACTGCGGCTGCGCCAACAGCAAGCTCGTGCGACCAAACGTTACTGCGACGTCAATTTTGGAGCGGTTAATTTCGCTTAAAAGTTTTTTTTCAATAAAATAAGTCGACAGCTGTCAATATCGCTGACGCGGGCGCCTGCTCCACTAGGGGGCGAGTATTAACAGGTTTAATATATTATCATCTCTCCCTCTGCATATGTGCCTGGAAATACTTTTAACCGCTGTGCCTAGAGGACAACGGTAAGTTACAGAGCAACGCATTAATGTTATTATCCCCT
The DNA here is from genome assembly GCA_039654925.1 of Anguilla pacifica. Taxonomy (NCBI): domain Eukaryota; kingdom Metazoa; phylum Chordata; class Actinopteri; order Anguilliformes; family Anguillidae; genus Anguilla; species Anguilla pacifica. Next base: position 70,531,926 of record CM077288.1, read on the forward strand.
ACGGATAGGATTAATACGTGTTTATGATTTTAAGATGAATAATCACACGCCATTTAGCCTATTTTTTTAAATGTTTCATTTCTGCTACTTACCCGAGATACCCGTTGAAGATCAGCTTTATATACAGAATTAATCAGAGAGAAATGTTCTTTCTCTCTACATGCAAGTAACTTTTCCGTTAAGGTGTTCTCCACTTGCCTCTGATTGGTCCTCATGAATCACATGGGGTATCCGGGCAGTACTGGTCACATTTTGTTGCCATGTTGGATTTTCTGTTATAGTTTCTTTTCAAAGTTCTGCTGTGCTGAAACTAGCTGCTACAGACACACTGCTCTTCTTTGGAGGAATGATGTCATAATGAGGCGGCTTACTGGTGATGTCATTTAGTTTAGTTCAGTTTACTTTTAGATTTGATTAACTCCATCACAATATAAAATGGATACCTTGATCAGTTTCCATGTTCTGACCTCTTGCTTGTTGGAAAGAGCGTATCATTCACATTCATATTTGACTCATAATTATTCTGCACTAATAAGTTCTGTTCTCTCTGCACAGTTCCTGTATCAAAGCCCCATGTCAGGGTCACTCATAATAAATACCCCTGCAAATTAATGTGCACTGTGGAGAGAGGGACAGGAGTGACCCTGTCCTGGTACAGAGAGGGTGAGGAGGAGAGCTACGGCAGCTACCCTGTACGCAATGCCCCACACCTAGATCTGCCTCAGACTGTGGATAAGGGCGGAATCTACACCTGTGAGGCAAAGAACTCAGTCAGTAATGAGATGGCCTCAATCACTGTGGGGGCCCACTGCACAGGTGAGTTTACTGCACCTCATTCACACCTGCACACATCTTTCTGTACCTGTGCACACCTGTTTACACCTGCAACTACTATTGAATGAGAGATAAGACTGTAAAAATCCCCACCAGTGATTGTTGTTGTGGGTGGGTGTGTTTCATAATGTGAAAAAATGTCTGATTGCACTGTTACAGCACATGACTTTCTGTCATCATCCTTGTTCAGTGGAATTGAACTTTGACCTCCATGTGTGCTCTGAATGTAGAGGTTTGAAGTATGTTATTCAGAAGGGGTGTAACCAAAGCCAAATACCCTTTTCAAAGGTGCACAGCTAATTTGTTACAAACAGATTGCTTATTCCCAAAATTGATATTAATGAGATATAAGAAAAAATGAGATTAGCAGAAAAAGTGAGCATGATAAATCAAACAGCTTTAATTTGTTGAATGTAACTAATTTCACTGATTTTGTTGACACAGTGACATGCGTTTAGGAACAGTGGTGGAAGATAACCCCCTCCCCCACTCCCAGTCAGTTTTAGATCAGCCCTAAAAAACGTAAAAATATCACAATAACCTGTCCTCACCTGTCCTCACCTGTTCTCGTATGTTCTCACCCGTTCTCACCTGTCCTTACCTGTTCCCAGGTGGAGCTGCAGGTATCTGGCAGACCGAGGGGTCTAAAATGTGGAGCCTGTGCCTGGTGCTGATCGTGATGTTGTGCAGTCACCTGGTTTGAGCCTGCTGAGTGAGAATGAACTTTGACCTCTGGATGAGTGGGTGGGTAGGAGAGTCCCATGTTCACTGTAGCCTGCTGCAGCCCCAACATCTACCCTGCCCCATAAAGACATGCAGTATAACTGCCCCATAAAAACATGCAGCTTAACTGCCCATAAAGACATGCAGCATAACTGCCCCATAAAAACATGCAGCATAACTGCCCCATAAAGACATGCAGCATAACTGCCCCATAAAAACATGCAGCATAACTGCCCATAAAGACATGCAGCATAACTGCCCCATAAAGACATGCAGCATAACTGCCCATAAAGACATGCAGCATAACTGCCCCATAAAGACATGCAGCATAACTGCCCATAAAGACATGCAACATAACTGCCCCATAAAGACATGCAACATAACTGCCCCATAAAGACATGCAGAATAACTGCCCCATGAAGACATGCAGCATAACTGCCCAATAAAGACAGGCAACGTAACTGGCTACTTATTCAGGGGTTTCATAAATGTTCTCCTCCCCTTTTCACAGGAATTTCAGGTCTTAAGGTCGAAGGTCAATGGTCACAGAGGGTCCTCATGGGTTTTTTCCTGTTTCTCTTCTGCAGATGAGTCAGTTCTGCAGGAAATTCTGCTGTTTTGCAGCTGTTCTCCCAGTCCTAGTCATCCTCTTTCTCAGGCTGTTCACCCAGTCCCAGTCATCCTCTGTTTCAGGCTGTTCTCTCTGTCCCAGTCATCCTCTGTCTCAGGCTGTTCTCCCAGTCCCAGTCATCCTCTGTCTCTGGCTGCTCTCCCAGTCCTAGTCATCCTCTGTCTCAGGCTGTTCTCTCTGTCTCAGTCATCCTCTGTATCAGGCTGTTCTCTCTGCCCCAGTCATCCTCTGTCTTAGGCTGTTCTCCCAGCCCTAGTCATCCTCTGTTTCAGACTGTTCTCTCTGTCCCAGTCATAAACTGAAATTAATTGTTAATTGTTTTTAATTGGGCAGCTTTAATGTCTTCCCCGCTTTATGTAATAGCTGTGAATTCCATGAAGAATAAATGTTCCACATTCATGTCTCAATATGTTTAATCTGTCAGATGAACTAATGCTTTTATTTCATGTGATTTATGGGAAATGGCAACTTTAGAAAGAGGCTCCATTTATAATAGATGAATTTACAGTGTACAGTGTTGGCATGTGAAGTCAAAATCCATGCCAACATAAATGAGACAAACCGGCACCTCACCTGTACACACCTGTACACACCTGTACTCACCTGCATTAATACGTTTAAAGAAACGGTTATGTAAATACTGAAACACAGGTTTTCAGAAAGGTCAAGCAATTAGTGATAGGCCTGGGGACATGGGCCGTGGGGAGTGGGGGTGTGGGGTGTGGGGAGTGGGGTGTGGGGTTGGGGGGTGACAGGCCAAGATTGAGAAATGTCTTATTGTGCATTTATAATGCTTTTTCAAATACCACTCAATCACAGATAATTGTCATATGATAGAAGACTATTTCAACGCTACTGGATGAAATTGTTCTGAAATTCATAAACTGTTGCCTGTAGAGCTCTGTATTATTCCATATGACCCTTATGAAGCTGTTTGTACTAGATTTGCTGCCAAGGACATGTATGAGTGTATCTCTGTCCACCATCATGTGAAAACCTGTTCCATTGCCTGTTTAATTCAGTGTTTCTAATGATAACAGCCTTTTTATAGTTTAATTCAGTGTCATGTCAGTACATGTCTGTCTACAGGTGTAAGACACCTGTGTGTCACATGACCGACACACCTGGAGTAGCTGTACTGTGCTGTCTCTCAGGTGTTTTAATTCAGAACCATCAGAGTGGGGATTCAGACATAAGACATAAGATATAAGACTTTTATTTGCCATTTGCTCGGGTACAGATGTACAAGGGCACTGGAATTCTTGTCAAGTAAGAGAGTACCGCGATGTTGTACTGTGGGGAGCACCATCTCCTTAATGCTACTGAATTTTATTACGTATTTTAAGGAACACGTTGAAACTTTTCAGTTGTGTCTGTGTGTTACATACAGTGATTATGGTCATATATTTCATTTGTGATAATGTTCACATTTATAACTGGCTCATGTTCAAATAAAAGAATGTTTATGTGTGTGTGTTATGTGTGTGAGTTTGAGTAACTGGCTGACTAGCAGCCGTACTGTAAAACGTCTTTCAGATGAAATGCAGGACCCTGTTTCCTGGAACAGGATAACTGATTTAGCTGGATAACTGCACTGAGTAAAACCCAGAACCCTCCCAAACATGGACTGAAGTAAAAATAGCTATTCTGGGCCTGCTAACTCAGTAATACTGCTTTGTTAAATACCCCCCAAGTGTCAGACCCTATCTGGAGGCTCTCTGTACAAATCAGAGCTGAAACTGAACCCAGATCAGTAAGGGAGGCTTTACTGATCTCCACTCAGTGGTGGGCTGGGCTCCAAACTGGCGGCCCATGTCCCGGGTGCCCGCGGTCTCTGCACTACTGTCAGAAGCCCTGGGCAGCTGTGTCATTTAGAGCGGGAGTTTGTCCAAACGCAGCCTTTGGGCATCTCTCTGTTCTAACGATGACATCAGCAGCCTCAGGAACTCGGCGCTGAACCCAGGGGCTGATTCCAATCGCTTATTTATGCCTCTTTGCTTCCTTTCCTAACCCCTTGGCACCGCCCATCAGAGGAAGCAAGGAAAGGAAGCAAGGAAAGGACACAAGGAAAGGACGCACGGACGGAGGAATTGAGGAAATTGGATCCTTGGAGGACCTGGATCAATTTCCGAGTCAGTCAAGGACCTCGGAGACAAGGACAACTAAAATAAGTGACTGACAAAAATAAATCTTTTTTCATTAGTAGTAGACGACCATCACACAGGTCCCTTTTTGTGTGCTGTCATGCTTATGCTTGTGCCTGACACCCTGGTACAGACTCACCCCATCCTCTCCTCTCACTCTGTCTAAACAAGGACAGAATTAACACTCAGCAGGAGGGCTGGTTTCAGGAATTTCAAGCTTCATAGTTATTTTGCATTGTAGACAAAAGTACAGTAAACAGCCATTGTCTCTAATCAACCGTCGATTCTGTTGAAGTAAACTTTTGTGTTTGCCGTTTATATCTGACAGATATGGAGTGTTACTGACAAGAGATAATAACCACACAGAGAGCAAGAGAGAGAATGAGAGACTTTATAATAAAATGCACAAAATACAAAAGAGAAAGAAAAATGTTCTTTCATAAAAACATTCTTAAATCTTTCTGATGATGAGAAAATTCCCCGTCTCCTAGGAGAGGAGGGGAGATGCAGGACCTGGCAGCTCAATGCATTTCTGTCTGATACAGCCTGAGAGTATTTGATTTTATTTGAATCTCTAATTGTAATTGTAGTTGTATTAATTATTGTTCATGCATTACTTGTACTGTTACACAACTTTCTTTTACAAGTTTCTCATTTGCTTTGGCAATATTTACCATGTGTATTTCCTACAAATAAAGCACATTGAATTGAAATTGAGAGGGAGAGAGAGAGACAGAGAGAGACAGAGAGAGGGGAGCGAGAGAGAGAAAGATCATGACCGTTTTGCTTTTCTCTGTCCCTGATAGGAGATCGTTTCAGATGAAAGAGGAAGTGACTGCATACTTCCCTAAAACACGCCAGCTGTGAAAGTGATTTGCGTTATTTTGATTTTCTCCAGTTCTCATTTCTTCTTCCGGTCTTCAGATGGCCTGCAGATATTCACTGCGTCTGTCTAAAGCCTGATAGCTGCACAGAGGGCTGGTATTGTGTGGAACAGCCTGTGCATAGAGCTGGGAGCGTGTGGAACAGCCTGTGCATAGAGCTGGGAGTGTGTGGAACAGCCTGACATAGAGCTGGGAGTTTGAGGAACAGCCTGACAGAGTTCTAGGAGTATGTGGAACAGCCTGACAGAGAGCTGGGAGTGTGTGGAAAAACCTGATACATGTCCAGCTCTCTGTGCAGGCTGTTCCACGCACTCCCAGCTCTCTGTGCAGGCTGTTCCACACACTCCCAGCTCTCTGTCAGGCTGTTCCACACACTCCCAGCTCTCTGTCAGGCTGTTCCACACACGCCCAGCTCTCTGTCAGGCTGTTCCTCACACTCCCAGCTCTCTGTCAGACTGTTCCACACACTCCCAGCTCTCTGTGCAGGCTGTTCCACACACTCCCAGCTCTCTGTCAGGCTGTTCCACACACTCCCAGCTCTCTGTCAGGCTGTTCCACACACTCCCAGCTCTCTGTCAGGCTGTTCCTCACACTCCCAGCTCTCTGTCAGACTGTTCCACACACTCCCAGCTCTCTGTGCAGACTGTTCCTCACACTCCCAGCTCTCTGACAGGCTGTTCCGCACACTCCCAGCTCTCTGTGGAAACAAACACTTCCTGATTAGCTGAGTACCTTCAGCTAAGTCATTCCTGCATCCCCTTTCTTCAGTTTACAGAGCTCACCCTGAGATCGCCACAACAATCCTAAACTACATTAATCTCCTTTATAAATGTAATATCCCAATCAGATCACTCTCTGGTCCTCTCTTTCTGATCCTGAACAGATTAACGGTCTGGTTTAAAGATCACAGAGCTCCTTCTCTGCAATTTATTGCAAGTTTTCTCTCATACTGCACTTTGTTTTATAAAAGGGGATTTATCTCTTCTGTTTGTTCATACTGCTAAAGGTTGATTGATTGCGCTGAAACTACAACTGAGGCAAACTTCTTTCACATGGCAGTTAGTGAGAATCCAGAGGCAAACATCATTTCAAGCCCAAACTTGCAATAATTACAGGAAATTACAATTCATCAAGCCTCAGAGTTCTTCCCAGGACAGTTCCACCCAAATACCAAATCTGTAACCAGCTTTGTGTTCCCCTTCTATAGAACAACAACTTTGATCCGCTGCGCTGAAACTGCTCTCCTCTCAGTCCCTCTCGGGGCAGCTCCATTTTGACCCATTCTGTGCATGTATAGCCGTTGCGGTTAACGTGCCAATTAGTACATTTGGTCGGACAGGGTGACACTTTCGATAAACTACGTGGTAATACCACAATTATCCACATGGTTGCGGTAATGTGCTACATCAAAGGTACAAACTTGGGCGCGCGGAGATGTTGCCCTTGGGGAGCTGACGTTGATCTCAACGTCTAAAGTAGGCGTTGTACTTAACGTAGCTGAGTCCTCGTTGTTGGTATGAATTTTATAGTGTTTCAAAGAAAATAACAATACAAATCACGAAGACAATAAAAGTAAGAAAACGTAATGCGTTGTGATTTTAAATTACAACGTTAATTTATTTTACTTTTTATTTTTCCTGTCTCTGCAGCTCAGTTAGCTACGGTACGGTAACCTGTCTGTTTGCAAGTCAACTTCAGACGGCGGCACTTTGGTTGTCAGGTAGATAGCTAATGTTACGGCTATGATGGCTATCAGAAATAGAGATCAGCTCACCAGCATGGACAGCTTTATAAACAGAAACGAATTGACTCATTCAAGAAACGACAAACTCCGAGACTGCTATGAAGGGAAACGGTCGCAATTAAGTCAGGTTAGTTTACTCTCGGAAAGCGAGTTTATGCCGTAGTTTCAAACCCAATAAAGCACTAGAGATTCCTGTGCCGGGACAAACTGTTACTGCCGGGAGATGGATTTGATCGTTTGAGGGAATAAGGTCGCTGATCAGCTGAAACGCATCCCACTGTCAGACAACACAGCTGCCCGCAGGACTGCTGATATGGCAGGTGATACCGAGGAACAGCTGATAGAGGCAGAACAGACTCACTGAAAAATTCTGTATGAAAATAAGATACAAATAATACACATGTAATACAGATAAACTGAAACTTTTACACCATTTTCTGTTGTGCCTTTACCTGTACCAAAGGTGTTTCGCTGTCTCATACGCAACTCAGCAGACTCTCGGCCTGTTCAGAGTTAAATTAGGGGAATGGCCTGTGGATAGTTAGATGTGCCTACAGAATTAAAGTAGGGGAGAGTCCATATAAACAAAACAGTTTTTGGATTTTGCTCATTTACTCAGAAAATGTGTAGCCTAGCATTATGAAATACTTCAAACAGCTCTGACATAGCCCTGGCCCGTTCCAATTACGTTCATTATTTAATTGAGGCAAATACAATTTAAACCAAAGTACAAGCAGTATGATGTACAGTTGTAGCAGAGAGGCATTATAATTGTAACAGTAGAGGCAAACACCCTGTAATGAGCGTATGGATGTTTTTTCTTTACATGCTAATGTTATTCAACCAGACACGCTTCCAATGGTAACGTGAGACCAACCACATACTCAGATTATCAAGCATGGGGCTTTAATTATGAATAAAACTGTGTGCAAACATTGACGCACAAGTAACTTCTTAACCTACTGTGAAGTGAGTTGTGATGTGGTAATGTCCAAATCGATGAGGAACGCTGCGTTTGTGTCTTAACACCCAGGTAAGCCTTTATAAAGCAAATAGCAGACCATGCAGTCCTGGTGTGTGCGTATCATAAATACCTGTGACCAGATGGCTGTTTCTTTTCAGTTAATCACTTGGAGCATCCAGAAGATGATGCTACGTCAATGCAGCAAGAAAATTAGCTTAACACGTTTAAATTAAACACTGAACTAACTTCAAAAGTCACCATTTAAAATGCCTAAGGTCTTCCCAAAAGGACACTACATGTGGATGGTTTTCAACACCATCTAGTGTCCCTAATCTCCAAATCTGAAGACCTTTCCATGACCTCCCTGGGTACCAACCCTCTTGTTTTCTCTTTAGATGGTATTCTGTAAATATATAGCAGCAAAAAAGGCACATTGTTATAGCATCTCAGAAGGGGCATAATTGTAACAGCTGTCACATTTATACAGGCTGGGACATCATAGTTTTTTGGACACCTAACAAACAATTCCTGCTAAAATTGACCCAGAAAACCATACTACCGTTTCAAGGACAGATGACTGCTTAAAATGATGTATGATTTGATTTATTGTAAATAGAAATGATGCCTTTTATCCATAAATTACTTCTGGAACAGATTTTTACTTAACTTGCTCAAAAACAGTTTTTTAGAAATATTTCCCTCAAAGGTTGTCGAATTGTTCCCTTCTTCTGGCACACAGTAGAGGACTGAATTGTGTGCGTACAAACCTGAAATGGCTACTGTAGCAGCAGTGTACTAAATGTTATTGGCCGTGTTACATTTATGATGCATTACATTTATACCGACTTTCCCTTGCTCATTTTTGGGTGCTCAGATAAAAAAAAGTTTGGGAACCACTGTGCTGCATGAATATAAATACTGTCATTCCACATTTGTACAAAAGGTGTCACTAAAGCTTTATTCTGCATATCTGTTTTTCATTCAGTGTTTTATTAGTCAAAATGATGAGGTAGAGGATAAACATCCAGCAACCTTAAACAAGGTGCAGATGATCTGCATTCACACGTATACGTTGTGTAGTGAAAAATGTGTCAATCACATAATGTATAAATTAATGATGTACCTGACAATTTAGTAAATTATTACCTTGGGACATACAGTATATCACCACATAATCAAATCATTGAACCTTACAGTTCTCTTGCATTACAGCATGTTTAGATCCATCTTGAAATATGTGTAATACTTGCTGCAGAAGCTTGACTCTGCTGTGGGCATACCCTCTGGACATGCCCATCTTTAATGCTTAGGTGAGGGTGGATCTACCAAAAATAATTACACAGCAGTTTTACATCATATTTATTTTATTTACTGTCAGGCTTGTGAGTGAAGAGCAGTACTGCACACTATCATCTGTCTACCTGTGCCCCCCTCACCCCCTCTATCTCTCTCTGACTTTTTCTTTCTCCCCATTCTCTGTCTCAAAAAGATTGAAACATGCTTCATTAGCATCATACAAGTTATATCTCCACCCCCCCCCCCCACCCCCCCACCCCCAAAACAGACAGTTCCCTGAGCCCAAAGTGCCTGTCCTCTAGACCTGCAGTTTAACTCTCTGCTCTGGACCTACAGTTTAACTCTCTGCTCTGGACCTGCAGTGTAACTCTCTGCTCTGGACCTGCAGTGTAACTCTCTGCTCTGGACCTGCAGTGTAACTCTGTGCTCTGGACCTGCAGTGTAACTCTCTGCTCTGGACCTACAGTTTAACTCTCTGCTCTGGACCTGCAGTGTAACTCTCTGCTCTGGACCTGCAGTGTAACTCTCTGCTCTGGACCTGCAGTGTAACTCTCTGCTCTGGACCTGCAGTGTAACTCTGTGCTCTGGACCTGCAGTGTAACTCTCTGCTCTGGACCTGCAGTGTAACTCTTTGCTCAGGACCTGCAGTTTAACTCTCTGCTCTGGACCTGTAGTGTAACCCTCTGCTCTGGACCTGCAGTGTAACTCTCTGTTCAGATTTTCACTTCACAAGCTTTCTGATCATTGTCAGGCGCAAATGATGTTAGTCTGATTTGCATGGATATGCGGGTGGGGGTGGGAGGGACAGGGGGTTATCCTTAAACCTCCTGCTGTCTCTTTAATCTCTCTCACACACACACACACACACACACAAACACAGTCTGTCATTTAGTATGTCAGTGTGTCAACAACAAATGGTATTTTCACCTTTTCACCCTTTAGGTTTGTGCCAGACAGAAGTCTACCAGTGAGTCAAACACGGATCTGTCAATAATTCAGTTTGTAATTCCTTAAACAACCGCACCTTAACGTACTTAAAGATGTAGCATTAACGGCCTGTTCACTTTGTATTGTTTGTTGTACACTGGATCTTAGGACGTATCTTTCCGTGTTTCGGATATTACATTTAATTCCTATTGTCTGCGTTGTCGACGGGATTACGATCCTGTTGTTGGGTGGGATTAATATTACGTTTCTCTCATTGCGTCTGTTCGTCGTGCACGTCGAAGCCCCATGGCGACATTTTATTGAGCTCAATTCCCTGATTGGCAGCTGGGTTTGTCCAATGAGCGCAAAGGAGGCGGCATTATTCGCTTGTGCTCGCGCAGGCTTGTGCGGCCCGTTCTGTGTGCATCGGCACGGGATCGTCTTCTTCGCTGTGCGTGCTAACAGCCTTCATAACTCGGGGGACTAAACAGAGTCCCTTCCCCGCTGGCTCTAGGCTACCGCAGTTAGACAGACTAACAAACTCCGGTTAAGGACAACATTATACACTGTAAAACCGTTTGTTCCGCTAAAAATGTACCTGGTTCAGGTGTCAGAAAACGACAGCTACCTAACGTTAGTTGGAAATCCAGCTATCTAGATATACTGCATCGCGGGATTCATTTCCTGGCTTCGTCGATTAAAGTGATATTAACTGTTACGATAGATAGGAAAAGACAAGTACGGATTCTCGGATCATCTCGTTCGGGATACGGTGTCAACGGTGTGTATTCGGTATGAGACTTGCTCGGTCAATCTGCTAACGACATTTTCCCGTAGAATTAGCGAGCTAGCTACTGTTGCTTGCTACGTACGGTGTATAGCTCGTCCGGTTCGGATAAAACGAACTGGATAGCGAGACGGCAAACAGTTTATACTAAACAGCCGGAGTGTGTGGCTGGATTGCCTAGTTAGCTAAAATTGCTATCCGTTCATGCAGGGGTTTAGGTGCTTTCCAATTTGCTTGGGCACGGGAAGCCGACATTTTTCGGTTGTGTATGTTCCTGTTGTGTTACGGATTGTTTGTGAAGGAGAAGCCAACGCAAGGAGTCAATAAACTTCCAAACCCATTTAAAATATCAACGGGACCATGCGAATAAAGACTTGGATTTGAATGTGCGATCATCAGTATCCCGATCAGGGGGCCATCGGGCACGTCGCGCTCTGTCGCTGGCTCAAACCCAGGTTGGAAACGCACCTTGGCCTGTGTGACAGAAAACGAGAGTTCCGGGATTCATTTCGGGCCTAAATACTCTGGATCCGCAGCGATACACACCCAAAACACGCAGGCAGAAGTCGGACACACCTGCAGTGTACCGCAGGTAGATGGTTCGATTTGTCGTGTTATTTCATGATCAACGACACTGACTTTGTTTGGCGCAGTATGTAAATATATGCCACGGTAATCTCAAGAAAGAATACTCTTGTACAGTCTTCCTGGGTGGAGAATTAGAATCTAGCAAACCTTTAGAAATGGCTTTGCTTGATACTTTGTTACGGTACTCGAAGGCGTTGAGAGACTACGCAAAACAAAAGACATAACTACAGTAGCTGACAGCGTTTCATTTTCAACAGTGTATTTTCCCGTAAATGAAAGGTCGTCCGTTGGATTCGTCTCCTCACGGCGACCGTGTTTTTTTTCTTCATGGGTTTTTCATATATTCATGTTGTTATTTACAATATAATTGAACTGGGATTACTGTCAGATTCATGAACATTCGTACCATTTAACTAAAAACAGAAGGTGGCATTCACTGGTAGGAGATTTTGGGATTAATTCCCTTTATAACACAGGGATTAGGGCGTTTAGGCGACTGCTCGTTCGTTGCTGTAATACTTCAGTGCGTAACGCGTGTGTGGCAGGCCGTAGGCGTATAGGCATGTGTAGAAACGCGATGTTTTACTGATGTCGGCCTCAGCATCTCACTGTGGAGAGTAAGGCTTTTAATTGGCTCGCTAGCAGTTTTGCTTTAGCGGGTATTTTCATCAGTGATTATATGAGTGGCGCTTTGTGAAGATATGTGGACGATCTGAAGTGACCACCTGTTAATATCTGCTGTGCATCACTGGTTGAGCAACATTTGAAGTCGCTGGAAATGTCTGTTCCACCCTTGGAGTGAAGGTGTCTGAAGTAGTTTGATTTAGCGCCTCTGTCAGTGTTCAGAGGATGTTTTCAGGCATGTTGGAGGGCACCTGTGCGAATGGCTTGCTCTGCGTGAGGACCCTGTGGAGTCGGTGTGTGGGGCTGCCATTAGCGTGTGTGCTATGTGAATGACTAGTCTTGGTTTTTATCTTTGCCTTGGTTACGTTGATCTTCCCCCCTCCAGTGGCTGGCCGCTTGTGCTAATGGTGTGTGATTGGTGAACCAGGTGTGCGGCAGGTGCAACTGACACAGCCGCAGGGGGTCAGCTGGGGCAAGCGGTCTCATAGAGTGGTGCTGGGCATGTGCGGGTCTCGTAGAGTGGTGCTGGGCATGTGCAGGTGTCTGCGGTGCTATCAGCCCCTGTGAGTGGCCGCTGTGCCCTGTTGCTGCCCCGCGTGGCGAGTGGTCTGAGGGCGCGAGCGCATGCCGTCCCGCCGCTAACAGGCTCCGCCCCGCTGCCTTCTGAGCCCTCTGCTCCTCTGCACCTCTGCACCTCCAGCACCTCAGTAAATCCATCACCTGTCTGTCTGCTGTGTATCTGTGGCCTGCCACCCAGCCTTTCCCATTGCATCCATGGATGTGTGTGTGTGTGTGTGTGTGTGTGTGTGTGTGTGAGAGAGAGAGAGAGAGAGAGAGAGAGAGAAAGAGAGAATATTAAAAAATAGGGAGCGCCGTTATTGACACTTGTTGGACCTTAAGTACATTTGGATTCTGATTTGCGATTTCATTGAGGACGTACTGAGCTCTACCTGCTGTCATGGCAAAGTCACGGCATCCAGTAAGAGCTGAAGTAGGGTGGAGATGGCAGTGTGCGGGAGCTGTAGTAGGGTGGAGATGGCAGTGTGCGGGAGCTGAAGTAGGGTGGAGATGGCAGTGTGCGGGAGCTGAAGTAGGGTGGAGATGGCAGTGTGCGGGAGCTGAAGTAGGGTGGAGATGGCAGTGTGCGGGAGCTGAAGTAGGGTGGAGATGGCAGTGTGCGGGAGCTGAAGTAGGGTGGAGATGACAGTGTGCGGGAGCTGAGGAACACATGGAGCTGAAGTAGGGTGGAGATGGCAGTGTGCGGGAGCTGAAGTAGGGTGGAGATGGCAGTGTGCGGGAGCTGAAGTAGGGTGGAGATGGCAGTGTGCGGGAGCTGAGGAACACATGGAGCTGAAGTAGGGTGGAGATGGCAGTGTGTGGGAGCTGAAGTAGGGTGGAGATGGCAGTGTGCGGGAGCTGGAGTAGGGTGGAGATGGCAGTGTGCGGGAGCTGAAGTAGGGTGGAGATGGCAGTGTGCGGGAGCTGAGGAACACATGGAGCTGAAGTAGGGTGGAGATGGCAGTGTGCGGGAGCTGAAGTAGGGTGGAGATGGCAGTGTGCGGGAGCTGAAGTAGGGTGGAGATGGCAGTGTGCGGGAGCTGTAGTAGGGTGGAGATGGCAGTGTGCGGGAGCTGATGTAGGGTGGAGATGGCAGTGTGCGGGAGCTGAAGTAGGGTGGAGATGGCAGTGTGCGGGAGCTGAAGTAGGGTGGAGATGGCAGTGTGCGGGAGCTGAAGTAGGGTGGAGATGGCAGTGTGCGGGAGCTGTAGTAGGGTGGAGATGGCAGTGTGCGGGAGCTGTAGTAGGGTGGAGATGGCAGTGTGCGGGAGCTGGAGTAGGGTGGAGATGGCAGTGTGCGGGAGCTGAAGTAGGGTGGAGATGGCAGTGTGCGGGAGCTGAAGTAGGGTGGAGATGGCAGTGTGCGGGAGCTGAAGTAGGGTGGAGATGGCAGTGTGCGGGACCTGAGGAACAGCTGGTTTATGGTGGGAGATGCTCTCTGTCCGGAATACCCCCTGAATGCTGGACTGAGGTCTGTTCTGGGGACTGAGGCCATGACAGTTGGCTGACATCGATGTTATGCTACTCTAACCACTGGGTGGCGCTCCTGTTCTGTGGAGGGGGGGGACTGTAATGTTTGGGGGAAACTCCCCTCTGCAGGAAGGATGTGCAGTACTGGGGTCTAAGTTAGAGTTTAGCGTGTGAGTGCACCTAAACTGCACCAGGAACGGTTCACTGTGCATCTCCTCCACAGTCCTCCAGGTCTGGAGCACCGCCACTTCCATTGTGTACTTATTGTGAAACAGGTGTGTGTAATTTATTTGTTTTCACTTTGGTTAAGTGGCTTCTGTTTTATGCCTTCCTTAGAGAAGGGTGACAGGCGTTTTAAATGGCAGTTCACACACTGGAAAGGCTGCTCGCAATAACATTGTTCCCATGAGCAGAGAGCTCATTGGACAATGATCACTTGTGATATTGGAAGCGAAACGGAGAAGCTTGAGCTCTGTTTTTTCAGTAGCTGGATGTTGGGAAACGTAGGCCGGTGTCAGTAGATGGATGTTGGGAAGCGTAGGCCAGTGTCAGTAGATGGATGTTGGGAAGCGTAGGCTAGTGTCAGTAGATGGATGTTGGGAAGTGTAGGCCAGCGTCAGTAGATGGATGTTGGGAAGTGTAGGCCAGTGTCAGTAGATGGATGTTGGGAAGTGTAGGCCAGTGTCAGTAGCTGGATGTTGGGAAGTGTAGGCCCATGTCAGTAGCTGGATGTTGGGAAGCGGATGGATGTTGGGAAGTGTAGGCTGGTGTCAGTGGGGAATGTAGTTTTACGCTCTGCATGAGTCATTGGGAAGTGCAAGCTTGCAGTTCTAACTGTAAGGTGCTGGTGTCTGTGTGAGTAATGGAAAGTGGGACAGTAGGTCTGTGTTACTTTAGCATGCGGCCCCCACTCCTTGCCCCCCACGGGGGCTGTTCTCTGAACTGATCCCCTGCAGGGAGAGCAGGGCGACCTGGGATCAGTTGGGATCTGCTGGTTCTGTTGGCGTTTCTGCAGGTATTCGTGCTCAGACGAGACTGGAAATGGCGTGTCTGAGTGTGCGTTCGTGTGAGCGAGTGTGCGTGGGGTGCGAGCCTGCCTGCATGCGTTCGTGTGGCGCGTACGTTCGTGTGAGCGTGTGTGCGTACGTTCGTGTGGTGCGTACGTTTGTGTGAGCGTGTGTGTGTACGTTCATGTGAGCGTGTGTGCGTGGGGTGCGAGCCTGCCTGCATGCGTTCTTGTGGTGCGTATGTTCGTGTGTGCGTGCATTCGTGTGGTGCGTACGTTTGTGTGAGCGTGTGTGCGTATGTTTGTGTGTGCGTGCGTGCGTTCATTTGAGCGTGTGTGTAGGGTGCGAGCCTGCCTGTGTGCGTTCGTTTGAGTGTGTGTGCGTGGGGTGCGAACCTGCCTGCGTGCGTTCGTGTGGCGCGTACGTTCGTGTGAGCGTGTGTGCGTACGTTCGTGTGTGCATGCGTTCGTGTAGTGCGTACGTTTGTGTGAGCGTGTGTGCGTATGTTTGTGTGTGTGCGTGCGTTCGTTTGAGCGTGTGTGTGGGGTATGAGCCTGCCTGCGTGCGTTCGTGGGGTGCGAGCGTGCGTGTATGTGTATACGTGGGGTGTGTGGTATCAGCTGGCCTGATCGATGCAGGTTCAGCCTTTCCCATGTAAGTGATGTTTCAGACTCATCTTGGAGATGTTTCGGAGGTCCAGTCTTGCACAGGTAAGAGCAGAGTACAAACGGATGGCGGTGAAGGTGAAAGGTCGACAGAAGAATGCCAGTCAGTAATGTGGTTTACAGCTTTCTGAAACTATTTCTATATGCAGGAAAAACCCTGTACACCGGTTATTACTGAGTAGGTACAGCAGCTGCCTGATGTAGAGGGATGCTGGAGTGGTGCAGCAGTTAGCAGGTAGCTGGCAGTGCTTAGCTGTTGATGCTTAGCACTTTGCTGTTAGCAGTTAGCGGTTAATGCATATCTGTTGGTTCTTAGCTGTTAGCGGTTAGTGGTTAGTGCTTATCTGTTGATGCTTAGCACTTTGCTGTTAGCAGTTAGCGGTTAATGCATATCTGTTGGTTCTTAGCTGTTAGCGGTTCGTGGTTAGTGCTTAGCTGTTGATGCTTAGCGCTTTGCTGTTAGCAGTTAGCGGTTAATGCATATCTGTTGGTTCTTAGCTGTTAGCGGTTAGTGGTTAGTGCTTATCTGTTGATGCTTAGCACTTAACTGTTAGCAGTTAGCGGCTTCGTGCTTGAATCTGTGAGGGCTCAGATGTGAGTCACAGCCATGGCGGAGGGTCTTGAGGTGGTGCAGAAGGCAGGTGAGACACTGAAGGCAGCTTCAGCTTTGTCATTGCATTTAGAGCGAAGTGTAGCATAGGAGCTTCCTGACGCACGTGCCCCATGCATGGCCTTAAACATAGCCCAGGTCCCAGCCTGTGTAGCGCAGGTCCCAGCCTGTGTAGCGCAGGTCCCAGCCTGTGTAGCCCAGGTCCCAGCCTGTGTAGTCCAGGCCCCAGTATGCGTAGCGCAGGTCCAAGCCTGTGTAGCCCAGATCCCAGCCTGTGTAGCCCAGGTCCTAGTCTGTGTAGCGCTGGTCCCATCCTGTGCAGTCCAGGCCCCAGTCTGCGTAGTGCAGGTCCCAGTCTGTGTAGCGCAGGTCCCAGCCTGTGTATCCCAGGTCCCAGCCTGTGTAGCGCAGGTCCCAGCCTGTGTAGCGCAGGTCCAAGCCTGTGTAGCCCAGATCCCAGCCTGTGTAGCCCAGGTCCCAGTCTGTGTAGCGCTGGTCCCAGCCTGTGTAGCCCAGAGCTCGTTACCTTTTTCTGGACTACTGTGTAACATCATTCAGCAGCTGATTTTTTTAAAAAAGTGATGCATTGTGGGTGATTAGCGTTGCCGGGCAGCAGCGGGACCCTGAGGATGGAATGAGGATGGAGGCAGCCGGCCTGGGCTCTCCAGTTAAGCAGCTTAAGAGGGAGGATCGCACCGAGGCAGGACTTCAGGGGCTTTTCTCTCTTCCATTCTGTGTGTGTGTGTATGTGTGTGTGTGTGAGAGAGAGGGAGAGAGAGAGTGTGTGTGTGTGTGTGTGAGAGAGAGTGTGTGTGTGTGTGTGTGTGTGTGTGTGTGTGAGAGAGAGGGAGAGAGAGAGTGTGTGTGTGTGTGTGAGAGAGAGTGTGTGTGTGTGTGACTGAGTACAGACGGTGGGCAGTACAGACTGGGCAGCTCTGCAGTTACACACTGGCAGTACATACTGTAGTACATAGAGTGAGAAGTACAGACAGTGGGCAGTACAGATGGTGGGCAGTACAGACTGGGCAGCTCTGCAGTTACACACTGGCAGTACATACTGTAGTACATAGAGTGAGAAGTACAGACAGTGAGCAGTACAGACTGGGCAGCTCTGCAGTTACACACTGGCAGTACATACTGTAGTACATAGAGTGAGAAGTACAGACAGTGAGCAGTACAGACTGGGCAGCTCTGCAGTTACACACTGGCAGTACATACTGTAGTACATAGAGTGAGAAGTACAGACAGTGAGCAGTACAGACAGTGAGCAGCACAGACTGGGCAGCTCTGCACAGTTGCACACTGACAGGACAGACAGTGGGCAGTACAGACAGTGAGCAGTACATACCGTGTGCAGCACAGACTGGGCAGCTCTGCACAGTTGCACACTGACAGGACAGACAGTGGGCAGTACAGACAGTGTGCTGTACAGACAGTGAGCAGTACATACCGTGTGCAGAACAGACTGTGCAGTACAGACAGTGGCCCTGCAGTGGGCAGCTGTGCAGGAGCAGTTTGAGGATAGACAGGGTTGGATCTGTAGTGCTGTGGCGGGGAAAACGCTGACGGGCGTCATGCTTCAGTGGAAGTCCCCACCTAGTTCAGCATACACTGCACCCAGAAATCTCTATCTCTCTCTCTCTCTCTCTCTCTCTCTCTCTCTCTCTCTCTCTCTCACTCTCTCTCTCTCTCTCTCTCTCTCTCATTCTCTTTCTCTTTCTCTCTCTCTTGCTCTCACTCACTCTCTCTCATTCTCTTCCTCTCTCCGTGTGTCTCTCTGTCTCTCTTACTCTTTCTCTCTCTCTTGCTCTCATTCTCTCAGTTGATTTTCTCTAATGTTATTTGTTTTGTTTTGATGATTTTGATTGTGCTGCAATTTGGTTAATTTGTTTGTCTTTGTGTTTCTTGCAGTGGTTTCATTTTCCTTTTTGTGGTTTTTTAAAAATTTAATTTTACTCTGTTGTATTTCTTTTTGTTGTGTGTGTGAGTGGACAGTTTTGTACTACTTGGAATATGTGAACGTGTAGTTCTCATTTTCTTTCTTTTTCTGTGCAGTAAGGGAAGCCAAAAAGTCAAAATTCAGTCTCCATCCACACACACACACACACACACACACACACACACAGACACGCGCACACACACCCGCACGCACGCACACACACACACACACACACACACACACACACACACACACACCCCTTGTTTGTGCATCATTTCAGCAGTCACTGATAATGAAGCTGTTTTCTGTGATACACACACATGCACAAGCACACACTTGTGTGAGCAGGAAGAAGTGTCTGCTCTTCCAGTTTGGCTTCAGCTCCCTCAGGCAAAGTGACGTATCAGATTCAGATTTTTTTTTTCTTTTTTTGCTGGTTTAAACAAAATGGCGGAACAGAAATGGTGGCAGTCAGTGGTGTTTTTCCTCTCCCTCTGAGCTGTAGTGGCAGTTTGACGTATTGGCCGGGCCTGGGCATGTCTGAACACGCCCTGCATATGTGCACACAGCCACACACACACACACACACACACTGGCACAACCATCACGCATGGTCTTATAGCACATCAACATGACTTGTGGAAAGTCAACAACCGACCAACTTGTTGGGACAAGTCAGAATTAGAATTTGATTCTTGAAAGACCTTTAAAATACAATCATGGTAGGTCTTAAGTAGTGTCTAGCGAACAATATTTAAGTGAAAACAAGTGCTGTTAAAACAGTTAAAACGGTGGAGTGGTCAGTGCTACAGTGAGGGACGGTGCGGTGGTCAGTACTGCAGTGAGGGACGGTGCGGTGGTCAGTGCTACAGTGAGGGATGGTGCGGTGGTCAATGCTGCAGTAAGAGACTGTGCAGTGGTCAGTGCTGCAGTAAGGGACTGCAGTGGTCAGTACTGCAGTGAGGGACTGGAGTGGTCAGTGCTGCAGTGAGGGAAGGTGGAGTGGTCAGTGCTGCAGTAAGAGACTGTGCAGTGGTCAGTGCTGCAGTAAGGGACTGCAGTGGTCAATACTGCAGTGAGGGACGGTGGAGTGGTCAGTGCTGCAGTGAGGGACTGGAGTGGTCAGGGCTGCAGTAAGAGACTGTGCAGTGGTCAGTGCTGCAGTGAGGGACGGTGGAGTGGTCAGTGCTGCAGTAAGAGACTGTGCAGTGGTCAGTGCTGCAGTGAGGTACGGTGGAGTGGTCAGTGCTGCAGTGAGGGACAGTGCGGTGGTCAGTGCTGCAGTAAGAGACTGTGCAGTGGTCAGTGCTGCAGTAAGGGACTGCAGTGGTCAGTACTGCAGTGAGGGACTGGAGTGGTCAGTGCTGCAGTGAGGGAAGGTGGAGTGGTCAGTGCTGCAGTAAGAGACTGTGCAGTGGTCAGTGCTGCAGTAAGGGACTGCAGTGGTCAATACTGCAGTGAGGGACTGGAGTGGTCAGTGCTGCAGTGAGGGAAGGTGGAGTGGTCAGTGCTGCTGTAAGAGACTGTGCAGTGGTTAGTGCTGCAGTAAGAGACTGCAGTGGTCAGTGCTGCAGTGAGGGACTGCAGTGGTCAGTAGTGTAGTGAGGGACGGTGCAGTGGTCAGTGCTGCAGGAAGAGACTGTGTGGTGGTCAGTGCTGCATTTGGAGACTGTGCAGTGGTCAGTGTTAACCGTACAGCATAGTGTGAATGAAAACAGTTCATGCATTTCACCTGTCCAGTTTAAGCCACTTGGACTCACGCTTGGACTGTCTGACACACAGCTGTATTATTTACGTGCCAGGTCGGGCTTTCTGCCGGTTCCCCAGTGCAGGAGCCGCTCTGCAGACATGCCAGTGTGCAGCGGCTTCTCAGATGAACTTCAGCAGTGCTATTTGTCTTATGGCTTTGTAAAGGAGTGCTGTCCTCATGCGCCCCCCCCCCCCCCCCTCTCTCTCTCTCTCTCTCTGTAGGGGCTGAAGACTTGGAAGAGGGCAGTGCTGCACTATCTGCTGGATCGACTTCCCCCTGGATTTATCCTACAGTTTCCCCTTCCTGAGAGAGGATCAGCTGGGTGGTTTCCCCAGCCTGAGAGAAGATCAGCCTGAGCGGATCAGTCGGGTGGTTTCCCCTGACTGAGAGAGGATCAGCCTGAGAGGAACAGCCGGGTGGTTTCCCCTGACTGAGAGGGGATCAGCCGGGCGGTTTCCCCAGTCTGAGAGAGGATCAGCCGGGCGGTTTCCCCAGTCTGAAAGAGGATCAGCCAGGTGGTTTCCCCAGCCTGAGAGGGGATCAGCCGGGCGGTTTCCCCAGTCTGAGAGAGGATCAGCGGGGCGGTTTCCCCAGTCTGAAAGAGGATCAGCCAGGTGGTTTCCCCAGCCTGAGAGGGGATCAGCCGGGCGGTTTCCCCAGTCTGAGAGAGGATCAGCGGGGCGGTTTCCCCAGGGCGGTTTGGGGCGGAAGTGGGGGCCATGGTGGAGACGGTCCCGTGGGAATGTTCAGTCCTGGAGACGGTTATATAAGCAGCGTTTGCTGTGGGCGGGGCCCTGTCTGCGTGCGGGACGTCCTGAGGGCACGCTGACAGTTTTACTGCACGAGAGAAGCCTCCTGTCCACACGCCACCCGTCCTGCGTTTCTGCACCTTTTCAAACCCGCGCTCCCGCTTTTTAATGCCCAAACAGGCCCGAGCTCAGGCTGCGGCTCCACCCTAACCCTGCTGCTCGGGGCTGCAGGACGGCTGCGTCGCAGAGGCATCGCGCCCCAGAGTCTGCAGAACAGAACGGGCTCGGTCCCAAGCGCTGGGAGGATCAGCAGCCGTTTCCTGTCCTGTCACAGCGCAGTAAAGCCCCTGAGTGGAGCTCCTCCTTTCTCTGGGGAACGTCTGTGCGTCTGTCAGTCACTCTTCTCTTCTGGACAGACCTGTTGGATCAGTCCCAGTCAGGCTGCCACTCTGCCTGTGTGCAGGTATTTATGACTGTACAGCAACACCTGGAGAGTGACGTCCCAAACCAAACGTCTAGTTCTGAAACCTCTCTTATTCCAAAGAAGACGATCTCTCCTAATACCCAAAACATTTTATTTTGCTTTCTTTAAAACCGACAACTAAAACTAATTGTCCTCTGCCTGTTGGTTTTAGAGACTTTTTCATAAACGCAGATCCCTCTGAGATCAAAATTGGAGTGGTTTTTCTCCACTGTGTTTGACCTCTGACCTGCTGAGAGTTTGAAAATGAGTGTTTGTGGTGGCGAAGGCGAAGGTGGGCAGGTATTGATTGGTCTTTAAGGGGACTGGGGTGGACCCCGGTCTGTTAGCGAGGCGCACCGCTGTGCATCGGGGTCTGTGCCCTCGTGCGGGCTGACATGCCCGTGCACGTTCACACCTCAGAGGAAAGGTGCATCTTTATTTCTGTGATTCGGGCATTTTCAAGCATTGCCCGTTAGATCAGTGAATTTGTGGATCATTACAGACTTTAGAATTACACCTACAGAGGTGTTAGGAATGACTTTGTGAAAAGCACAGGTGTAGAGGCGATGTCATTACAGGGTAAACGCTCAGAATAACTGATCTACACTTATACCAAACACCTGCAGTCTTGCACCGTTCTTATTTATTCCAGAATCACACAAAGAACTTTAGGTGAATTTGACTTTTTTTTTTTTTTTTTTAACAAACCAAATGTTTTATTGCACCAAATATATTTGATGTAAAAGCCATATTGTGAATTTAACTTCTTAATTTGCAGCCATTTTTTTTATCTGTTAGTGTTTCAAGGGACAATTAGACAGTGAGGCGTTTATTACGTGTGAACTCCAGAACCTGCCGCTCCTGCAGAACCTGCAGCTTCAGTAGAGCTTGTGGTTCTGCAGCTGCTGGTTTGCCTGGGCTGTGCAGTTCCTGCAGGTTCCTCCTGTATCGCAGGTTCTCCACGTTCTCCATGTTCTCCGCGTTCTCTCCCATATACTAATATCTGCTTGGAGATTTTCAGTATTGGATGCCAAAGTCGGAATGGTTTTCTGGTGTGGCGTTCCTGATTAAACCTGCTCCAGCTGCTAGACCCCCCCCCCCCAGCTCAGAAAGGTCAGAGTTCAAAGCTCAAATTTATCGGAGGAAAAGCCCTTAAAGGAACAGGGCTCACTGATTAAAAAAGCAAAAACAAATCCATCTGGTATCACAGACTTAGGCCACTCTTCTCCCCATCTGTCTCTCCTCCCTCCCTCTCTCCTCCCCCTGTCCCCGTTATGTCTCCCCTCTCACCCTCCCTCCCTCTGATGCGACGGAGACCTTGTGTCCCCTTCCTCTCTCTCTGACCCTCCTCTTCCTCTCACTGTTAAATCCTTCCCAAAAAGCCGACCCAGGTACCGATCCCCCTCCTCCCCTCCCCCACTCCCCCCCTTCCCTCTGTGATGCCGGGTGTCAGTAAGAGTGGAGGCCCCGCCTCCTCGCCCCCCTCCTCGTCCCGCCCATTGCGGCCCAGCCGATACGTCCCCGTCTCCGCGGCAACTGCCTTCCTAGTGGGATCCACTACGCTCTTCTTCTGCTTCACGTGAGTGACATTACCATATTGACACGTATATGAACACCACGCTTTTCCACTTAACCTAACATTACCATATTTACCCGCATATAAACACCACGCTTTTCCACATACTCTAACATTGCCATATTCACACATATATAAACACCACCCTTGTCTGCTTAACATTACTGTATTTACTCATATATACACCACCCTTCTCTGCTTCCTCTAAATTTACTGTATTTAAACAGGTATTTGTATTTAATCATGTAATAGCGTACATGTATATGCACGCGCGCACACACACACACACACACACACACACACACACACACACACAAGAAGAATGTCCTGTCTCTGCTTAGCATGAACAGGCCTGTCCAAAGTGAGCTGAACATCATGCCCCACCCCTTCCCTGCCACACCCACAGGCCGGGACAGGACAGCATCGGGCATTTTTGCATTTTTGCATTTTGCCCCCCCTTGTGCCACACTTGTGCTGCTCCAGGTTGAAACTGAGACAGGGAACCAGACAGCAGCTGTTGGGTGTGATAAAGCGCTCTTCTCTCCCCCCCCACCCCCGTTGCTGTGCTGCAGTTCCGTAACTGCTCTTGCCTGTGCTGTTGTGCCGATGTGACACAGGCATTAAGCGGCACAGTCTGTTCTCCTCAGCACAAATATTACACAGGTAATGAGCAGAATAACGGAAACTGCTGTCATTAATATTCCATTATTAGGGTGTGGGGCCTGCATGTAGGGTCAGTACAGCCTGTGTTACTGTGCACTGAGTATCACTGAGGAACACTGCACCACTTTTCCACAGGAAACACATACTGTATGTCAAGGTGTCACATGTACTGTACTGAGTTAGGCATCCGACTCACTCTCTCCCTCCCTCCCTCCCTCTCTTCCCCCCTGCCGCTCTGTCCCTCTCGCCCTCCCTCTCTCCCCCCCTCCCTCTCTCAGGTGTCCGTGGCTGTCAGAGCAGTTCTCTGTGGCCGTTCCTGTGTATAACGGCGTGGTCTTCCTCTTCGTCCTGGCGAACTTCTGCATGGCCACCTTCATGGACCCAGGCATCTTCCCCCGAGGTAAGCAAGCAGCATCAGGCACATTACTGTACTATAGTGTACTAACTGTACTATCTCTCTTTGCTGTACTAACCCTCTCTCTGCTGTACTAACCCTCTCTGTGCTGTACTAACCCTCTATTTGCCATACTAAACTTCTCTGTGCTGTACTAACTCTATCTGTGCTCAGTGATTGGTTCTGTGCTAGCGGCTGCGTTTCTCTGCTAGCGGCTGCATTTCTGTGCTAACGGCTGTGTTTCTGTGCTAGCGGCTGCGTTTGTGTGCTAACGGCTGCGTTTCTGTGCTAGTGGCTGCATTTCTGTGCTAGCGGCTGCGTTTCTGTGCTAGCGGCTGCGTTTGTGTGCTAACGGCTGCGTTTCTGTGCTAGTGGCTGCGTTTCGGTGCTAACGGCTGCGTTTCTGTGCTAGTGGCTGCGTTTCTGTGCTAACAACTCCGTTTCTGTGCTAATGGCTGCGTTTCTATGCTAACGGCTGCGTTTCTGTGCTAGCGGCTGGATTTCTGTGCTAACGGCTGTATTTGTGTGCTAGTGGCTGCGTTTCTGTGCTAGCGGCATATGCTAGTGGCTGCGTTTCTGTGCTAGCGGCATGTGCTAGCGGCTGCGTTTCTGTGCTAGCGGCTGCGTTTCTGTGCTAGCGGCTGCGTTTCTGTGCTAGCGGCTGCGTTTCTGCGCTAGCGGCAGCGTTTCCATGCTAGCGGCTGCGTTTCTGTGCTAGCGGCTGTGTTTCTGCGCTAATGGCTACGTTTCTGTGCTAGCGGCTGCGTTTCTGTGCTAGCGGCTATGCGCTAGCGGCTGCGTTTCTGCGTTAGCGGCTGTGTTTCTGTGCTAGCGGCTGTGTTTCTGTGCTAGCGGCTGCGTTTCTGCGCTAGCGGCTGTGTTTCTGCGCTAGCGGCTGTGTTTCTGTGCTAACGGCTGCGTTTCTGTGCTAGCGGCTGCGTTTGTGTGCTAACGGCTGCGTTTCTGTGCTAGTGGCTGCGTTTTGGTGCTAACGGCTGCGTTTCTGTGCTAGTGGCTGCGTTTCTGTGCTAACAACTCCGTTTCTGTGCTAATGGCTGCGTTTCTATGCTAACGGCTGCGTTTCTGTGCTAGCGGCTGGATTTCTGTGCTAACGGCTGTATTTGTGTGCTAGTGGCTGCGTTTCTGTGCTAGCGGCATATGCTAGTGGCTGCGTTTCTGTGCTAGCGGCATGTGCTAGCGGCTGCCTTTCTGTGCTAGCGGCTGCCTTTCTGTGCTAGCGGCTGCCTTTCTGTGCTAGCGGCTGCATTTCTGTGCTAGCGGCTGCGTTTCTGCGCTAGCGGCAGCGTTTCCATGCTAGCGGCTGCGTTTCTGTGCTAGCGGCTGTGTTTCTGCGCTAATGGCTACGTTTCTGTGCTAGCGGCTGCGTTTCTGTGCTAGCGGCTATGCGCTAGCGGCTGCGTTTCTGCGCTAGCGGCTGTGTTTCTGTGCTAGCGGCTGCGTTTCTGCGCTAGCGACTGTGTTTCTGTGCTAACGGCTGCGTTTCTGCGCTAGCGGCTGTGTTTCTGTGCTAACGGCTGTGTTTCTGCTCTAGCGGAGGAAGACGAGGATAAGGAGGATGATTTCCGCGCCCCGCTCTATAAGACTGTGGAGATCCGGGGGATCCAGGTGCGGATGAAGTGGTGCTCCACCTGCCGCTTCTACAGACCCCCCCGCTGCTCCCACTGCTCCGTCTGTGACAACTGTGTGGAGGTACTGCTACACAGCTGCCGTACAACCGCCACACAACCACCATACAACCACCGCACAACCGCCATACAACCACCATACAACCGCCGTACAACCACCACACAACCACCATACAACCGCCATACAACCGCCATACAACCACCGCACAACCACCATACAACTCCCATACAACCACCGTACAACCGCTACACAGCCGCCGTACAACCACCATACAACCACCATACAACCGGCATACAACCGGCACACAACAACCATAGAACCGCTGTACGAGCGCTACACAGCCGCCGTACGAGCGCTACACAGCCGCCGCCGTACGAGCGCTACACAGCCGCCGCCGTACGAGCGCTACACAGCCGCCGCCGTACGAGCGCTACACAGCCGCTGTACGAGCGCTACACAGCCGCCGCCGTACGAGCGCTACACAGCCGCCGCCGTACGAGCGCTACACAGCCGCCATACAAGCGCTACACAGCCGCCGTACGAGCGCTACACAGCTGCCGTACGAGCGCTACACAGCCGCCGTACGAGCGCTACACAGCCGCCGCCGTGCGAGCGCTACAGAGTCGCCATATGAGCGTTGCACAGCCGCCGTACGAGCGCTACACAGCCGCCGTACGAGCGCTACACAGTCGCCATACGAGCGCTACACAGTCGCCGCCGTACGAGCGCTACACAGCCGCCGCCGTACGAGCGTTACACAGCCGCCGTACGAGCGCTACAGAGTCGCCGTACGAGCGCTACACAGCCGCCGCCGTACGAGCGCTACAGAGTTGCCGTACGAGCGCTACACAGCCGCTGTACGAGCGCTACAGAGTTGCCGTACGAGCGCTACACAGCCGCCATACGAGCGCTACACAGCCGCCGTACAGCAGACGCAGACGTTCTGCAACCCTGCGCATACCGCTCCTCAGACCGCCCCGCCCCGCCCCTCTCTCCTACAGGACTTTGACCATCACTGCCCATGGGTGAATAACTGCATCGGCCGCAGGAACTACCGCTACTTCTTCCTGTTCCTGCTGTCGCTGACGGCCCACATCATGGCCGTGTTCGGCTTCGGCCTGCTCTTCATCCTCAACCACACCCAGCAGCTGGACCACGTGCACTCTGCCGTCACGTATCCTGCACAGTGTGCGAGTGTGTGAGTGCGTGTGTGTGTGCGTGTGCGTGTGTCTGAGTGTCTGAGAGTGTGTGTATCTATGTCTGTGTGAGTGTGTGCGTGTGTATATATGTGTGTGTGTGTGTGTGTGTGTGTGTGTGCGCGTTTTTGTGAGTGTGTGTGTGTATGTATGTGTGTATCTATGTCTGTGTGAGTGTGCGTATATATGTGTGTATGTGTGTGTGTGTGTGTGTGTGTGTGAGTGTGTGTGTGTGTGCGTCTGAGTGCGTGTGTGTGTGTGTGTCTGAGCGTGAGTGTATATGTGTGTGTGTGTGTGTGTGTGTGTGTGTGTCTGAGTGTCTGAGAGTGTGTGTATCTATGTCTGTGTGAGTGTGTGCGTGTGTATATATGTGTGTGTGTGTGTGTGTGTGTGAGTGCGTGTGTGTGTGTGCGTCTGAGTGCGTGTGTGTGTGTGTGTCTGAGCGTGAGTGTATATGTGTGTGTGTGTGTGTGTGTGTGTCTGAGTGTCTGAGAGTGTGTGTATCTATGTCTGTGTGAGTGTGTGCGTGTGTATATATGTTTGTATCTGTGTCTGTCTGTGTGTGTGTGTGTGTGTGTGTGTGTGTGTGTGTGTGTGTGTGTGTGTGTGTGTGTGTGTGTCTGAGCGTGAGTGTATATGTGTGTGTGTGTATCTATGTGTTATGTGTCTGTTAGTTTTTATTTGGCAGGATTGTTTGTCTGATTCTGATCAGGAAATTGTGATTTCAGTGCTAGTTTGTACTTGGCAGGATTGTTTGTTTGCTGAACAGGTTACTCTACAGGGTTGGAGTCCTGATCTATGTGGTCACTTCTGGCACTACGATCTTTTTCGCTCTAGTATGTTTCTTTTGTACCTCTGTACCTGGAACTAATGCACTTATTGTACGTCGCTCTGGATAAGAGCGTCTGCTAAATGCCTGTAATGTAATGTAATGTGTGCGTTACTCCTTGACCGCTCTCTCAGGATGGCTGTGATGTGTGTGGCCGGCTTGTTCTTCATCCCTGTAGCAGGACTCACCGGCTTCCACATCGTCCTGGTGGCTCGCGGGAGGACCACCAACGAACAGGTGTGTGTGTGTTTGTGTGTGTGTGTGTGAGAGAGAGAGTGTGCGTGTGAGAGTGTGTGTATGAGAGAGAGAGAGAGACTGTGCGTGTGAGAGTGTGTGAGAGAGAGAGAGAGAGAGAGAGAGAGTGTGTGTGTGTGTGTGTGTGTGTGTGTGTGTGTGTGTGTGTGTGTGTGTGTATGCACCCCGGTTTTTCTGCCTCTGATGTTAATCGTGTTTGTGGGGGAGGGGGGAGGGCGGTGCCCCTGGGTGGGGTACCGGGTTAATCTGGGATAATGTGCCCTGAATGTGCCCCTCACTGTCTTTAATCCCCCCCAATCACACAGGGAAATAATCACAACTCCCCCCCACCCCTTATTCTTTCTGTGTCTGCCCCCCCCCCCACCTCACCCCCCAGGTGACAGGGAAGTTCCGAGGGGGGGTGAACCCCTTCACTAACGGCTGTTGGAGGAACGTCTCCCATGTGCTGTGCAGCTCTCAGGCTCCCAGGTCTGTCCGTCTGTCCGTCCTCTCTCTCTCTGTCTGTCTGTCTGTCTGTCCATCCGTCCTCTCTATCTGTCCGTCTGTCCGTCCTCTCTCTGTCTGTCTGTCTGTCTGTCTGTCCATCCGTCCTCTCTGTCTGTCCGTCTGTCCGTCCTCTCTCTCTGTCTGTCTGTCTGTCTGTCCATCCGTCCTCTCTATCTGTCCGTCCGTCTGTCTGTCCTCTCTGTCTGTCTGTCCTCTCTGTTTGTCTCTCTGTCTGGTTGTGTTCAGGTGAGTGGTGGCCACGCTGGCAGGTCATTGAGTCACACATTTTATGGCCAGTCTTCCTGTCCGCTGAGCGCTCAGTCACATGACTGCACTGCAGCCCTGTGTCTGTATAGCAGTGAGATGCAGCTGTGCTCTGTGCCTCTGCTATATGCATGTAGGCCAGGTCTGTGCCTCTCTCTGATTGGCTGTGCAGGTGTGTGTGCTCTCTGATTGGCTGGGCAGGTATGTGAGGTCTCAGAGGTATCTGGCTGTAGAGGTATGTGAGCTCTCTGATTGGCTGTGCAGGAGAGTGAGCTCTCTGATTGGCTCTGCAGGTGTTTGAGCTCTCTGATTGGCTGTCCAGGTATGTGAGGTCTCTGATTGGCTGGGCAGGTATGTGAGGTCTCAGAGGTATCTGGCTGTAGAGGTATGTGAGCTCTCTGATTGGCTGTGCAGGAGTGTGAGCTCTCTGATTGGCTCTGCAGATGTGTGAGCTCTCTGATTGGCTGTGCAGGTCTCTGAGCTCTCTGATTGGCTGTCCAGGTATGTGAGG
The DNA here is from genome assembly GCA_039654925.1 of Anguilla pacifica. NCBI lineage: Eukaryota > Metazoa > Chordata > Actinopteri > Anguilliformes > Anguillidae > Anguilla > Anguilla pacifica. The sequence continues at coordinate 70,561,104 of CM077288.1, forward strand.
TCTCTGATTGGCTGTGCAGGTATGTAACCATAGCGTTTTTTCCCCCAAAGATGGTATTTCTAGATATAGCCTAATTTTGCCGCTGTGTTAACACATTTCTACGGTTGCCGGTCAGGCACTCTTCACCGTAAGAAGAAATTTTAGGATTTTTCCGATATTACTTGTGTCGAAAGTGCTGCGACGGAAACAACGATTGATTTACTCTGTAGCCACATCTGTCCAAAATGTAAACAAGTCAGGCAGTTTTCACGGTTATGACAACGTTGTCATGCACATCAATGTCATCAAGCTAACGTTATTAATAAATAAGTGAAGTCGTTATGTCGATGGCGATTAATAAGTCGTAATGTTACAATATATCGAACGTGACATTCATGCTACTAGTTTAACGTTACCGACACACTGCTTAAGTGAATATACAAAGAATGTACTTACCGACGAGATGAAGTGATAACGCAGTTTGTAACGAGGTTAGTTAGCCTACTAAAGAAATGGTGCCTTGCTAGGTACCGTTAGCTTGTGATAGCTGGAAGTGTCGAGTGTTGAACGTCACTCTACGCACAATGAGGGTAAAGAACACTGATCTCAGACCTGCTTTCCTACAGTGCGTTCACGTTTTAACCAACAGATGTCGCTGGTGAGCTTTTCAACCGAGCCGCCCAACATCTTAAAAATACATTAAAAAATAAATAAAAAATCCCAGATGCTTAGGCCCAGCGGGGGTCAACTTTGCAATACACTGGCGGAAACCCTGAGGTATGTGAGGTGATTGGCTGTGCAGGTGTGTGAGCTGTCTGAGATCTCTGATTGGCTGTGCAGGTATGTGAGGTGATTGGCTGTGCAGGTGTGTGAGCTCTCTGATTGGCTGTGCAGGTGTGTGAGCTCTCTGATTGGCTGTGCAGGTAGGTGAGGTGATTGGCTGTGCAGGTGTGTGAGCTCTCTGATTGGCTGTGCAGGTGTGTGAGCTCTCTGATTGGCTGTGCAGGTGTGTGAGCTCTCTGATTGGCTGTGCAGGTGTGTGAGCTCTCTGATTGGCTGTGCAGGTAGGTGAGGTGATTGGCTGTGCAGGTGTGTGAGCTCTCTGATTGGCTGTGCAGGTATCTGGGCCGGGGGAAGAAGGCCCAGTCGGTGCTGGTGCAGCCGCCCTTCCTCAGACCGCAGCTCTCCGACGCCCAGCTGGCTGCCAAAGTGCTGGACAACGGTATCCAGGGCGACCTGCACAGGGTAGGAATACCCCCCTCTCTCTCACGCTCTCCCTTTCTCCCCCCCCCTCTCCCTCTCTCTCACGCTCCCCCTCTCTCTGTAGTGTTAATATCTCTCTCTCTCACTCTCTCAGTGCAGTGTTAATATCTCTCTCTCTCACTCTCTCAGTGCAGTGTTAATGTCTCTCTCCCTCACTCTCTCAATGCAGTGTTAATGTCTCTCCCCTCTCTCAGTGCAGTGTTAATGTCTCTCTTTCTCTCTCTCTCTCTCTTTCACTTAGTGCAGTGCAGTGTTAATGTCTCTCTCCCCTCTCTCTCCCCAGTCTAAGAGCAGTCTGGAGATGATGGAGAGCCAGTCAGCTGATGCAGAGCCGCCTCCTCCCCCCAAACCGGAGCTTCGATACGGCCTGTCCCGCAGCCCCCTGTCTGTGGGGCACGGCGAGGGTAAGCGCTGTACCCCCAAATCTGCGCCCCGAAACCTCTACCCAAAGCACTGCACCGCCCAGCACTGCACCCCAAAACCTCTACCCGAAGCACTGCGCCCCAAATACTGTTAAGACTTAAAAACAGATTCCAGTCGAATATGTGAAACTCTCTCTCTCTCTCTCTCCCTCTCCCTCTCTCTCCTTCTCTCTCTCTCTCTCTCTCTCTCTCTCTCTCTCTCTCTCTCTCTCCAGAGAGCAGTCTGCTGCACAAAGCTCCGCCCACTCCCACCATGTATAAGTACAGACCTGCCTACAGCAGCCCGGGCAAGAACCACTCCAACAAGGTACCATCTGCACACACACACACACACACACACACTCATACACACACTCTCTCACACACACACACTCGCACGCACGCACACACTCACACACTCTCTCTCTCACACACACACACTCACACACATTCTCATACACACACTCTCTCACACACACTCATACACACACTCTCTCACACACACTCGCACGCACGCACGCACGCACACACACTCACACACACACATTCTCATACACACACTCTCTCTCACACACACACACACACACACACACTCATACACACACTCTCACACACACACACACACACTCATACACACACTCTCTCACACACACACACACACTCACACACTCTCACACACACACACACACACACACACACACTCATACACACACTCTCTCACACACACTTGCACGCACGCACACACTCTCTCACACACACACACACACACACACACACACACACTCACACACTCTCACACACACACACACACACACACACACACACATACATACATACACACACACACACTCTCTCACACACACACGCACGCACGCACGCACGCACACACTCACACACTCTCACACACACACACACACACACTCACACACTCTCTCACACACACACATACATACACACACACACACGCATACACACACACACACACACTCTCTCACACACACACACACACACGCACGCACGCACACACTCACACACTCTCTCACACACACACACACACACATACACACACACACACACGCACGCACACACTCTCTCACACACACACACACACACACACACACACACACACTCTCTCTCTCACACACACACACACACACACACACTCTCTCTCTCACACACACACTCTCTCTCACACACACACACACACACACACACTCTCTCTCTCACACACACACACACACACACACTCTCACACACACACATACACACACACACACACACACACACACACTCTCTCTCTCTCACACACACACACACACTCTCTCACACACACACACACACACACACTCTCTCACACACACACATACACACACACACACACACACTCACACACTCTCTCACACACACACTCACACACACACTCTCTCACACACACACACACACACACACACACTCACACACTCTCTCTCTCACACACACACACACACACACACACACACACACACACACACACACTCTCTCACACACACACACACACTCACACACTCTCTCTCTCACACACACACACACACACTCTCTCACACACACACTCTCACACACACACTCTCACACACACATACACACACAGGCATACACACTATTTTGCCTCTTCAGTAAAGCGGTTACTGTGCAGCATTACACTGCAGAATGTCTCTCGCCACTTTATTTTGCTGGGTCACATGACTGGTGTGGTGAAGAAGCTTGCGCTCATGGCTGAGCTCCTGCTGTCTGTGTGTCCTGTTCTGATAGACTGTAGGATGAGACTGGATGAGACTGTAGGAGTGAGACTGGGGATGAGACTGTAGAGATGAGACTGAATGAGACTGTAGGAGTGAGACTGAATGAGACTGGGGATGAGACTGTAGAGATGAGACTGAATGAGACTGTAGGAGTGAGACTGAATGAGACTGGGGATGAGACTGTAGAGATGAGACTGAATGAGACTGTAGAGATGAGACTGAATGAGGCTGTAGGAGTGAGACTGAATGAGACTGGGGATGAGACTGTAGAGATGAGACTGAATGAGACTGTAGAGATGAGACTGAATGAGGCTGTAGGGGTGAGACTGAATGAGACTGTAGGGGTGAGACTGAATGAGACTGGGGATGAGACTGTAGAGATGAGACTGAATGAGACTGTAGAGATGAGACTGAATGAGGCTGTAGGGGTGAGACTGAATGAGGCTGTAGGGGTGAGACTGAATGAGACTGGGGATGAGACTGTAGAGATGAGACTGAATGAGGCTGTAGGGGTGAGACTGTAGGTATGAGACTGAATGAGACTGTAGGGGTGAGACTGTAGGGGTGGGACTGTAGGAGTGAGACTGTGGGGATGAGACTGTAGGTATGAGACTGAATGAGGCTGTAGGAGTGAGACTGAATGAGGCTGTAGGGGTGGGACTGTAGGAGTGAGTCTGTGGGGATGAGACTGTAGGTATGAGACTGAATGAGACTGTAGGGGTGAGACTGAATGACACGGTAGGAATGAGACTGAATGAGACTGTAGGGATGAGACTGAATGAGACTGGGGATGAGACTGAATGAGACTGTAGGGATGAGGCTGAATGACACGGTAGGAATGAGACTGAATGAGACTGCAGGGGTGGGACTGGATGAGACTGTAGGGGTGAGACTGAATGAGACTGTAGGGGTGAGACTGAATGAGACTGTAGGGGTGGGACTGAATGACACGGTAGGAATGAGACTGAATGAGACTGCAGGGGTGGGACTGGATGAGACTGCAGGGGTGGGACTGGATGAGACTGTAGGGGTGAGACTGAATGAGACTGTAGGGATGAGGCTGAATGACACGGTAGGAATGAGACTGCAGGGGTGGGACTGGATGAGACTGCAGGGGTGGGACTGGATGAGACTGTAGGGGTGAGACTGAATGAGACTGTAGGGGTGGGACTGGATGAGACTGTAGGGGTGAGACTGAATGAGACTGTAGGGGTGAGACTGAATGAGACTGTAGGGGTGAGACTGAATGAGACCGTAGGGGTGAGACTGAATGAGACTGTAGGGGTGAGACTGAATGAGACTGTGGGGATGAGACTGAATGAGACTGTAGGGGTGAGACTGTGGGGATGAGACTGAATGAGACTGTAGGGGTGAGACTGAATGAGACTGTAGGGGTGAGACTGTAGGGGTGAGACTGAATGAGACTGTAGGGGTGAGACTGAATGAGACTGTAGGAGTGAGACTGTAGGGATGAGACTGAATGAGACTGTAGGGATGAGGCTGAATGAGACTGTGGGGATGAGACTGAATGAGACTGTAGGGGTGAGACTGTGGGGATGAGACTGAATGAGACTGTAGGGGTGAGACTGAATGAGACTGTAGGGGTGAGACTGAATGAGACTGTAGGAGTGAGACTGTAGGGGTGAGACTGAATGAGACTGTAGGGGTGAGACTGAATGAGACTGTAGGGATGAGACTGGATGAGACTGTAGGGGTGAGACTGTAGGAGTGAGACTGTAGGGGTGAGACTGAATGAGACTGTAGGGGTGAGACTGAATGAGACTGTGGGGATGAGACTGAATGAGACCGTAGGGATGAGACTGAATGAGACCGTAGGGATGAGACTGAATGAGACCGTAGGGGTGAGACTGAATGAGACCGTAGGGGTGAGACTGAATGAGACCGTAGGGGTGAGACTGAATGAGACCGTAGGGATGAGGCTGAATGACACGGTAGGAATGAGACTGAATGAGACTGTAGGGATGAGACTGAATGAGACTGTAGGGGTGAGACTGAATGACACGGTAGGAATGAGACTGAATGAGACTGTAGGGATGAGACTGAATGAGACTGTGGGGATGAGACTGAATGAGACTGTAGGGATGAGGCTGAATGAGACTGTAGGGGTGGGACTGAATGAGACTGTAGGGGTGGGACTGGATTAGGCTGTAGGGGTGAGACTGTGGGGATGAGACTGAATGAGACTGTAGGGGTGAGACTGAATGAGACTGTAGGGGTGAGACTGAATGAGACTGTAGGAGTGAGACTGTAGGGGTGAGACTGAATGAGACTGTAGGGGTGAGACTGAATGAGACTGTAGGGATGAGACTGGATGAGACTGTAGGGGTGAGACTGTAGGAGTGAGACTGTAGGGGTGAGACTGAATGAGACTGTAGGGGTGAGACTGAATGAGACTGTGGGGATGAGACTGAATGAGACCGTAGGGGTGAGACTGAATGAGACCGTAGGGGTGAGACTGAATGAGACCGTAGGGGTGAGACTGGATGAGACCGTAGGGATGAGACTGAATGAGACCGTAGGGGTGAGACTGCTCGGGGTCGCACAAACTGAAGCTCCTGTCCAACATCCTGTCCAGTATCGCTTTGGGGCTTTTCCAGCTTATTTTATGATTTGTGTTTTGTTGACTTGTTTGCTTTTCCTTTTGTTTGGTAACTCAGTGGCTTTCAGTTGATCAGTGAGAGTAAGTTGAAGCTGGAGCTGTCTGTCTGTCTGTCTGTCTGGTGTGTGTCTGTCTGTCTGTGTCAGGTGTGTGTCTGTCTGTCTGGTGTGTGTCTGTGTCTGTCTGTGTCTGGTGTGTCTGTCTGACTCTGTCAGGTGTGTGTTTGTATGTCTGTCTGTCAGGTGTGGGTGTGTGTGTGTGTGTGTGTGTGTGTGTGTGTGTAGTAGTGTTGTGCGTTAGCGCTGTTGATAGTGCACAGCCTCCCTGTGTGTGTGTCTGTGTGTGTGTGTGTGTGTGTGTGTGTGTGTGTGTGTGTGTGTGTGTGTAGTAGTAGTAGTGTTGTGCGTTAGCGCTGTTGATAGTGCACAGCCTCCCTGTATGTGTGTGTGTGTGTGTGTGTCTGTGTGTGTGTGTGTGTGTGTAGTAGTAGTGTTGTGCGTTAGCGCTGTTAGCACTGTTGATAGTGCACAGCCTTCCTGTGTGTGTGTGTGTCTGTCAGGTGTGTGTGTGTGTGTGTGTGTGTGTGTGTGTGTAGCAGTGTTGTGCGTTAGCGCTGTTAGCGCTGTTGATAGTGCACAGCCTCCCTGTGTTTGTGTTAATCTGCTCTCTGCCCTCTGCACAGTTATTCAACATTTCAGCATTAATATTCAACTTTGCCTTAAAATCTTTTTTCCAACCATCATCTCTCTTTCTCTCTCCCTCCCCTTCCCTCTCTCTTTCTCTCTCCCCCTTTCCACTCTCCTCCCTTTCTCTCTCCGCCTCCCCCTCCCTCTCTCCCTCTCTTTCCCTCCCTCTCTCTCTCTTTCCTCCCCCTCCCTCCATCTCTCTCAGATGAATCGGGGGGAGAGTCTGAAGGAGTCTCCATCTCTCCGACACTCCGGTGGGCCGGGGGGGGCGGGGTCGGGGGTGGGGGCGGGGTTTCGGTCGGAGCCCAGCCTGGATGGGCGCGAGAGCGATCGGGGCAGCCGGGACAGGGGCGGGGCAGGAGTGGGCGTGGCCATGCCTGCTTCGGGGATCCCCGGGTACTCCCTGGGGGGGCGGTCCTACCCGTCCTTCTCAGACCCCACAGTGCTGTCGGGGGGGGCGTCGCGCTCCTCTAGCGTCCGCTCCGCCCACACGGCCCACAATGCACCTGGGGCGCTGCACTCGGACGGCACCACCTCCACCAGCTACAAGAGCCTGGCCAATCAGACGCCTCGAAACGGCAGCCTATCGTACGACAGCCTGCTCACCCCCTCCGAGGGCCCGGAGTTTGAGTCGGCCGCCCCAGACCCGCCCCCCCACGCCCACCCCGGCCCGGTGCCCCCCGCGTTGCTAGGCTACAGCTCCCCCTTCCTGTCGGCGCAGATCGCCCACCAGCGCGAGCCCTCGTCCCCCCACCACGCCTTCCTGCCCCGCCCCACCAGCCCCGCCCACCTCCCGGAGCGGGACTCCCACCGCCCCGCCCAGCACCACCCCCGCCCCGCCCGCTTCTCCCGCCCGCCCCTCCTGGCCGACGCCCACCCCTACTCCTACCGAGCGCGCTCCCTGGGATCGCCGGAGACGGCGGCGCCCGTAGCCCCGCCCCCGGCCCCGCCCGCCCCGCTGGGGAAGTCCCTGTCCTACTCCAGCGCCGCGGCTGCAGAGATGCAGTACCGCATGGTGCGCAAGGCGTCGGCCGGGGGCGGGGCTGGGGGCGGGGCCGGGGGCGGGATCCAGGCCCCAAAGTGAGTACCCCACTCTCTGCAGGCCACAGCCTCCTCTCCTCTCCTGCCCGCCTCCTGTGAGTTTCTCTCCTTTCCCTCCTTCACTCGCTTCCATCCGTCCTTTTCCATCCATCCATCCGCTAGTGGTGCTGACCGTTTCTACTCTCAGTACCTTTAACTGTACTGTGTGTGTGCGCGTGCGTGTGTGTGTGTGTGCGCGTGTGTGCGTGCGCGCGCTTGCTATTAGGGGCATGTTTTCCATCCTCTCCACCTGATTGGTCAGATTGAAAGGGGGCCATTATGAGTCTGTGGTTGAGTTACATGGATCCGATTTGAGTATTCAGCCAAGCCGTAGTATAATAAAGGGATATTTCCCTCTTCCCCCATCCGGTGCTGCCCTTAACGGCGTTAATGGATGCTAGCGCTCTCGCTGTGCTGACACAATGGGGTGAGTGCCAGCAAATGACTCTGTTATACCAAAGTGAAACATCCCTTTAAGATCTGTTGTTTTAGGGTTAGTTCTGATTTTGTTTGTATGAATGTTCTCATTTTTTAAAATAATAGTGTAGAATAGTCTACCTTCCAGGGTAACATATTTGAGAATGCTGTATAGGGGAATTGTCATACTGTCGAATATTTTACTGTACAGGTTAAGCATATTGTATAGCAGGAATCCTGCTGTGTTAAATTAATATAATTTAAATGAACAGGTTTTAACGGCAGCTTAAATCTGACAGTACTATACAGAGAGGCTGATGGGAGTTGAAGTCCAGTCGTTGTTTAGAGAGGTACTCATGGGAATTGAAGTCCTGTAGACCTGAACCTCCTGTGATCAATGTGCGGCCAGCAGAACTGGAGCTGGCTCAGACGAGAGTGGTGCATGCTGGGACAGATACAGGTGCTTCCTGGTCTGTGGGTACAGTGTTCCAGCACAGCGTGCCGCAGGGACGAGCGGAGTGCTGGGCAGCTGGAGTCTGCTTGTTGGGGTGTGTGGCTGTGTGTACCAGCTGAGCTGCTGTGCTTTATCAGACTGAGACTCAAACCGCACCAGTCTCCTTTCCTGTAGAGCTGCTGCTCTTTCTGTCCTCTCTGACTGCTCTCACTGTGCTTTGCAAGCTGCTCTGGACCAAAGCTTCAGCTAAATGTGTCTAATGTAATTTAGCGCAGAACTGTTGAAAAAAAAAAAAAAAAGGCATTATTGATTATCCAAATGATTCATATTGGGTTTGATTTTTCCCCTTCCCTCTCTCCTCCCTTTCCTCTCTTCCATCCCCTCTCCTGCGGTCCTTCCATCTCACAGGGACGAGATTCAGATGAAGTCCTACAGCCGGTCCAATGGGCAGCCCAAGCCTGCCCCCTCCTCCCCCTCCCACCCAACCAGCCTCTCCACCCGCCCGGGCCCGGCCAATCAAAGCGCTGCTCCTTCACAGAGTCCCACCCACAAGCCGGGGGGTGGGGTGAAGAAGGTGACGGGCGTCGGAGGGACGACCTATGAGATCTCCGTTTGAGTGACAGGCGGCAGCTTCGTCCAATGGGGGGGGGGGGTAGGATCACAGGCCCCTCCCCCTGCTCTGGTGAAAGGAGCCTTGCGATTGGAGGAGGGACATCACATGGGGATATGTGATTTGAGGAACGCAGAGGGGTGTTCGTCAGTCACGCTGTCACACGGCTTGTTTTTCATCCCTCCTTCCGAAAGCAATGGACTCCCCTTCTCTCCATGGGGTGGAGATGTACCCCCCCCTCCCCTCCCCCCCCCAAAAAAACATCTGCCTCCACTGCATTCAGTCAGCACCTGACTTTCCAGGGGACTCAGGTAGCCAATCACACGCCTTCTAGAGGCAGGACTCTGGCCAGTGGCTGTGAAGGACAAACGGTGAGCTGGCCAGTCACCAGGAAGGCTGAACGTGTGAGAGACAGCGCTGACTGAGCTCCCTTTTTATTTTTATTATAACGGACTCGAGATGCGTACATTTGGACATTAAAGGAGGTTTGGAAGGAGGACAGAACAGCTGACCTGTCCTGAGTCTAAGGATCAGCTCAGGCTCTGTCTCCAGGACCACAGAAGCTTCAACTACACAGGCCACTGTGATTGGTCGGGGACCACTGCTGCCCATTTAACCGACCAATCAGTAAATGGGACATTAATATTACTGGCTGGTATCAGGGCAGATGATTGGTTCATTGTCTGGACTTCACCGGCAGGAGCCGCCTGATCTCGGACTGGATTTGGCGATTGCCTTTGAATTCCAGGAAAAAAAAACAAAGATTTTGCTTATTTAATTTTCTTTTTTAAATCTTAGTTTGTATGAATTTATATAGTTACTGATTTAAAAAAATGCTCATGATTTTAATGGTGTCAAGTGACACACTGGCTTACAAAAGATTTCATACAGCAAATGTTTGTTCACTTTAATGGCTAAGCCAGCCAATCAGACGCAGCTCTCATAGCCAATGGGGCTTATTCTCTGCAACTGAGAACGAGCCTCATTAAAACAGTCAAAACATGCATCGGTTCTTGTGGAGTAAAATTCTGAAATATTCTGTTGAGAAGATATGAAATTCCTGGTGTCTGTTGTAGTTTTAAATGACTGGATTTTTTTATTTTTGTTTTATTTTTTTAAATATTTCAGTCGTCAGTTAAGAGCCAGACCTCCCTCTGGTTGCCTTTGACAAAGCTGGCCTATCAGGAATCGGATTATGTGTCATGTGATTTGGGTCAGTCAGAGAGGACCTAATGGGCCATTTCCAAAAAGTTCATATCCTGGAGCTTTCCAAGTGGGACACGATTAAAAAATCATTTTTAAACTCAAAGTTATTTTGCAAGTTTGTTGGCTGACGAGGGGCCAGCATGGAGACTGTTCTGTGGGGCTCTTCGATTTGAGGACTGTTTGACCAATCAGAAGCAGGAAATGGAAACTTTGAATAAATGCATAGCAGCATACTGCCGAATGGGAGGGGCTAGAATGTGACTGACAGCCAGCTAGCCAACCTAAACGGCCAATGATGTAGTGATACGGGGAGAGGGAAGGCGGGGCCTGAAACATGGGTGTGTTTAAAAAAAAAAAAAGTTTATTGTATAGCTCTGCGTGGGAGAGTGTGTGTATGTGCGTGTGTGTGGCTGAGCATTGGTAATAATAAACCATTTATAAAACACTCGCGGGATGACACCTTTGGCCTGTCATTTGAGAGGTCAGAGGTCACAGACTCAGTCCTGTCGCTCTGAAAACAACAGACTGTATGAAGTGTGAGTGCATGTGTGTGTGAGTGAGCGTGTGTGCGTGAGAGAGCTTGTGCAAGCGTGTTTGTGCGCGTTTATATTTGTGTCCAGTCTTTGTGTGTGCATGTGTGCAAGTATGTAAACGCATGTTTGAGTTAGTGTGTGCACATATGACCACACGTCAGAGCGTGTGCATGCGTGTGTCTGAGCGCGTGCATGTGCGAGACAGTGCACGTACATAGGGAGCAGAGACAGAGAGTGTGTTGTATTTGCATACTTTATTTGCGTGGTTGGAAACAGAAAGGCACACACACACACATATCCTGTGATCTGTCATGGAACCAGATTGGCTGGCTATGTCACATGACCCCAAGAGTTTGGGAGGGAGCGAGCACATCTCACTGCACATGTGCAGCCAGCCTGCAGCCATGGCAACAAGGGTGGATCCACAGCCAGCCAATCCCATTCGCCTCTGGGTGTGGTGCAGATCAGAGGTAGTGTGCATTACGGATGGGAAGAGCCGCATGCCTCCTGTGGCTCAGAGCAATCTCACAGGAGCCCACTAGGTGGCACTGCTGTCCAGGTTGTGTGCTGTTGATAGAAATACTTCAAACACAGATTAAGGAAACATTTGTAGTTTGTAACATAGCAGCATAAAGTAAATGCACAGCCTGATGAAGCAGTGCCCCTTGCTATGAAAGACGCGAGTGACTGGAGCCGGGCCTGCTGCTCAGTACAGTCCACCAGAGAAACGCTGCTGCTACAGCACAACCCCCTTCACTCAGCCAATCAGAGCGAGCGAACGCCCGTCCAGCCTGGCGTCTGCTGCTACAGCACAACCCCCTTCACTCAGCCAATCAGAGCGAGCGAATGCCCGTCCAGCTTGGCGTCTGCTGCTACAGCACAACCCCCGCTCACTTCACACAGCCAATCAGAGCGAGCGAATGCCCGTCCAGCCTGGCGTCTATGTTAATTCACTACTCTGCTCTACTGGTAACACGACAAGAAGCAGGGGTTAATAATTTACTGTTTATTCACATAATTCTGAGCCCCTCAGCGCTGGAAGTCCGACAGCCGTTAAACTTGTTTTCTGAGTGATTTGTTCACCAAGGTCATGAATGATCGATTGAGCAGTAAAATAATCTTGAGGCAGCTGTGCTGAATTTGCTCAAGGAACGAATATTTTGAAAAAAAGAAAAGGTGAATGAAAAATATTCCACCCGCCCCAGTCCCCTGCTCTCCAGGTCATCAGTATAAATGAGAAATGAGTTCTGTTCTCCTTCTGAATAAAAAGCACAAATAATCTCAGTAATGAACTCACTGGCCATTCCTCACTGTCACAGCTTTGGGGGAAAGGTCAGAGGTCATAGTTCACAGGCCCAACTCTTTCCCCACGCACTGCCCGCACCAGGCTTTTTCCCCTTACTAGCCACAAAGGATTGAATTTCGCTGCAGTACCAGGCAGCCAGAGTGATCCTATTTCAGTTAAAATGACAGGTGTTAAAACCGTAAGACTGTCCCTGATCTTTAAAAAGCCTGAAATAAGCATGCTGTTCCTGGTTTGCGATTGCTTTTCAGCACAGTAACCCTCCTCCACCTACAGTACTTGCATCTCTCCATCAAAGGCTGTGGTTGGGTGAGCTGTTCAGCATGCTCGAACCTGATTGGCTCAGCACTACAGTGCCAATACTGTTGGTTTTCCTCTTTATTTGGTCCCATAAGGTCATCGTCGTTCAGGAAGTGAGCCAGTGCACCTGAGGGGTGGTCCGGTCCCCAGGTGGGGCCCTGCTGTTGCACCCCTGAGCTGCAGGACTTCACCTGAACGGCCTCAGTACACACTCCGCTGTCTGAGTGCATACTATGCACAACACGTACGCTGTGGAAACTGCCCTGGATGAGAGGGTACTGACAGCCTAAAATGTTAATGAAATGCAAATATTACAGCTCCGATGCCCATAAACGCTTCTGGATCACAACATTCCCACGGCCAATACACCAGTTAACTCATTTAACCTCCGCTGCCCCCATTAATCACTCAGACCGATCGTTTTTGCAGTTAGAAACTCTGCACTAGCGGTTGTGACTCGGGGAGTCGGGCCTGTGTTCACGAAGTGTCTGAGAGCAGGAGAGCTGACCTAGGATCAGTCTCCTGTGCCCATATCCAATCGCTATCCACTATGAGCCCAAAGGAGAACAGATCCTAGATCAGCAGTCCTCCTCTGACAGGCTGTGACGCAGAGCCTGTGTGTGTGTGTGTGTGTGTGTGTGTGTGTGCACGCGAAGGGGAGCCACAAGAGGAGTGTGATGGTACTGGCAATGGTGAGATGACACGAAGGAGGGGTTTTCAGTCAGAAGCTTTCTGTGCATCACAGACAGGATTAAATTTATATATATTACACTGTTAAATAGTTGATCACATAGCTTAATCTTTCATTAGAATGCAAATATGTTAAAAAAACAAACAAAAAAAATCAAAAACAAAAATGAATTCAAACTTCCAAAGCCCACATTCTGTCCTTAAATGCACCCCCCCCCCCCACCCCACCCCCTCAATATTTGCATGGTTCTATCCAGTCCCATTGTGATGTCACCGTCGTTAGAGGGATGTACCCCGTCTCTGGCCTTTCTATTTGTCTTTCTTGGTTTCGGACTCCTCCCCCTTGGGCTCTGGCTCCACCTCCTCCTCCTCGGGAACAGGGGGAAACCTCTCGGCTCGTCCCTTGGACAGCTTCTTGGAGCGCTGGTAGAGCTCGTTCAGGTTAAACTCTCGGATGATGTTCTCCTGGAAATGGGTGCGGGAGGGTCAGTCAGTGTGTAACCCTCAATCACAAAAAATTTTACTGTTTTTAAATGCACTTATACTGTATTACACTCAAACAGGGTGAATAATTCAGATCTATGCTGTAGAGAAAATGATCATCTCAGAGCCCTTTGCAACAGTGAGGTGGAACTCCTCAACCATCACCTGGGTGATGCACGGCAGCCATTTTGTGCCATATTGCACACCACACATTTGCTAAGGTGGAGACGAAGTGAGTTACTGAGCCAATAAACTGGGTGAAGATAATTACTTGGGCAGACAGAGTAAGAGAGTCTGGTTTGGGGATTTGGCCAGAAGGGGACCCTGGATTCGGAGAGGAGGGTCCTGGGATCTCTACGGATCACGCTGAGTCAGCACCTCAGTTCGTGGTTCCCCTCAGACCCTATGTGTGGTCCCCACTGGGGAGGCAGCATTTTGGAGAGCTTCTCACCTCAGTGAAGCTCCAGGACACCGCCCTTCCTTTCTTGTCCACTTGGGGGCGCCGCATGATCTCTTTGCCCCCCTGGAAGAGCACCAGAGAGGGCAGCTGTTTGGAGAGGGGGGAGGCGCTCACCTTGTACCTGGGACACAGGGTGGGGGGGGGGTGGTTACAGTACGGTTCTCACAGCGTTTCTAATGCAGCAGCACAGGATCACAAGCATTACCTACAGCTGATGAACAAAGAGGGGAAAAATGATCATCACTGAAGGGTTCTGCTGGTTCTGTGATGGTGTTCTAGCACTGAAGGGTTCTGGTGGTTCTGTAATAGTGTTCTAGCACTGAAGGGTTCTGGTGGTTCTATGATAGTGTTCTAGCACTGAAGGGTTCTGGTGGTTCTGTGATAGTGTTCTAGCACTGAAGGGTTCTGCTGGTTCTGTAATAGTGTTCTAGCACTGAAGGGTTCTGCTGGTTCTGTAATAGTGTTCTAGCACTGAAGGGTTCTGCTGGTTCTGTAATAGTGTTCTAGCACTGAAGGGTTCTGCTGGTTCTGTGATGGGTGTTCTAGGACTGAAGGGTTCTGGGGGTTTTGTGATGGTGTTCTAACACTGAAGGGTTCTACTGGTTCTGTGATGGTGTTCTAGCACTGAAGGGTTCTGCTGGTTCTGTGATGGGTGTTCTAGAACTGAAGGGTTCTGGAAGTTTCGTGATGGTGTTCTAACACTATAGGGTTCTGCTGGTTCTGTGATGGGTGTTCTAGCACTGAGGGGTTCTGGTGGTTCTGTGATGGTGTTCTAGCACTGAAGGGTTCTGGTGGTTCTCTATTGGTGTTCTAGCACTGAAGGGTTCTGGTGGTTCTGTGATTGTGTTCTAGAACTGAAGAGTTGAGTGCTTTACTCTGGCTTCTCCATTATGGAAATGTCAGTGTAAAAATCCATTCCATTTTGTTCACTACTTAAACTAACAGCCAATCAGAGGCAAGCGTGGCTCTGACGGAGAGGAAAGGGGCATGTGGGACACACAGAAACAGGAAGAGACAGGGAGCAGAAGATGGTGGGACCCAGGTGAGGGAGAGACAGACACCTACTTCTTGGACATTTCTCCGTACCGCCCCACGTCCAACTTTCCAAACTTCAGCCCAGCACAGTTATACCTGAGAGAGGCAAGAGAAATCATGCTTACCAACCACACACACACACACACACACACACACACACACACACACACACACACAGAAATCATCCTTACCAACCGACCAACCACACACACACACACACACACAGAAATCATCCTTACCAACTACAAACACACACATAGAAATCATCCTTACCAACCAAAATCACACACACACACACACACACACACACACACACACACACACACACACACACACACACACACACACACACACAGAAATCATCTTTACCAACCACACACACACACACACACACACAGAAATCATCCTTACCAACCACAAACACACACACACACACACAGAAATCATCCTTACCAACCACACACACACACACACACACAGACACAGAAATCATCCTTACTAATCACACACACACAGAAATCATCCTTACCAACCACAAACACACAAACACACACAGACATCATCCTTACCAACCACAAACACACACACACACACACACAGAAATCATCCTTACCAACCACAAACACACACACACACACAGAAATCATCCTTACCAACCACACACACACACACACAGAAATCATCCTTACCAACCACAAACACGCAGACATCATTCTTACCAACCACGAACACACACAGAAATCACCCTTACTAATCGCACACAGAAATCATCCTTACCAAAGACAAACACACACAGACACGGAAATCATCCTTACCAAACACACACACACACACACACACACACACACACACACACACGTTCGCCCTCACTATATTTCAATAACAGTTACAGTTGCTAATCAATGGCAGTGTTTCATAATACTCAGGTTGTTAGCTAAAGTCTTTTGTCAAACGCACTTTATCTTTTCAGCGTTTCTGGCACAGTTCTGTGTTTGCGTTTCACGTGTGCACTTACGTGTCACGTGCGCGTTTGCTGTGAGCCCAGTGCACGCGTGTTCTCAGACACACGTGTGCGTTTGCTGCGAGCTCAGTGCAGGCGTGTTCTCAGACACATGTGTGCCGGTGTGTGAGCCCAGTGCAGGCGTGTTCTCAGACACACGTGTGCGTGTGCATGCGCTGTGTTCTCAGACACGTGTGTGCGTCTGCTGTGAGCCCAGTGCAGGCGTGTTCTCAGACACACGTGTGCGTGTGCATGCGCTGTGTTCTCAGACACGTGTGTGCTGGTGTGTGAGCCCAGTGCAGGCGTGTTCTCAGACACGTGTGTGCCGGTGTGTGAGCCCAGTGCAGGCGTGTTCTCAGACACACGTGTGCGTGTGCATGCGCTGTGTTCTCAGACACATGTGTGCGTCTGCTGTGAGCCCAGTGCAGGCGTGTTCTCAGACACACGTGTGCAGGTTGTATGTTGAGGCGTTGCTGTGTGCACTTTGAAGAGCGTTCAGCCACACGTTGGGTTCGTACTTGAGTGACAGGTCAGCGTAGATGGAGGCGAAGGACTGGCACTCCGGGGACCAATTAGCAAAGAACTCCACAATCCAGGTGACCCGCCCATCCCTCTCCAGCTCCTCCTACAGGCGGCAGCCCAAACAACCACTCAGAGCAGACCAATCACCACTCATCACTTTAAAGAGCTGACAATGTATGTATCAATCACAATTCATCACTTTAACAAGCCAATGACACATGTATAACTCCTGGCATATTTTTACAATCTGACGCTTAAACAAGCATCAGCTCTAGGGTTACACGCCACTGCCAAGCAGCACATGCGTCTATGGTTTTATCACTTACGTCTATGGTTTTATCACTGAAGTACTTGATGTACTCAGGTCCCATATAGAGGGGAGGCTTGCAGGTCATCAGGAAGACTGAAGGAGGAGGGGGAGCACATGTTAAACAGCCATATTCATTCACTCATTCATTCATTTACCTCCACAAAGAAAGAAGAAAGGCAACTACACAGAGTGATCTGCAGAATCGATTGTGCTGGAGAGGATGGAACCCCTACATGCCTTTTACTGGAACCTCACCAAAAAAAAATCACAATAATTGAAGAACAAAAAAAGGACAGTACATATCCCCGCCCCTAACCTAGCCTGCCCCCCACCCCAGCCCCTAACCCAGCCTACACCCCACCCCAGCCCAGCCCCTAACCCAGCCTGCCCCCCACCCCAGCCCCTAACCCAGCCTGCCCCCCACCCCAGCCCCTAACCCAGCCTGCACCCCACCCCAGCCCCTAACCCAGCCTACACCCCACCCCAGCCCCTAACTTAGCCTACACCCCACCCCAGCCCCAAACCCAGCCTAAACCCCACCCCAGCCCAGCCCCTAACCCAGCCTACACCCCAGCCCAGCCCAGCCCCTAACCCAGCCTACACCCCACCCCAGCCCCAAACCCAGCCTACACCCCACCCCAGCCCCTAACCCAGCCTGCCCCCCACCCCAGCCCCTAACCCAGCCTACACCCCACCCCAGCCCCTAACCTAGCCTGCACCCCACCCCAGCCTGCACCCCACCCCAGCCCCTAACCCAGCCTACACCCCACCCCAGCCCCTAACCCAGCCTGCCCCCCACCCCAGCCCCTAACCTAGCCTACACCCCACCCCAGCCCCTAACCCAGCCTACACCCCACCCCAGCCCCTAACCCAGCCTACACCCCACCCCAGCCCCTAACCTAGCCTACACCCCACCCCAGCCCCTAACCTAGCCTGTACCCCACCCCAGCCCCTAACCTAGCCTACACCCCACCCCAGCCCCTAACCCAACCTACACCCCACCCCAGCCCCTAACCTAGCCTACACCCCACCCCAGCCCCTAACCCAGCCTACACCCCACCCCAGCCCCTAACCCAGCCTACGCCCCACCCCAGCCCCTAACCCAGCCTACACCCCAGGACTAGGTGCAGTGGGGGACTGACCGATACACAAGGTGAGGTACAGCAGCCCCATGCGGATGTCCAGTCTGAAGAAGAGGATGACGTTGGCCACTTTACTGAAGAGGATGATGTTCCCCACATGCTGCTCCACAGTGACTGAACAAGAGAGGGAGGAAGTGAAGAGGCAAAATGAGACAGGGGAACCGCAAAACACCAAAAATCACCTGTTCAGTAAGAGCAAATATATAAGACTTAAATAAGCAATGCTACACATACTGTATACTGTGCATATTGTATTTTCTACTTTTTGGAGGCCCATAATGCAATGCGCGAGACTTACTGGCTCTCCTGTTCTTCATCATGACGATGGCGCTCAGAAACATTAGGATCTCCACCTCCCTCTGCAGGAGGAACAGAAACAAACGGTTACACCACGCCAGGGATACATCGACCAGGGCCCTGTTTCACGAAGCAGAATTACTGAGTTAGCTGGATAACTGCGCTGAATAAAACCCAGAACCCTCAAAATCTGGAACATGGACTGCGGTAAAAATCTGTTCCGGGTTTTACTCAGCACAGCTACCCAGCTAACTCAGTAACCCTGCTTCGTGAAATACGCCCCAGGGCTATATACGCTCCACTCTCTCGGAACGCACCGTTGTTACAGTGGGCCAGTCACTATACTCATGCCACCTGCACGCACATGAATAGATATAGGCCCGTTTCACATTTGTACGATCGCTAGCAACTCGTTGCGTTATCTCTTTCTACCGACACAAAGAATGAGGAATGCATACCGTCTCCACGAAATTTCTAACGGTAATTAGTATTTTTTCCATGCGACAGGTGATGCGTTAGCTCTTATATTTAACTGAGCATACAATGTATCGATATCCCACTCTCCAGGTTATTTCCATTACCGGCTCCCCGTCGTGCAAATCCGTTTCATTGGCTCACCGTTCCCGTCCCCAAATCAACATTATTTATGTTTCGTTCTCGTTCCCATTTAGTATAAACATAAAATAACAGTTATCCGCCATTTCTACCGCTTTGTTTTAGCAGAATGATCTCGAGTATCAGAACACTGACCCAATCGAAGTCGCAGGAGTTCCCATCCTCACGCTGCGTCGAGAGATGTTCGCAGATCCCCGGTGTTTTGCGGACCATAAGAAAAGCTACCGACATAAACAACGAGGCGACATAGTACGGTTTCAGCAACCACTTATAAACCTGCGGCAGGTGGTAGAGGAATGCGAAAAGGGGAGTTAGCAACGCCATTTTCCAGAGAAAGTGGCCGCCGACGGAGAAGTTATGGAGCTAGCCGCAAAACTGCTGAAAATCGGCGTTAGCGGCGTGCTTTCATTGGACGGCGCATGTGTATAGTTGGATTTAAAGGCGTAAACGTACGTGCGGAGGTCACTGCGGACAAAACGCCAAGGGGCCCTGCCCCATAGTCCAATCTGATTGGTGCTTAGCAAGGTGACTTTTACGGCAATTGGTCGTTTAGGCTGCCGTAAAAGAGGAGGGGTTAAGGAAGTTGGAGGCGAGCTTCTTGGGACAAATAGTTTTTTACGTTTTACCGTAATTAACAAAATTTATGCACATACTACGTGTATCGCAAGTTAAAATATACATGTAACAAGCGTGAACACATTTACCGCGCATGATATGTGCAGTAATTTAAACGACGAATCTCAAATTTTCAATTCATTTTGTTTTTTTACTCAGGCTGCCTGCTAGAGCTACCTATATCCCAGTAAACAACGATATCTCGGTAGTAACCCCTACAGCTACAACACAGTGGTTAAGCCTGTAAGTAATAACAATAAATAATTATGCAAAACTTTAGACATTTGGAGCAGGCCTAAAATTGGCCCAGACTTGTTCAAGCCCTTACACCCTGCAACCTGCTAATATGGTTGGGATATTGTGCGAGGTTAACCAATCCTTTTGCCATCCAAAATACCGTGCTGAACTATTTAAATAAATTAAGAGCCTATATTAGTTGCGTTACGGTAGCTAATGAGCTATGACGCTTTGTAGTCGGTTGCGAACATCAACACAAACGGATCATCATAATTATTTGTTTTAATTTGATCTTTGTTTTTTATTTTTTTGGTATTTATATTAATTTGAGATTGACATGACAGAAATATTTTCATCTTTGTACGGTCAGAATGACGCACAGGGCCCCCCCGGATCCTCGGCTCTTGGCTTTGGTCCGGGGAAGCCACCACCGCCTCCAACGCAGAATCAAGTCTCGATGTCCGTACAGATTCCACACCAGCTCGGGGATGAAGGGCCTGCGTTACGGAAGCCCGGAGCCATGAACGAACCATTCTATTTACTAAGAGAAATACCCGGTATGTGTCTCACATGGTGGATTTCTAGACATAGGCCTTGTTGGTAAATTAAATATTGCTTTGATATTCGCTAGTGATGTAGCCAGCCAACTTTAAAATCCCAGCTAACTGAAAGTTAGCACGCTAGCTGTTCACTATTTTTGTTTTATAATGTAGTTGTCGAATAACCTATGCTTGTTATTGTCTTTCCGTGAAACTTGTGGAAAATTGTTCCACTGTACGAGATGGCTAATTTTGGTGCTCAATAGCACTGTCTCCTGATGTCTCGCTTGCGTTGCCATCGTGAAATTACTGTGGCTGTCCTGTGCATTGATGCCGAGTGGCGATCGGTGTCTTGTGTTTTCACTGACGGTTTACGCTCACGTTTAAGTTGAGTCTAGCCACAAATCGGTGCAATGTTTGTTATGTATAACCCTTCATTATTTAACCAATAGTTAGCTAGCCTCTCCTTTGTCCTGTACCGCTTTGTTGAGCCTCGAGGATCTCGAAGTGTCCCATTTTTAGCTATGCCGGTGGCGTCATTGCTCCGGATCAAAGTCACTCATCTAACCACACAAAATGTGTGTTGCATGTATTTACAGTTATTCCTTGTTGATCTTTACTACTGTACTGCTGTGTATTACTTTACTGGTATGGCTCCACATTGTGAAATATTCCCACGGTAAGCAGTTTAAAACATTCTAAAACAATCCATTAATGCAAGTTAAATTTGTTGTTGTTCGTTAACGTTTTTATTACGGTAGGGACATTTTATAAGTTTGTCACAGTGTAACCGATTGTGTATCCCTGTCTCTCTCCCCCCCCCCCCTCGCAGTGGGAAATGAGCTGACGGGAAACACCAACCTGATCACCCACTACAGCTTGGAGCATGCTTACAACAAGTTCTGTGGCAAGAAAGTCAAGGAGAAACTCAGCAGCTTTCTACCAGAGCTACCAGGTGAACACTCTAACCCAACACTGTCCCTGTACCACGCACTAACCCAGCACACTGACCCAACATTGTCCTTGTACCACACACTAACCCAGCACACGGACCCAGCACTACCCCTGTACCACACACTAAGCCAAAACACTGACCCAACACTGTCCCTGTACCACACACTAACCCAACACACTGACCCAACATTGTCCCTGTACCACAGTCTGACTCAACACTGACCCAAAACTATCCCTATACCTTGCTCTAGTCTGCACATGATGATTGTGTTGCCATGGCAGCTTCTGCGGTGTCATCAGCATGGCCTTTTCCTTGTCCCTGGTAGGGATGATTGACAGCCCGGGGTCCCAGGACGGCAGTGCCCTGCGCTCGCTCATAGAGAAGCCGCCGGTGTGTGGGAACTCCTTCAGCCCGCTGACCGGAGCCCTGCTGACCGGCTTCAGGCTGCACACCGGCCCGGTACGGCCCTGACCGGCACAGCCAAACCCTACCGCAAACCCCCCCGCAAACCCCGCCCCTTCTGCCTGCAAAACCCCGCCCCTTCAGCCTGTCAAACCCTGCCCCTTCACCCCTTCAGCATGCCAAACCCCACCCCTTCAGCCAGCTAAACCCCACCTCTTTAGCATAGCAAACCCCACCCCTTCAGCATGCCAAACCCCACCCCTTCAGCCAGCTAAACCCCACCCCTTTAGCATGCCAAACCCTGCCCCTTCATCCCTTCAGCATGCCAAACCCCACCCCTTCAGCCAGCCAAACCCCACCCCTTCAGCATGCCAAACCCCACCCCTTCAGCCAGATAAACCCCACCCCTTTAGCATGCCAAACCCTGCCCCTTCATCCCTTCAGCATGCCAAACCCCACCCCTTCAGCCAGCCAAACCCCGCCCCTTCAGCCTGCCAAACCCCACCCTTTAGCATGGTAAACCCCGCCCCTTCAGCCTGCCAAACCCTGCCCCTTCAGTCTGCTAAAGCAATATCCAGCATCAACGTTTCTTTTAAAATTGTCAATAATCTGGAGAATTTTGGCGTCTAAAGGATTCATTTTAATTATTTTTTTTGAGCTGTAGGTAAAGCATGATGTTCTTTTCGTGTTTCATCCTGCTGTAAGGGGGCAGCCCCACACATGCTGTTTGGGTGGGGGGGGGGGGGGCAATCACCAGCTGCTTCTGATTGATCAGCATTTAGTTTATCTGAGTTTATTACATTATCTCAGCTTGTAGCAGCTCTGTCACCAGGCCTGTTGTCAGGCAATGCTGGCCAGCTCCATGTAGCATCAGGATCATACTCAGCTGTGCCAGTTTAGCAGCAGAATCATACTCAGCTGTGCCAGTTAAGCAGCTGAATCATACTCAGCTGTGCCAGTTTAGCAGCAGAATCATACTCAGCTGTGCCAGTTTAGCAGCAGAATCATACTCAGCTGTGTCAGTTACAGACTAAAGTCTGCAGTGTATGTCAGTTTGCTAATGTGTGTGTGTGTGTGTGTGTGTGTGTCTGTGTGTCTGTGTGTGTCTGTCTGTGTTGTAGCTGCCAGAACCGGACAGACTGATGCACATCCAGCCCCCCAAGAAGAAGAGCAAACACAAACACCGCCACCACAGACCTCAGGACCCCATTCCCCCAGGTAACGCAGACACACACCTGTAATGTGTGTTTCACAATACGCTCTGCAGTGTACCCCTGTCTATACTCCCATAATCCTTCAGTGTACCTCAGTCAATATTTCCACAATCCCTCAGTGTACCCCAGTCGATACTCCCACAAAGCCCAAACAAACTGCCACTAAACTGTGACACAAACATCTCTCTCTCTTTATTCTCTCTTTCTTCCCTTCCTACAGAGACCCCATCTGATTCAGACCACAAGAAGAAGAAGAAAAAGAAGGATGATGATCCTGACCGCAAGAAGAAGAAAAAGGACAAGAAAAAGAAAAAGGTGAGAGATGAAATATGAGAGAGGTTTGTGTATATGGAGAGCTGTACCATAATCTCAGTAGTGTGTACATGTGGAACTCTATGGTAATCCTAATGGAGTGTATATGTAAAGCTCTATGGTAATCTGGGTAGAGTGTTTATGTAGAGCTCTCTGGTAGTCTCAGTTGAATGTATATGTGGAGCTCTATGGTAGTCTCAGTTGAATGTATATGTGGAGCTCTATGGTAGTCTCAGTTGAGTGTATATGTAGAGCTCTATGGTAGTCTCAGTTGAGTGTATATGTAGAGCTCTATGGTAGTCTCAGTAGAATATGTATTGTTGTCTTTGTTTGGGGTGGTTTAATGCTAATTAGGGACAGAAGCCCCACACTGGGTCAGTTGGGTCAGTTACACAGAGGTCCCCAGTCACAGAGCTGAATGTATGTGTGTATTGTGCAGTATTGGCCTTTCAGTTCAGCCAGTTCTGCACGTTGTCTCAACTCACAATTGAGCTGTGGAAGAATGTCCACCGGCCTCCTCTGTGAGGGGATCTTTGCTTTTCTGGCCCTGGTGTTTGTTATATGAGCACTGAGGACACGTCTGATGACTGATCTGTCCCTTTCAATCCCTCTCACACAGAATCGCCACAGCCCTGATCACCCTGGTCTGACTGGATCCCAGCCCAACAGCAGCAACAGCCTCAGATAGACTGGGAGAGAGAGAGTGAGCGTGAGAGAAAGAGAGTGAGCGTGAGAGGGAGCAATAGAGAGGGAAGGAGCGTGAGAGAGGGAGAGCGAGCATGAGAGAGTGTGTGAGTGAGAGACTTGCATCAAACAGTCCTGGGTTAATTACGTATGTGAAATACTTCCTGTTCAGATGCTGGCAAAGGTTTAAAACACCTGCGCGTCTGTAAGCATTTTCATCAAATCATGTTGCTAAAACTGCGTGCATATGTAAGAAGAATTTTGCTCTGAATATTCGTGGTAATAATTTATTTTCCTCAGTAGAAGGGAGAGTTTTATTGGTGTCTAAAGTATTTCATGTGATGATTTGACTCAGGTCTGACATGGAGCAGGTGGGGAGACTGACACACACTCTCCTGTTGTTCATAAAAGCATAAAAAGACTTCCTTTTAATCTACTCAGAAAAAGCGAGAGCACGCAGCTTTGAGTTGTAGAAGACCCTGTGCCATCACATTACTTTGACTTATGAAGTGCGCATTAAGCTACAAGATACATATTTATGTTTGTTTTTTTCTAATTCTACATTTTTCAAAATGCTTTTGATGTATGTCGTTCCTAAAAAGGGGAGCTGAAGGTGTGTCATGGCCTCTCTGTCATTTATGGACATTCGCTTCCGGTCGGGAGCCCGATAAAGGTTTCATTAAAATATAATTTACTATACTGTTTACGTAAGTGTTTTGGTTTTGACCATACAACCTAAACAAAATTCTCCTTTACTGAGTAGCATAAGAATTTGGTCATTTGGTCACTTTCCGGATTAAACAGAAAACACATTTAAAATCTCATTTTAACAGAATGTGTAATGTTGTAGTATTTGTTTTCTTTGGTTCTTTATATATATGCACCTAGTAAACCTGATGACTTTGATTGTACAGGGTCTTTAAATGACTTTATGGGGTGTGTGGTTGATGAGCTGTGCTGGTTTGTCATTGGTGGATTTGGGAGGAAGTGGGAGGAGTATTGGAGCGACTGCGTACGCACTGGACTGTCACAATAAACTTTTGTTACCTGTTTAGGCAGCGAGTCTCCTCTTCTGTTACCTGTGTAAGCAGCGAGTCTCCTCTTCTGTTACCTGTGAGAAACACAGAGCTGTGGTATGAGAGAGAGGCGGAGAGAGGTGGGGGCTGAATTCTTCTTTCCCCCCATTGCGCTGGAGGAGTTGCTGTATTTCCCAGAACCTGTGCAGCACAGGTACCTGTGTAACGCAGGCCAGACTGTGGTCAGGGTGTGCTGGGTAGCGCCGTGTAGCTCTGTAAAACTGTGGTGTAGCTCTCTGTGTACAGCTTCATGCTGTGCTCCATGGTAGCCCAACACAACCCTACACACCCTGATGCTAAGCCATACATGAGTCTGAATCAGCCAGTTCAACAGAGCATTCCACTGTCATCTCTGCTGACTCCGTGTCCAGCATTAGAGCTCTGGGCATAAGTAGTGATTTAGGTTGAGTTGCTTTACAGCAACCACTTAGCAATATTTATATAAACGTCATTTATAAGATAATTCATGTTACAGTCCCGTGATTGTGAAATGAAATAACTCAAGATCTCTGCAGTGTGTGTATAGTAGTACAACACCTGGTCACAAAACACACATCATGGAGGACATTCTTAAAACTGAACAAATTAAAAATAACACACAAGGCACAAAGGTGTTAATTTATTCCTTCTCCCCTATTGAAAAGATGGACACACATCTTCACAAAGCCAAGCAGTGCAAAACAACACAACCACACATTACAGTACTTCAATCAAAGGCTATGTACAGCTAGCAGCTCATGGCTGGAATTGATCTCTGAAATTTTACAGTCCAAGTTTTTCTGTTGTAACAGAGTGACAGCGCCCTCCCCAATCACAAGACCACTGAGGGAACTGCAGCTCACTATGAACAGTGACTAATGCTACCATAAATTCACAAATCCTTAATGCTTACAGTACATACATTTTTCATGGGACTCATTTATGCAGCACAGGTTGAAACTTTTAAAAACTACATACCCAGCAGGGTTTTTCAGCTCTCAGAATGATACTTTTTATGCTTTCGGTTTTACAACGCTGGGTGTTGTAGTTCTTAAATTCAATAACTTCCTGCAGTCCAAAAAAAATCACACAGATACACAATCATCCTAAAAGAGTGCAGCTCTTACGAGCCACTAGTACATCATTGTAGGACCCAAGATAATCATGGGAACTGTAGTTTGTAAAAGATAAACATACCCTTAACATTAATGAACATGTCCACAATATGATCCACAAACACCCAAACCATTTTAATTGGTATTGTCTCAGTGACTCAGCCTTTGATTTTAAGGCACCGAGTAATGGAGTAATGGACAAACTACAGAACAAACAGCCCCTGGCATCCCCCAAATGCTCAATATGCAATGTTTTCTATTCTGCCATTGCTTTAAAATATTAAGATAATTTCAACACAAAAATGTAGTTTGTTACATTGGTGACGTAATGCAAGAGATATTATTCAGTGACTGATGAATAAGTTGCTGACCGTGATCTTTAGTTTAATGGCCAAACCTGTGATGCAGTTTAAAAACACTCGTACAAAAGCACCTTCATGGACAGCACCAGGGGGGACACGACAGCTTCAGCTGCAATCCAAGCTGTGACTAACACTCCACATCACAATGCACGACAAATAAAAACATGGACAAACAGACAGAGAGACAAATGGACAGGTTTCCCATATGTTCTAGTTCTAGTACTGTGAGCGGCATTTAGGGAGGTAGTTTAATGCTTAAATCAGCCCGTTGGTTAGCTGGATCCTACCGGATCTGCTTTAACTGGTGCTCTCCTAAAGGCTTGTGAGGGGAACCTGCTTAAAAGTGAGAAGGCGTTCGGGCCATGCTGGTGAAACAGCATGTAGTGCTCCATCTGGGACAGGAGGCACGCCTTTCTCTGTTTTGGTCAGTGGCAGGATGACTTCAGTTCGTGCATTTCATTTGACTGTCAATTATTTTTTTAGATACAATCTATTTCACCATGTGAGTTTACTTGAAGTGCAAGAGCATGACTGAAGTTTTCAGTACCACTGTTTAAAAACTGGTCACATTCGGTTTCACCACAGTCAGTTTGAACCGGTTACATTCGGTTTCACCACAGTCAGTTTGAACCGGTCACATTTGGTTTCACCACAGTCAGTTTTATCCGGTCACATTTGGTTTCACCACAGTCAGTTTGATCCGGTCACATTCGGTTTCACCACAGTCAGTTTGAACCGGTCACATTCGGTTTCACCACAGTCAGTTTGAACCGGTTACATTCGGTTTCACCACAGTCAGTTTGAACCGGTTTGAACTGGCTGTAACGGGAAAAGACTGAGAATTCTGAGAATTATTCACTCAAACATTGACAGTAACAACAAAAACTTCCTCTGAGGTGCAGAGGACTAAACTGTATTTGCGCGTGGTGGGTGTATGTTTTTGCATACACATGAGTAAAGAAACAATTATATGAGCTTATAACACAAGTGAATTATTTTGGATTTTGGTTTTAAATAAAGTAATCAAAATACATTTCTGATCAAGTTCCATTATAATTGAAGAGAAAAATCCATATTATTATTTACAGATTCATATTTTTTCCTCTAGTCCTAAGCTTCATGTGCAAGGTGGCCGTTGCTATGGTGTATTGGGTCATTACGCTCTGATTGGCTGAAAGCTTCTGCTTCACGTTCCCTCTTCTGCCGGCGGAGGTTCCGTCGATGATAGAGCAGGTATCCAGGCAACAAGAACCCAGCCAATGATAAAATGAGCAGCCCCAGGTTTATCTGTTGATTGGAGAAAAGTGTTTAAAAGAATTAGTCTGCCACTGTTGATTGGAAGAGAGACTTTATTATAGTTAGTCTGTCAGTATATGTCTGTGAGGAAGCCAGTGTGTGTCACTGCATGTGTCAGTATGTGTCAGTCAGTAAGTATGTGTGTCTGTGCAACAGTACATGTATCAGTGAGTCAGTGTGTCAGTATGTGCGTCAGTGTGTCATTGTGTCAGATAGTGTGTCAGTACATGTGTCAGTGCATCAGTACATGTGTCAGCGTGCCAGTGGTCAGACAGTGTGTCAGTGCAGTGTGGCAGGTTTTTGTTTCCACCAATTACACTGGCTAAATGAGGTCACTGGTTGGTTCACCGGTTCGCTCGTTAAATAGATCTTGGTAAAACATTTCATATAGGGACACAAAAGCTGTCATTCATGCGCTTATGAAGAAATGTGGGGTAAATATTAGCGCTAATTAAGTAATTAAGGCCAAATTCTGAAAACCAGAAACACACACGGCCCTCATCGGCCACCTCTGGTCCCCCACCCATCATTAGGACAGGATTAAATCTACTGGAGGACAACTCATCAATATGGATAATTAAAACATAAAAAAATATAAAAGATGACGTTTACTGTATTTATTAGTGAAAAGACAGTCGATGTGTATGCGTGTGTGTGTGTGTGTGTGTGTGTTTGTGGGTGTACGTGTGAGTGAGTGTGTGTTTGTTTGGTGTATGTATGTGTGTGCGTGTGTTTGTGCACTGACGTGTAGTTCCTCTCATACCCAGTAGGGGTCTCCCTTCAGGGGTCCCACCATCAGTATGAAGAGGGGCTGCTGGACAAGGGCGAAGAGGGCGCTGATCATGGACTGCAGCCCGGTCAGCGTCCCAAAATGGTTGGAAGGGTACCTGAGATTCACACTGACGTTACTGCAGCCACACCACTGCAGAACATGCTAATGTTAGCCATGCCACACCACACCACAGCCAAGCAGGCTAATGTTAGCCATGTCACACCACAGCCAAACAGGCTAATGTTAGCCACACCACACCACAGCCAAACAGACTAATGCTAGACATGCCCACCACAGCCAAGCATGCTAATGCTAGACATGCCCACCACAGCCAAGCATGCTAATGTTAGCCATGTCACACTACAGCCAAGCATGCTAATGTTAGCCATGCCACACCACAGCCAAACATGCTGTTAGCCATGCCACACCACAGCCCAACATGCTAATATTAGCCATGCCACACCACAGCCCAACATGCTAATGTTAGCCATGCCACACCACAGCCAAGCATGCTAATATTAGCCACGCTCACCACAGCCAAACAGGCTAATGCTAGCCATGCCACACCACAGCCAAACATGCTAATTTAGTCATGCCACACCACAGCCAAACATGCGAATTTAGCCATGCCACACCACAGCCAAACATGCTAATATGAGCCATGCCACACCACAGCCAAGCATGCTAATGTTAGCCATGCCACACCACAGCCAAGCATGCTAATGTTAGCCATGCCACACCACAGCCAAACATGCTAATGTTAGCCATGCCACACCACAGCCAAACATGCTAATGTTAGCCATGCCACACCACAGCCCAACATGCTAATATTAGCCATGCCCACCACAGCCAAACATGCTAATGTTAGCCATGCCACACCACAGCCAAGCAGGCTAATGTCAGCCACACCACACCAAAGCCAAGCATCAAATGAATAGCTAAACAGTGGGCTCCAAGCAGGTGAGTTTAGAGGTATCTGTGAAGCTGTGGCCCTCAGGTGAACCAGGAGGACTCTGGGTACTTACACAGCAGCGTACAGACCCCCACAACAGGAGTGAATGAACCCCCTCACCATGGTGTGCAGGATGAAGGAGATAACCTAGAGAGGGAGCGAGAGGGACGGAGTGAGAGAGAGAGTGAGAGAGAGAGCGAAAGCCGTCCCTATAAACTGCAGCTTAATTGGCTAGATAGCTTGAGGCATTATGAGAGTATTTCCTCAACTGTATAGGTAAACAGAATTTCCTTATCTGTAGAGGTAGACAATGTTTCCTCACCTATACAGGTAATGTTATCTCACCTGTATATGAAGGTGGAAGTGATCTGGTGGGTAGTGTACAGGTTGGTAGCACTGTTGTACCTGTATAGGAAGGTTGTCGATGAGGGAGATGATTCCGAAGATGACCAGGAGAAGGTTGGTGAAGATGAAGGCTCGTATGGCATTGGTGAGCTTCTGGACCTTTTTGTCTCTCTTAGGGGGAAGTGGGCAGCTGAAGGGGCCAATACACAAATCAGGTACACATCAGCCAAACAGCACCAGTATACACCATACACATCAGTCAAACAGCACCAGTATACACCATACACATCAGCAAAGCAGCACCAGTATACACCATACACATCAGCCAAGCAGCACCATTATATACCATACACATCAGCCAAACAGCACCACTATACACCATACACATCTGCCAAGCAGCACCAGTATACACCATACACATCAGACACACAGCACCAGTATACACCATACACATCAGCCAAACAGCACCAGTATAAACCATGCACATCAGCATAGCAGCACCAGTATACACCATACACATCAGCCAAACAGCACCCAGTATACACCATACACATCAGCCAAACAGCACCAATATACACCATACACATCAGCCAAGCAACACCAGTATACACCATACACATCAGACAAACAGCACCAGTATACACCATGCGCACCAGCATAGCAGCACCAGTATACACCATACACATCAGCCAAGCAACACCAGTATACACCATACAGATCAGCCAAACAGCACCAGTATACACGCTGAGATAACAAATAAGAACCACGTCTCTCTCTCCCACTCTCGCTCTGTTTTTTTCACACACACATCCTCCTTTCTCTCTCACACACACAAACACACACCCTTCTCTCTCTCTCCCTCTCACACACATACACCCTTGTCTCTCTCTCTCACCTCTTCTCTCCCTCCATCCCTTGGCTCTTATCCTCCTCACACTCCTTCATTTTCCAGTCCATGATGTATCCGATGAGGGGGCAGGTGACCAGGCACAGCAGCTGCAGCGTGCCGAAGATCGAGGAGTAGAACCCCACTACCAAAACAATGACATCACAATCACAACCCAGGACAAGTAGAACCCCACTATCACAACAATGACATCACAATCACACACCACGACCAGTAGAACCCCACTATCACAAAAATGACATCACAATCACACACCAGGACCAGTAGAACCCCACTATCACAACAATGACATCACAATCACACACCAGGACCAGCAGAACCCCACTACCACAAAAATGACATCACAATCACACACCAGGACCAGTAGAACCCCACTACCACAACAATGACATCACAATCACACACCAACACACACATTACAGCATGATCAAAACTGAGACAAAGAATCTGCACACACACGCACGCAACCACGCACACAGTTACGAGCATCAGGCATGCCTGTTGTTTTGTGACATCATGATCAGGTGAGCTGGTGGTGGCTTACCTGAATCATGCTAAGCTGGCCTTGGTGAAAGGTGGTGTGTTTGTTTGGGCTGCACTGGCATCCAATACTTGCATTATGCTTCATATTTGCAAATGTGTAATGTTTAGTGCATTCCTTCTCTTGTGTGTATAGTGTTCTTGTTTATAAGCCAGGCATATTGAATAGCAGCGGGGCCATTTTTCAGATTTTGGTGATGAGTGACTCCTGCTCAGGCCTCATTTCATACCCGTTTTATTTAATTTGTTGGCCCACTAGTCTACATAGGGATGATTTGGGTTGTGTTTTTGTTTTTGAGCAAGGAGAATCGTTTTTTTGTAGAATCGTTTTTGTACAAATAAGAAAATAAAAGCAGAGGAACATCTATGTCCGTAAATAAACGTGGTGGTATGTCGATATGTCCACCAAAACAGTCGGTTAGATGTCTTGAAACTGCCTGTTGTTATCACAAAGCTTGTTCAGACCATAACACACACACACACACATACACACACACACACACACCTTCATACCTTGCTCTTCTGCAGCCAGTACCAACTCTTCAGAAGCTGAAAGAAATTCATGAAAATTCACAGCCCAGAAAAACGACAACCATAGACATCCTGATAAAAACATTAAAGTGTCTCTGCACCATGACCATGGCAACAACCATAGACATCCTAATAAAAACATTAAAGCATCTCTGGACTATGACCATGACAACAACCACAGACATCCCGTCTCAGCTTATATGTGTCAGACATTTGTGCCAAAATCATGTTAATTACAGTCTGTAGCCAAATTTGTACATTCGTTTGTATTAATTATGGTTTACAAATATAATTACTTCAGACATAAAAGTGATTCTAAAGTGTGTTTGTCTGGCCATCTGTGTGCAGGGTATGTACTAGACTGTGCTGGAGTTGGCTGTGTAGAACTCACGGTTGGGGTCACCGTGGGTTACCAGGAACTCCAGCATATTGTTCATGGCACCCATGAAGAATATGAGGCGGATCTGCGTCATCGCCATGGTGATGAGACTCCATAGGAAGATGGGGGAGCACACAGACCTGCGGAATGGGACGCTACCTGAAGGGGGGGGGGGGGGGGTCAATGTTTATTAATCTGGGAGGGGGGGTATATTTGGGTGTGTGTGCGTGTGTGTGTATTTATGTGATATACTGTATATGTATACGCTCTGAATCCTGGGTATGTTTGTGTGTGTGCATTTGAAATATGTATATATATATATATAAATATATATATATATAAAGGAGTGCATGCTGCGAAAGTTTGAGTGTGTTCACCCTGGTGTGTGTGTGTGTGTATGCATGTGCGTGTGTGTGTGTTCACTCTGCATGTTGTGTGTGTGTGTGTGTGTGTGTGTGTGGTCACTCTGCATGCTGTGTGTGTGTGTGTGTGTGTGTTCACTCTGCATGCTGTGTGTGTATGTGTGTGTGTGTGTGTTCACTCTGCATGCTGTGTGTGTGTGTGTGTGTGTGTGTGTGTCTACATCTGTACTCACTCTGTGAGTTAGTGGCTGTGTTGGGGCCAATCAGCTCGGAGGATGTGTCCATGTGACGGGGTGTCTGACTAAGGCGCTGTCCCACCACAGTCATGTGACTGTAGAAGCGGTCTCCGGTCACACTGTGGTCCAAAACCAGCCCGCTCAGCTTCATCTTCTTCCTGAAATACAGACACTCCTTTGAAGCTCATGCAACACTGCTCCGGTAATTGCTCTAGTAATCTTGCGCGAGTGCTAGCATTATAGCTGTGCAACTCCATTACATTGCATTCAGGCTCTGCTAGCACTATCATGGCTCATTTTAATGTGCTAGCACTACAGTCCTGTAGTAAAGTTATGTTAGCATCGTGTTCACATTAGGCTAATGTCACAATAACATTGTGCTAGCATCATAGTAGCATGCCACTGCTGTAGTACGGTCATGCTGTGCTAATGCTGAGGGGTGTTGTGCCAGTGTTATAGCATTGCTGCGCTAGCCGTACTGCAATGTTGCAGTAGCGTCACAGTAATGTTGTAGGAGCGTTACAGCAGTGTTGTGCCAGTGTTAGACTGACGTGTAGGTGATTTCCTCGGGAGCGGGGAAGGCCTCCACCGGCCAGTTGAGGAAGCAGTTGAGGAAGACGAGGCACGCCAGCCCCGCCCACACCCACATGATGACCCGGAAGGACACGCCCGCATCGTAAATGAGCTGCATGATTGGTGGAGACCGGGGGACAGAGAGAGAGAGGGGTGGTGAGCGGTAGGGGTTGGACTGTACAAACAGTATCAGTACTGAGCACAGTAAGCAGTGTTCAGGTCCGTAGTGTGAGCTCATCAGTATTGGTACCGAGCACAGTAAGCAGTGTTCAGGTCCGTAGTGTGAGCTCATCAGTATTGGTACCGAGCACAGTAAGCAGTGTTCAGGTCCGTAGTGTGAGCTCATCAGTATTGGTACCGAGCACAGTAAGCAGTGTTCAGGTCCGTAGTGTGAGCTCATCAGTATTGGTACCGAGCACAGTAAGCAGTGTTCAGGTCCGTAGTGTGAGCTCATCAGTATTGGTACCGAGCACAGTAAGCAGTGTTCAGGTCCGTAGTGTGAGCTCATCAGTATTGGTACCGAGCACAGTAAGCAGTGTTCAGGTCCGTAGTGTGAGCTCATCAGTATTGGTACCGAGCACAGTAAGCAGTGTTCAGGTCCGTAGTGTGAGCTCATCAGTATTGGTACCGAGCACAGTAAGCAGTGTTCAGGTCCGTAGTGTGAGCTCATCAGTATTGGTACCGAGCACAGTAAGCAGTGTTCAGGGCCGTAGTGCAAGCTTGTCAGTATCAGTACTGTGTGCAGTAGGTGGTGTTCAGGCAGTGTTCAGATGGCGTTCAGGTCCGTACCTTCACTCCAGGGAAGGTCACTGCTGACGAGGCATAAGAGCCGATCATGATGGACATGATGGTGGAGCGAATGTTTCCAAACATGTTGGGTAACTGGGCGGGAGAGAGAGAGATAAATGAGATGCTCAGTAACTGGGGGGGGGGGGGGGTGGGGGGGCAGAGCATAAGATGTGTTCATTTAACGGTGTGCATGCGTGGGGGGGGGGGGGGGGTCTGTTCTGAGGAGGAAGGACACCTGATGGACTGAGTCAGAAGTAACTCCACTTCCCATTTCCCTATGATGCAGTGACACCAAAGTCTCCAGCAGAGGGCACCAAGGAGAGGTTTGTGGCATTTCAAGGCAGAGCTTAATCACTCACCTAAGGTGGACTCAGCCAATCTATCTAACTTGGGCACAACCAATCGGCATGCCCACACAAACACACAACAAAGTGTGACATAATGTCATGCAAAACATCACAGCTCAACACAAAACACACACCGATCCAGGCCAGTCTCCCTCATATTTCTGTGTATGTGTGTGTGTGTGTGTCTGTCTCTTCGTCCACAACCTGTGCGTATGTGTACCCATGTGCATGTATACGTATGCGTGTGTGCGCGTACATGCGTGCATATGTGTGTGTGTGCATATATATTCACGTGTGTGTCTGCTCTTGTGTGTCGTGCGTGCATGTGTACGTATGTATGTTTGTGCATATATGTATATCTATACATATATACCCGTTTGTGCATGTCTGTGCTTGTGTGTGCATATACAGTATATACCACGTGTCCTTGCTGTGGCAGTCATAACGCTGTGCTTCCTCAGGGGGCTGTGCTTTGACCAGTATCCTTCCTCTCAAGTTTATTTAAGGACAGAACACTCCCTCCTACACAAACACATTCTCTCACTTTCTCCGTTTCCCTCCCTCTCTCTCTTTCTCCTCCCTCTCTTTCTTACGTCCTCTGTCTTTCTGATCCTTTCGTTCTCTGTCTCCCTCCCTCTCTCTGTTCGTTCCGTCCTTGTGGAAGGAAACAGAGTGTGCAGACCCATCCGTACGGGCAGGAGGGGGGTTGGTGCTGAAGGACAGGGAGAGCAGGGAGAGCTCTGTGCTGGAGCAAAGAGCAGCTGCCACAGCACACGCTGGACTGGCCTGCTGGCCTGCTGGCCTGTGACCATGACTAGCATGGCTCAGGAGGAAACCGCCCCCACTCTGAAAGAGGGGTGATCGTTTGGCAGGAGATCCAGTGAGCACAGCAACCCAAGTTGCTGATGTTTCCCAAGCATCATTGGGGACATCATGATGTATCTCCTAGGGTTAGGCTTAGGGTTAGGGTTACAGAAGGGAAACGGTGTATGGAAGCATACACTCCAGGACCTCCTTTTTCTCTGAGGAAAAACAGGAAACCAGCTGCAGATCAGGGGAGAGAAAGTACAGACAGTACAGACACACCGGCAGTACAGACATACAGACAGTACAGACACACAGCCAGTACAGACATACAGGCAGCACAGACATACAGACAGTCCTGACACACAGGCAGTACAGACACACAGGTAGACAGGCAGACAGACACACAGGCACACAGACCCACAGGTAGTATTGAAATACAGGCAGTACAGTCATACAGGCAGTACAGACATACAGGCAGGCAGAAAAGCCAGACAGACAGGAAAGAGATATTTCTGGTGTATCTCATTTAAAATTTTTAAAAGTTTCAATAGAAAGTCACTAATGCATCTCAAAATGAAAGTCTTTATCTGGACTTGACAAGCACTAAATAGGTAAATGTCTCTATGAGCCAGATGCGGCCATTTAAACAGGTGTAAATGAGCCGGGCCAATCAGAGCGTTCCCCTGAGTTCCCCCACCTCTGAGCCACCCCACAGAAGGGGAGAAGCCGGGTGAACGGGGTGGGGGGGGGGGGGGGGGGGGTTAGGTGTGTGTCCTTTCCCGTTTTGGGTAGAGATTGGAGGAGGGGCCGAAGGGAGGGTGTGTAGGCAGGGTTGGCTTGTGATTGGTGGAGGGTAGGGTGCCAGCATTTCTATCCTGGAACCCACATGTAGTGCTTTCCACTGGCTGTGCTGCCAAAATACACTGGCATTCACAAGCTAATGCACGCACGCACACGCACACAAACACACACACACACGCACACACATACACACGCACGCACACAAACACACACACACGCACACACACACGCGCACACACCACACACACACGCACACACATACACACGCACACACACGCGCACACACCACACACACACAGGCACACACACGCACACACACACACACACACACACACACACACACGCGCACACACCACACATGCACACACACACACACCACACATGCACACACGCACGCACACATATTCTGGAGGGCAGACTTTAAGAGGTGTAGTATTTGCACTGCTGGTCTTCTCCCCTAATAGTCCTCAAAACGGTACCACACGGCATGCTTCATTAAGCCCCTCCCCTTAGCCTGAATCACTGAAGGACATGCCCACCTCCCAGCCAATCACGTCCCCTACCTTTCATCACATTCTGTATTATCAGGAAATGTTCCACTTCACTAATCTGTTTGTTAGATTCCCGAGTCTAGAGCACCTGGACGCTGTAGTTTGTGGATCGGTGTCCTGCAGTTTGATTGGTCTGAGCAGGTCTTAGTCATGCTCAGTAGAGTACTCTGTTCCAACTGGAGGCTCTCCACCATGAGGCCATGGGGATTCATCAAAAGTTGTAAATGGCCATTGGTATATTAGCAAAGTGCTTCCCCATAAGTTGGGCTATGTCTCACAAATCAATGGGCTGGTCAGGCTCATAGTGCTGTAAGGTTATGAGCAGCCTGGTCAGGCTCATAGTGCTGTAAGGTTATGAGCAGACTGGTCAGACTCATAGTGCTGTAAGGTTATGAGCAGCCTGGTCAGGCTCATAGTGCTGTAAGGTTATGAGCAGCCTGGTCAGGCTCATAGTGCTCTAAGGTTATGAGCAGCCAGGTCAGGCTCATAGTGCTCGAAGGTTATGAGCAGCCTGGTCAGGCTCATAGTGCTGTAAGGTTATGAGCAGCCTGGTCAGGCTCATAGTGCTGTCAGGTTATGAGCAGGTTGGTCAGGCTCATAGTGCTGTCAGGTTATGAGCAGCCTGGTCAGGCTCATAGTGCTGTCAGGTTATGAGCAGGCTGGTCAGGCTCATAGTGCTCTAAGGTTATGAGCAGCCTGGTCAGGCTCATAGTGCTGTCAGGTTATGAGCAGCCTGGGCAGGCTCATAGTGCTGTAAAGTTATGAGCAGGCTGGTCAGGCTCATAGTGCTCTAAGGTTATGGGCAGGCTGGTCAGGCTCATAGTGCTCTAAGGTTATGAGCAGCCTGGTCAGGCTCATAGTGCTGTAAGGTTATGAGCAGCCTGGTCAGGCTCATAGTGCTGTCAGGTTATGAGCAGGCTGGTCAGGCTCATAGTGCTCGAAGGTTATGAGCAGCCTGGTCAGGCTCATAGTGCTGTCAGGTTATGAGCAGCCTGGTCAGGCTCATAGTGCTGTCAGGTTATGAGCAGGTTGGTCAGGCTCATAGTGCTGTAAGGTTATGAGCAGCCTGGTCAGGCTCATAGTGCTCTAAGGTTATGAGCAGCCAGGTCAGGCTCATAGTGCTCGAAGGTTATGAGCAGCCTGGTCAGGCTCATAGTGCTGTAAGGTTATGAGCAGCCTGGTCAGGCTCATAGTGCTGTCAGGTTATGAGCAGGTTGGTCAGGCTCATAGTGCTGTCAGGTTATGAGCAGCCTGGTCAGGCTCATAGTGCTGTCAGGTTATGAGCAGGCTGGTCAGGCTCATAGTGCTCTAAGGTTATGAGCAGCCTGGTCAGGCTCATAGTGCTGTCAGGTTATGAGCAGCCTGGGCAGGCTCATAGTGCTGTAAAGTTATGAGCAGGCTGGTCAGGCTCATAGTGCTGTAAGGCTATGAGCAGCCTGGTCAGGCTCATAGTGCTGTAAGGTTATGAGCAGCCTGGTCAGGCTCATAGTGCTGTCAGGTTATGAGCAGGCTGGTCAGGCTCATAGTGCTCGAAGGTTATGAGCAGCCTGGTCAGGCTCATAGTGCTGTAAGGTTATGAGCAGCCTGGTCAGGCTCATAGTGCTGTCAGGTTATGAGCAGCCTGGTCAGGCTCATAGGGCTGTCAGGTTATGAGCAGGCTGGTCAGGCTCATAGTGCTCTAAGGTTATGAGCAGCCTGGTCAGGCTCATAGTGCTGTCAGGTTATGAGCAGCCTGGGCAGGCTCATAGTGCTGTAAGGTTATGAGCAGGCTGGTCAGGCTCATAGTGCTGTAAGGCTATGAGCAGCCTGGTCAGGCTCATAGTGCTGTAAGGTTATGAGCAGCCTGACCAGGCTCATAGTGCTGTAAGGTTATGAGCAGGCTGGTCAGGCTCATAGTGCTGTAAGGTTATGAGCAGCCTGGTCAGGCTCATAGTGCTGTAAGGTAATGAGCAGGCTGGTCAGGCTCATAGTGCTGTCAGGTTATGTGTCAGAAAAGTGAGGCTGGTTTCCATTGAAGCTGCTGGCGAAGGTATTTTTAGAAAAACAGTTTGTTATCATGCCAAACTACACTTCTGTTCTTCTGACTGTTAATCTATTGGCAGAGATCCACAGCTAGTAGTAGCTTTTGCTGAAGAGCTTTATGAAAAGGCAAAGCTTACTGGTTAAATCATCCTCACACCGGCACCACCAGGCTCGGCAGTAAATAATATCCAGAGAGAACATTCTTAAGGCTGACGGAAAGAACATCTTTCTTTGTATATCCATCCATCCATTTTCTACACCAGCTCATCCTGGGCAGAGGTGAGAGGCAGGAATACACCCTGGACAGGCTGCTAGCGTACCGCAGGCCTTTCTTTGCATATTCAATGGAAAATCGTACTTATACCTTCATTTATTTTGGGAAATTTTCCAGATCTTTCCGAGGGCTGTGACGACTGCAGCTGCTCTGATTAGCTTTTACAGCGCACTGCCGGATTAAAATGCTTTCAGGGATTTTGACTGATTGCTGTTGACTGTGGCACCCCAGCCAGCGGCGTAAACGCACAGCAAGTTCAAACGTGAGCCGCGGGCCTTGGCGTTGAGTAACTGAGCACGTTAATGAAAGGCCTTTTCCGCAGGCTACTGCACACATAACAAGCGGATACACACTCAATAACCCACGGCCCAGAGACCCAGATTCCAAAGGCTCCCTGTCCTGCTGACCCTGCAAACTCCTCAAGAGAAGCAAGGGAATCTTTTCCCCAATATTACATTTTGTTTTTTGTTCTTTTCCCCTTTTTTCTGCCAGTGTGGAGGTTCCAAATATATATATATATATATATATATATACACACACACACACACACATATAAACACACTACTAAAATGATTGGATAGGCTTCCAATAATTTGTATAATTGTAATTAAAGCCAAAGGACACTATTTTGAGGAAAGTCGTGTCTAAGATCATTTTTGAGTAAAACTCATGTTCTTGCGTAATTCTAGGTAGAAATTGGGAAATGAATGTGAGGACAGTGTGAGTTAAAATGCCTTTGTTTGAGCAGCATGTTTAAAGAGTGTTCAGACAGTAAAAAGCCATGTTTGGGTTGGGAGAGCCTGGGCTGACAGGAGCGCTGAGTTCGCCCGTGCAGCTACGCTATCTGCTGCTCCTGACCGCTAATCACCCCGTCCATCGCCTCCCGCCGGATTGTCTGATTTCACCTTCCTGACCACACCCGACCAGACCGGACTGAACCGGACCTGACCTGACCAGACCAGACCCGACCAGACCGGACTGAACCGGACCTGACCAGACCAGACCAGACCAGACCAGACCCCAGACTGGACCAGACTGGCCCCTACCGGACCAAACCAGACTCGACTGGACCGGACCGGAACAGACCAGATCGGACCGGCCTGGACCAGACCAGACCAGACCACACCAGATCGGACTGGCCTAGACCAGACCGGACCAGACCAGACCAGACCAGACCAGATCGGACTGGCCTGGACCAGAGAATGTACAGGACGTAGATACAGCAATTTAATTGTAATAACCTTTGTTATTAATGGCTTGACTGTGTGTTCGTGTCTAAATGTATCTCAGCTTGAAAAGAGGCCCACAGGCTCTGTGGCAGAGTAAGAATTCGTGGCACGTACCCCACTGGCGTTTGAGTAAACAACTTCCATGACCGCTCCAGAGGGTGATCCTAAGTGGTGACATTGCCTTCCACAGAGAAACCAAAGAGGAGGGTCCACCAATTACAGGGTCCGTTGGTAATAAAGCAATAGAACAACAGCAGCGGTGATTGGAGGATACTTTCTGGTTACTTATTCATTCTCAGAGTGATCATGGAAGCAGGGGCAGAAATTATCCACCATCCACCAATCACCTTCAGCGTTGTTTTCGTCACAGTTACCGTATCCACCAATCACCTTCAGCGTTGTTCTCGTCACTGTTACCGTATCCACCAATCACCTTCAGCGTTGCTCCCCTCACAGTTACCAATGCACTGAGTGTACATGATTGGTGGAGCTCCCTCCACCAATCCAGCGATGGCCACCACTGTCACGCCCCTATTTCTCAGTTGCACAATTACATAACGCACTCCAGCTATAAATTCAATCAGAGTAAAAATAAACTCCCAACATAAACAGCCTGCTGTGCCAAACACCAGGAAAGCTCCGACACTCCTGAGCGCGACCCTCCATGACAGGGTCCCTCTACATCAGTCCCTCCCTTTCAAAAACGCCCAAAAAATCACTTAAAACAAGCAGAATATGTTAACAGGCCTGTATGCAGTTTCATTTGCACATTGCAAACCTCCTAGTGTCACATCACCTCCAACAGAGTTTACACTTCACACTTTAGACTTTATTGGAGTTAAAAGTACTCTATTGGGTTGATTTTATGCTGAACTTTTTGCATTTCTGTTTTAAAAATTTTTGTTTTATTTAATCAGTTAGGGTAACTTTTATATATCGTATAAGCTCATTCATGAAGAGTAAAGAAATGACATATTGTCAAATACTTCAGCAACATTCACAGTACAATGTATTGACCAAAAACGTAGAAGTTAATGCATTTTTGATATGAGGTGGTATATTCCCCATTTCATATTTCATATGAGGCTGAGGTATGCTCTATTTTTGCCTTTAATTTGTTAATTTAATTCACAATGCATTTTAGGGTGTAAATACTGTACATGTGCCTCTAGATTAGGCTTAAATTTGAGATAATAAAGACCATTCATTCCTCTCCTAAATGAATGGCAGCTGACATTCTTGCTAAAGAGTTAATTTAAAAATAGGCTTTAGAAATGGACATGAAAAAAATACTGCAGACATGACCTTGGTGCGCTCTATCGTAGTTACAACCCAATGTGTACACTACATAGAGACAAGCCGTGTGTGTGTGTGCGTGTGTGTGTGTGTGTGCGTATGTGTGTGAGTGTGTGTGTGTGTGTGTGTGTGTGTGCGTATGTGTGTGAGTGTGTGTGTGTGTGTGTGTGTGTGTGTGTGAGTGTGTGTGTGTGTGTGTGCGTATGTGTGTGTGTGTGTGTGTGTGTGTGTGTGTGTGTGCGTATGTGTGTGTGCGTATGTGTGTGAGTGTGTGTGTGTGTGTGTGTGTGTGTGTGCGTGTGTGTGTGTGTGTGTGTGCGTATGTGTGTGAGTGTGTGTGTGTGTGTGTGTGTGTGTGTGTGCGTATGTGTGTGAGTGTGTGTGTGTGTGTGTGTGTGCGTACGTCTCACCGTGAGAGAGGTAAAGGTGAGGCAGATTCCGCCAAATCCATTGAAGGCAACAGCGATGAAGATGAGCACGGAAAGGACTGGAGAGAGAGAGAGAGAGAGGGAGGGAGAGAGAGAGATTGTATTTATGCTGGCTACACAAGCCAGAAGCACATCCACATCTTCCAAGATGGATAGCGATCTGTATAGAGCCATACTACTGCAGACAACAGTCTCCTCCATCTGTGCATCACTGTTAGCAC
The DNA here is from genome assembly GCA_039654925.1 of Anguilla pacifica. Taxonomy (NCBI): domain Eukaryota; kingdom Metazoa; phylum Chordata; class Actinopteri; order Anguilliformes; family Anguillidae; genus Anguilla; species Anguilla pacifica. The sequence goes on from CM077288.1 coordinate 70,603,436, forward strand.
AGGAAAAGTTAATACACTATTCTGGAGTCAGATAATCAAGAGAACATTAAATTAATCCCATTCTATTAGCACCGTCGCCACTCAGGTACTTTCGCTGTTTGGTTTGCGGAGGGAAATCTTACAGTTGGTGACCTCAGCGCACCGTTTGGTGTATCTGTGGGGTTTCTTACAAATGCAATGTAAAAATAGCAATCAGAATTACAGTATTGTGCCACTTAAATCAAAAAACTAATGTTTTTATTATTTTCCTGGGACCAGAAAGTCAGTAGTGTTTGGTTTCTTGGGGTGTTGTTACAACGGAAAGCTAAACCCATAAACTGGCTCATGTGCTGCGGCTAGCTAAGCTGTGTGCTTTGTGGTGTTCGATGCTCATTAGTGACAGTAGCTGGTGACTGCCGCAATGCTAGCCTGCACATAGGCAGCTTTAGGATGGGATTTCATTGCGGACTACATGCTGGGCTGTCTGCCCAAGAAAGCACGTCATTATTTATTTAAACATGCACACATGTATACACACACACCTATGCACGCATGCATAAATACAGACGCACACACATACACACACCCGCACACGCACGCGCATAGGCACACACACGCACACACGCACACACGCACACACGCACGCGCACGCACACGCACACGCACGCGCACAGGCACAGGCACACACACGCACACGCACACAGGCACACGCACACAGGCACACACACACGCACGCGCATAGGCACACACACGCACGCGCATAGGCACACAAGCACACACACACACACGCACACACACACACGCACGCGCGCACGCGCATAGGCACACACACGCACACACACACGCACGCGCACAGGCACACACACTCTTGCGGTGGAGGAGAGGACTGACCTCTGGGATCATAGGCTGCTGCTGCAATCGTGGCACAGGAGAAAGCAAAACATGCGCTGCGAGAGAGAGAGATAGAGTGAGAGAGGGAGAGAGGGGGAGGGAGGGAGGAATATAGAGGGAGGGAGGGAGAAATGTTTTGTGTTCACTTGACTTTTATGCCAGTTCTACTGCCCTGTTATGACCTCCTCACTGTTTCTATTCCACCTGCAACCCCTGCACAGCCCCGCCCACATACAGAGCCCCACCCCCTGCACAGCCCCACCCACATACAGAGCCCCACCCCCTGCACTGGTGACTTACCTGCCCACCAGCCGCAGTGGGCGGGGCCCGTACTTGTCCATCAGGATGCCGAGGGGGAGGGTGGCGGCGCTGAGCAGGAAGGAGCCAATGGTGAAGCCCAGATTCAGCATCTCCTCCTGCTCCACGCAGCTCAGCCAATCACCACTCTCCCACACAGTGTGGTTACTGCCCACTGTCCCATTCTCTGCTGGGAGAGAGAGGAGGAAGGAGAGAGGGAGAGATACTGAAATTCTAAATTCTGAGAGGAGAGAGAGAAAGAAAGAAAGGGGAGAGCAAGAGATAAAGGGGGAGAGGGATAGATGGAGAGAGGGGGAGGTGGAGAGAGAGAAGATGAGGGAGCGTGGAAGAGATACTGAAATTCTAAATGATAAATTCTGTGCAGACTCTGTCTCCTGCCGCAGAACGGGTGTTTTGGCAGAGGCTGTCACCGCTGCGGTCAGAGGCAGCCTCTGGGAGACTAAGAGAGACAGTCTCCAAGAGAGACGGCTTTATGCACCATAAACACTCAACTCATATTACAATACCTACAAAAGGTCCAAAATGGTATAACTCCTGTATTATTGCAAATAATAACTGATCCTTACAAATTATGACAAAGAAAGCCTTGAGGTGACCTATTATCCTTTTTAAAAAAAATACAGATACATTTTCTGAATTTCCTTGCTGTATGTAAATTGTTGTTTCTGAATGGATCTGGGTAGAGCAAGAGGAGGAGAGAGAGAAAGAAAGAAAAGGAGAGGGAGAGAGGAGAGAGGGAGGTAGACAAAGAGAGGGGGAGTGGGAGAGATGGAGAGACAGAAAGGGAGGTGGAGAGGGAGAGATGGAGAGAGCAAGGCCTTATGACAGCACCCTGTCTTCATGTTGAGGAGCAGGATGGCGGTAGCTGCAGCAGAAGCATACCTGTGCACAGGTGAGAGTAGAACCCCTCGTGCTTCAGCATGATGAGCAGGGAGCCCCAGCCCAGCAGCACGGCTGAGAACAGCAGGTTCTCCACCACCGCCGAACCCGCCATCCACCAGCGCCTCCTATAGGCCTGGGCCAGAGATGGCGCCATGACTCTGAGACTGAGGAGAGAGTGAACGCAGCACATTAACACTGCACTGAGAGAGAGGGTTAATACAGAATAGTACATTAACACTGTACTGAGGGAGATGGTTAATACAGTACATTAACAGTGCACTGTCAGAGAGGGTTAATACAGTACAGTACATTAACACTGCACTGAGAGAGGGTTAATACAGCACATTACCACTGCACTGACAGTTAATACAGCACATTAACACTGCACTGAGAGAGAGGGTTCATACAATACATTAACACTGCACTGAGAGAGAGAGTTAATACAGTACATTAACACTGCACTGAGAGAGAGAGTGTTGTCTAATGTTTTTTTTTTGTGAAATGCACTTTCCATAATATATTGCACAAAACCAATTTCCTTGTTTTTATTTAATTAAAATAACATTTACATTGTTTGTGATCCATGCATTTTAAATAACACATTTAAGATTACTCTAGTGGCTAAACATAGGTTTAGGGGTATGATTAGGGTTCAAATCAAATCAAAATCAAATCAAATTTTATTTGTATAGCGTATTTTACAACAGTTGTCACAATACGCTTTACAGACAACCCTAGCCTAAACCCCCACAGGAGCAAGCCTAAGGCAACAGTGGCAGTTAGGAATGCAGTACATGTAAATGTGAAACAAATGCAGTACATGTAAATGTGAAACAAATGCGAGTGTTAAGGGCAATGGAAATGTTTCAGACAAGTGTACTCATTCATTTTGGATGAGTTGAGTTTTTCTATTTTTCGGACCAAAGATAATGGCCTTATATTTTGTGATTTTTTCATACACCCGTCCTTGCAATTCTTTAATTGAATTAATGACATTTACATTGTTTTTCATCCCCTGTAAAAATAATATTTCATATTAACGATGACTAAGGCACATTAAATATGGTTTATACTTACAATTAGGGGTTTAGTATCAAATAAATATTATCGTTATGTTTCAGGGCTAGTAAAATGGGATTTTATCTTTGATTTTGTATAACCCTTTTGTCCCTCCCGTTTGCCTTGAAATATGATCTGACAGTAAGGGTTAGGGTTAGGAATCTAAATGAGTTACGTCTGAATAAATGTTTGCGTTATGATTCGGGGCGAGGAAAATGGTAAGGGCAAAGGTTAGTCATTGATATTGGATGACCTAAATTTTTCCGCTTTATGTATCTTGTTTTTGTTTTTTGTTTGGTTTTTTTTCAGCATAATACTAATTTCAAAATATATGACTCCAAACACATTTCCTTGTATTCATTTCAGTGAATTAATTTTTCACAGTGAAGATGACTCATGGACTCCTAATATGTAGTTTAGGCTTAGAATTGAGGTTAGAGTTAGGGTCAAGAATTTGGCTCATGTTAGTGTGAAATAAATGTTATGGTTACATTCAGGAGCTTGGAAAATGGTTTGGGCCAGGCTGAGTCATTGATTTTGGATGAACATCATTTTTCACTTTAAGAATTTAAGAATTTTGGCTTTTGTATTTTGACATTTTTAAGTAAATATGCAATGTTCCAAAACTACTGAACTCAGACTTAAATTGGGTGCCACATAAAGTAATGGTTTGAGTATGGGACAAAGCCACTTTTCCATCATGTTGGCATAGGCTTTCCCCGGAAGCTTAAGGAGTGTGATACCCCGGTAACCGAAACACACCCTCCGGTCTGCTTTCTTAAAAAGGCGGAGCACCATCCTGTCACTCCAAAGACATTGTTCCGAAGGGTCAGCCAGGACACTCCAACAACATCCCGAGCGTTCAGCATCCCGAGCGTTCAGCATCCCGAGCGTTCAGCATCCCGAGCGTTCAGCATCCCGAGCGTTCAACATCTGTGGACGGATCTCATCCACCCCTGGTGCTCTGCCACTGAGGAGCTCTCCAATCACCCAGTGACTCCTGCCACAGGGATGGACTCTGATCCCCCAGACTGTTCCAGCTCAGCCTCCTGAATGGAGGGTGTCTGTCAGGTTTAGGAGTTCCTCAAAGTGTTCCTTCCACGTTCCGACAATGTTCCGAGTCGAAGACAGAGTTTCATCATTCTTGTTAAGTACAGCCTGGACAGTGTCCCGCTTGCAGTGTCCCACTTGTTCCTCCTGAGGTGCCGAATGGTTTCTCAGAACCATTTTGGGGCCGACCGAAAATTCCTTCTCCAAGGCGTCTCCCAACTCCTCCCAAACTCTGGCAGCAGCTGCAGCCTTTTTTTGCCTGCCGGTACCTGTCTGCTGAATCAGCAGTCCTCCATGCCATACCTGGAAAACCTGCTTTCCTTTCCTTCAGACTCCACGTCCCCAACCTCCTCCGGCATACGGGAGAAGCTCTCTTGGAGGGGAGAGTTGGGTCCTTTGCCTAGCAAACGTTTACTAGATGTTTGGGCCTACCTGGTGAGTTTGACAACTTCCCCCACTATCTGATCCAACTCACCACCAGTGATCAGTTGACAGCTGAGCTCCTCTCTTCACCCGAGTGTCCAAAACATTTGGACACAGGCCAGATGAAACAACCACAAAGTCGATCATTGATCCAAGGTGTTCTGGTACCACGGTCTGGTCTGCACTTATGAACGTCCTTGTGTTTGAACGTTTTGTTTGTTATGGACAAACCATGACTAGCACAGAAGTCCAATAACATAACACCGCTCAGGTTCAGATCAGAGAGGCCGTTCCTCCCAATCATGCCCCTCCAAGTTTCCCAGTCATTGCCAACGTGAGCATTGAAGTCTCTCAGTAGGACAATGGAGTCAGTAGGTGGGGCCTTTTCCAGCACCCCTCCCACCTTCTCCAAGAAGGCCGAATGCTCAGAACTGCTATTAGGCACAAGGGTTTTCCTCTCCACAGTCACATTATGGTGGCCCTCTCGTCCACTGCAGTGAACTCCAACTGAGTGGCCACTAACCGGGGACTTGTGAACATCCCCACGCCCGCCCAGTGCCTCTCACCCGGGACACCTCCAACGTACTGTCCCGCCCAGTGCCTCTCACCCGGGACACCTCCAACGTACTGTTCCACATACCCAGAGTTCCGCTGCCCAAACAAATGTTGCTATGGTCCACTCCGCTGCCCCCCCTTGCCAGACGGGCATTCCACCCAAACCCCTACCCTCAACCTTGCGAGCGGTGGGCCCACACAGTTTTCCCACAGTCTTCGGGCTGGGCCCGGCCGAGATATGTGGGCTGCCCGGCCACCAGGCACACGCCTGCAGACACCACCCCCAGGCCTGGCTCCAGGGATGGGTCCCGGTAACACTGTTCCAGGCAGGGCAAGCTGAATCTTAATTCTTTTTACCATTCAGTCAAGGTCATTTTGGATCGAGTTCATCTGTGTTCCCAACCCAGTTTGCCTTGGGGGACCCCACCAGGGGACACAGCTCTGGGGATCAGAAAAACTCGCAAGCCCTTCCGCCACAACAAGGCCATGTTCCAGGAAGCGGGCTCATGTCTGAGCCTTGCAGTGCAATTCTATTTAAGTAGCGAAATGCGACACCTGATATGATGGCAGACGGGACTCTTGCCATGTCATGAAGTATTACATGATTCATGCAAAAAGTTGTAACCCCCAGTTAATGTAATAACCACTGGTTAATGCAATTAGTTATTACATTAACTGCTAAAAGTTAACCATTTAAGATTTTTATTACATTAACCATCAGTTATTACATTAAAGAGGAAAAAGTTATTACATTGTGCATATTGCATATGAATCATTACATCATATTAAATATTGATCATTCAACGTTACATATTAATCATTTTTATTGCATCAATTGTTGTGATACATTGTGATACAACTGATTTTTCATCTTAAATTTTTAAAAATACATTTCTAGTAATTTATTTAATGATGGTTGGTAAATTAACATGCTTTCCTATCCAAGTCAAAAGGACATTTTAAAGTTTTGCTTTTTTCACTTTTTGGACATAAGACTTATGTATTTTGTTGTTTTTCCACTGAAATACATTTTTCATCTTAAATTTCTTCAAACACATTTTCATTCATTTATTTCACTGTGATTGTTAAATAAACATGACTTTTTGTTCATCTGAATTTTTTAAAATGACATTTAAAAAATTTTTGCATTTATTTCATGTTTTGGACATAAGCCTGAAGTCTGATGTATTTTCTTGATTTGCCACTGGAACACATTTTTCATCATAAAATAAATTTATATTCATTTATTTCACCAAGGTGATGAAATGTACATGATTTCCTTCCAATCTGAATTTTTTAAAATTACATTTCGAAAACACATTTCTATTAATTTATTTAACTGTGATTAAATATACATGATTTCCTTTCCATGTGAATCAAAAACAGTATAATTATTCCCCCCCTCTGTCACAGTTACACGGGCGAGGGCGTATGAATTTAGCACGGGACTGCTTGGACTTGGGTTTAAATAGTAATGAGCGTAAACGGATCAGGAGCACTGAGGTGTGAAAGCTGTCTGCAGTGAAGTTCGGCAGGTGTTGGGGTGAGGGGGGTGAGGGCGGTGAGGGGGGTGAGGGGGGTGAGGGCGGGGAGGGCAGTGTTGGGGTGAGGGGGGTGAGGGGGGTGAGGGCAGTGTTGGGGTGAGGGCGGTGAGGGCAGTGTTGGGGTGTTGGGGTGAGGGGGGTGAGGGCAGTGTTGGGGTGTTGGGGTGAGGGCGGTGAGGGCAGTGTTGGGGTGTTGGGTGTTGGGGTGAGGGGGCTGAGGGCAGTGTTGGGGTGTTGGGGTGAGGGGGGTGAGGGCAGTGTTGGGGTGTTGAGGTGAGGGGGGTGAGGGCAGTGTTGGGGTGTTGGGGTGAGGGGGGTGAGGGTGGTGAGGGCAGTGTTGGGGTGAGGGGGGTGAGGGCGGTGAGGGCAGTGTTGGGGTGTTGGGGTGAGGGGGGTGAGGGCGGTGAGGGCAGTGTTGGGGTGTTGGGGTGAGGGCGGTGAGGGCAGTGTTGGGGTGAGGGGGGTGAGGGCCTGTAAGCTCTGTTATTGCCCTTTGGCAGTTTAGGGTGGCATGTGGCATCCCCTGGGGGGGCCACACAGAGAGAGGATCACACGCAGTAGCTGCTGACCAGAGGCCCTTCGGGGGGGGGGGGGGGGGCATGTGGCAATCCCAGGATCACACGCAGCAGCTGCTGACCAGAGGGCCACTGGTGACGGCTGTACCCGTTTCCACCTTCGGCTTCTGACTAAATAACCTCCCGTCCACCTGTGACCCTGCGATCCTGTGACCCTGTGATTCTGTGACCCTCTGACCCTGTGACCATGTGAACCTGTGATTCTGTGAACCTGTGACCTTGTGATTCTGTGACCCTCTGACCCTGTGATCCTGTAATCCTGTGATTCTGTGATCCTATGACCCTGTGATCCTGTAATCCTGTGAACCTGTGATTCTGTGAACCTGTGACCTTGTGACCCTGTGACCCTGTCGGGGCTAGTCTGGCACAGAGCCTTGCAGGAGTGCTGGTCAGTGTGTCCACACTCCCACCAAAGCTTGGGGACAGATTCAATCTGACCACAGCATGTGTTTTGTTCATTCTGAGGACCTGCAAAGCAGATTGTCTCAGCAAAATGCTCTGAGACAGGAGACTGAGCATCGACACTTGTGGCGTGTGTGTATGTGGGTATACAAAAGCAAAATACATCACCAATACTACTTCTGCTATTATTATTATTATTATTATTATTATTATTATTATTATTATCATCATCATCATCGTTGTTATAATTATTATTACAACAGCGTGAGAGATGGAGAGAGTGAAAGAGAAATCATTCTCATAGGACGGGAGCGTTGACAAGAAAAAAAAAGCCGCGAAAAACAAAATCGAAGAAAACTACGTTAGGGGCGCTGGCATGGTTACACAGTGATGCGCTGACCTACAGAAACGGGGGCTCGGGGGAGTTAGAGGGCACTTCCTAACGTCCTAGAATGAAACGCCCACCACCCCAAACTCCGGCCGCTCGTCAGCTGTTTCCCCGCGCTGAACTTATATGACCTCTCATGCCCCAAAGCTAACAGCAGCTGCGCGCACAGCTACAACGAAGAATTGCAGTGTTTGCAATCTGTGTATCCGTTTCCATCCGGCTAATACAGGGTCAAATGTTCTGCTTACCAATACCAGCTGATACCACCCCCAACACTATGATCAATCACCAGTAAAACACTACACGCAGCGCAGCATTGCCCCGGCTAACACTATACCAGTGCGCGCGGTTCATTAAAAAGGGTACTGTTGTTTAAGAACTAAAACCACTCATAAGAACACATATCGTTATAAATAATAACAAATACTACAAATAATTTAACATAACTGTGGAAAAAAGTGTTATTAGTTGTTTTCCCACCAACAAGTCACGTTAGGAATTGTTCTTGTTTGTAAGAGTAATAACTAATTGATCGAGACGACTGCATTGCTGACAGTGAGGCATCTATGTATAAAAAATGAATGCGAAAACAAAAAAATCAGTTGAACGATATGTGTATGGCGAAATGTGTCAAATCTAGTGCCACGTGCGTGAAGTTAACTAGGCTGTATTACCAAATTTGGCTCTGTAACGCGCGCCATATGTAGCGAAACAAAATCTTCTCCGATTATCATTAACAGAAGTGATGGGGGAAATAAACTTACTTCAAATATTATCTTCTCAAAAATAAATCAAAACAGAACGTCGTGGTCGCTGATATTTCAAAACTTCGGTTCTTCCCCAACCATAAAACCGTCTTGATTCTCCTTCGCTCCTCTCCCCCTTTGGACACGTCAGAAGTAAAAAATGAACTCCAAAATCAAAACCGCTGCCACCCAAAACTTTGCACGTTTTATTCTGGTGGCGTTCGTCACGCCGATAGCAGAAAGGGGCTCACACAACCAGGCTTTTTCCTTTACACTCAGTCGCCCCCTCCCTCTTTCTATAAATGGGTAATAATTTTGCACAACACACTTTCTCTCCCTCTCTCTGACACAGTACCCCTCCTTTCCTACTCGCATTAAAAACTCTCAATGCCAACTTTCTGCTGTCAAAGACGTGCTTTACTCTGAGCGCAACGACGCCATCTCTCGCAACCGTCCTGTATTGGAGGGAGTCGCTGTGAATGTAAGGCGTCATAAGTGCAATGCGATGAATAACTTTTTGTGCATTGCTCCAACAGTAGCCATTTCAGGCTTGTGCGCGCGCAATCCAGTCGTCAACCTTCGACAACCTTCGCGGGAAATATTTCTTAAAAAATGTTTTTGAGCGAGGTAAGTGAAATCTGTCACGGTAGTAATTTAGGGGGTTTAAGGCAGGGGATTATTATTATATTTTTGTAAACAATACATCATACACACAGACGTCTGTCCTTGAAAAGTTAGTATGGTTTTCTGGTCAGTTTTAGCTGGAATTGTTGGCTAGACGTCCCCGTCTGTATAACAGTTATAATTATGCCATCTCTTGAGCTGCCATAACGTGTTTTATTTATTATTTTTTGTTTTGTTTTTTTGCTGTCATGTGTTTACAGAATACCATCTAAAGAGAAAACGAGAGGGTTGGTACCCAGGGAGGTCATGGAAAGGACTTCAGATTTGGATATTATGGACACTAGATGGTGTTGAAAACTAAGTAGTGTCCTTTTTGGAAGACCTTAGACACTGTTATATTGTTCAAAATATCTATTGTGGTGATAGTTTCACATCCAATAAAATGAAATCAGTTGTTCGTTTGCTGGATGTTAGGTTGACCTGCAAGTGTTCTCCTGGCCCTTCAGAATTTAATCTTTCATTTAAACTTATTTTTGAAAAAATATTTCCTCCATGTTGTATCTGGCATTATTCCCAGTTTTCTTGGTTTTGTTTGTTCTCAGACCTTTGCATTCTTGTTTAATTTTACTAAAAACTAATTGTACATTTTTTAAACTATAATTTTCAATATAAATCAGATTTGAAACCAAATGTGCCATTTCGTGTTTATGTGTTTAGAGAAACTAGCAGGACATTGTTAGGATCCCACAGAATGAAGTGTCTGAGGAGGAAACAATAATATTAATAATTATTATAATGATAATCACAATGATAAACCATAGAAAAAGGTCTGAAATTAAGTGTTTATTGGTATTTCTTTTCCATGAAGCATTTTTCATTTGTGGAATTAAAACAATAATGATAATGGTATCAATTACAATACCAAAAATTCTACAAAATTGATTCCCTTTTTCTTTTTAGTTTCAACAGAAAAGGGAGAAAAAAACATTACTAAAAATAACTTACATTTCCAATTCCATTTCAGATCAAATGTGGGTTTTTTTTTTTTTTGCAAATTGGTTTCACATGAAAAAACAGCACACAAGAAAAGAGTGGGGAGGAACAGAGGAGAGCTGGGACGAGGTTTCCCTTCTCCACCCAGACACCACTCCCCTCGCCTCTACGCCACTCCCCCACCTGCCACATCACCTCCTCTACTCCTCCACGCCCAAAGCACACCCCCAGCTGCTTGCTAACCCACGGTCTCTGGTGGCTAAGGTCCTCCTGGAAAAACACTAGCTTCAGAAACAGCGCCCCCACCTATCGCTCAAGCAAAGCCGGGGAACTGCAGCTCATTGTAGCTGCCACCATAACAATGACAAAACAACAACAATAATCATTACAATAATAATAATAATAATAATAATAATAATAAATGAACAACAATGTGCAAGTTAAGGGTAAAAAGTAAACAAAGTTAATGTTTTAAAAATGAAAACTGAAAGCACGGTGGTGCCTGTTTTTGGAATATAGCAAGAAATACACACATGACAAAAACAGAAGAAAAAAAAAATCAAACAAAAATATCAGTAGCCATAATATTAGTGTCAGGGTCGCCCTCTACTAGACCTCATCAGCTCTCAGACAGAAAACTGCGGCTCACACACGGACTGGAGTGCTTCTGTGTGCGTCGTTCAGCCACAGAGAGCAGCCTCAGGGGCTGGCGTAGCATGGCTCAGTGAAACTAGCTAATGATCCCCAATGGGGACTGGCAGCTGCAGCACAGTACTGTGGAGTGTTTGTGTTGCCCCATCGCTGAGGTAACCGTACAGTACAACACAGTACAATGCAACAGCAACAGGGTGTATCGCCATGGTTACTGTAGGAAGGGTACAAGGGTGCTAAGGGTGTCACGTCTCAAAAAGGGATCGGTAGAATGAAAAATTAAAAAAAAAAAAAAAAAAAACTGATGTCATAGAAATGAAACTTATTCAAATTGAATGCTTATATGTGATGTCATAAAAGGGACAGATTGTTACTGTGTTGTCATGCCACAGACACACAGAGAATCGTAAGAATAGCTGTCAATCACATGGAACCAAACGCTGTCAGAAATTCAAATGGGTGTTTTCCCTTCAGTCAGTGTAATGACCATTTTGCTGGATGCTTTTTTTAAATCAGAAGGGCCCTGTATGAAAGACTGGTCTGCATAAACCTCACTGTCAGCTGCAGTGATGCTCAGCCACGGCTGAGGATGGAGCTCTTCATTTGAGTCCAGATACATGGTGTAGTGGAGCCATTTACAGACACTGCACAATAACACACCCACCACCCAACTACCTTGAGTTAGCATGATTTAGCACAGATGAGCCATGATTTCCCTCTTTATGTAAACGTGCTGGTAGTGTCGGGGGCGTGGCCTGGCAGCAGTCTGTTTATACACACGTCTCGCGTCCTCACCCTCGGGCTCGGACGTCTGTGATTGGGCCCTTAAGCATCTGACATCACCGCTGAATGGGACTGGTTCCTATTGGAACGATAAAGCACTGACAGGAAGTGATGTCACCAAAAAGAAAAGACAGGAAGAAGAATGTGAATGTTTCTGTCTGCGGTGAAATGTGAGGACGGCATTAAAGGAAATCATTCAGAATAAATAAATGGTTCAACGTGGCTTCTGTACACAACGCTGGGGAATAAAATGTCATTCAGTCTAAATGCAGAATATGAAGTCTTTTTAAGCCCTGATTCATCACGTCTAAACCCTGCAACCCAGTGGCATCCTTCTAAACACACCTGCTGTTCCAGCCCTGCCATCAAACCCCCACAGCCAATCAGATACTCAGCCCTGCCATCAATCCCCCATGCCCAATCAGATACCCAGCCCTGCCATCACACCCCCACACCCAATCAGATACCCAGCCCTGCCATCAAACCCCCACAGCCAATCAGATACCCAGCCCTGCCATCAATCCCCCACACCCAATCAGATACCCAGCCCTGCCATCAATCCCCCACAGCCAATCAGATACCCAGCCCTGCCATCAATCCCCCACAGCCAATCAGATACCCAGCCCTGCCATCAATCCCCCACACCCAATCAGATACCCAGCCCTGCCATCACACCCCCACGCCAATCAGATACCCAGCCCTGCCATCAATCCCCCACACCCAATCAGATACCCAGCCCTGCCACCAATCCCCCACACCCAATCAGATACCCAGCCCTGCCATCAATCCCCCACACCCAATCAGATACCCAGCCCTGCCATCAATCCCCCACACCAATCAGATACCCAGCCCTGCCATCAATCCCCCACACCAATCAGATACCCAGCCCTGCCATCAATCCCCCACACCAATCAGATACCCAGCCCTGCCATCAATCCCCCACACCAATCAGATACCCAGCCCTGCCATCCATCCCCCACAACAATCAGATACCCAGCCCTGCCACCAATCCCCCACACCCAATCAGATACCCAGCCCTGCCATCAAACCCCCACACCCAATCAGATACCCAGCCCTGCCATCAATCCCCCACGCCCAATCAGATACCCAGCCCTGCCATCAAACCCCCACAGCCAATCAGATACCCCGGGTTCCAGCGGCTGATCTCCTCTGCACACATCCTCTCCTTCCCTCCTTAGTTACAGCTCACCTCTCATTACCATTTTAAACTGAAACCCAACAGAACCTGGAACAGACGCTGCACTGACGTTCAGACACTTGAGCTTCCAGCACAGAGATGTACGACACGCTTTCTAAAAGATTTCTCCTGGTTTTTAAAAGCGGTGGGATGTTAATTTGTCACAGAGGGCAGAGCCCTTTTCATCCCTCCATCTCTCTTCCCTCTCCTTCTCCATCTTTCCCTCCCTCTTCCTCTCTCCCACCATCCTCCCCTCCCTCTTCCTCTCCCACCATCCCTCTCTTATCTGTCCTCCCATTCCCTTCACTGATTGTCTTTGTCCTTTCATGCCTCCATCCAAAATCCAAATTTTTATCCTCCACCGCCTTTAATCCCTGCTTTCCCTCTGCCCCTCTTCCATTACCCATTTCTCCCATCCCTCTTTTCATCTTCTCTATCACCTCCCCTTTTGCCCCCTCACCCTAACTCTCCATCCCTCCATCCCCCTTCCTCTCTCCCTCATCCATCTCTCCCTCCACCATCCCACCCTCCCTCCTTCCCTGCCCCTTTCTCTCTCCCCATCCCTCCCTCCCTCCCTCCCTTTCCCTCTTCCTCCCTCCCTCTTCCCTCCCCCATCCCTCCCTCCCTCCCTCTTCTCTCCCATCTCTCCCTCCCTCCCTCCCTCCCTCCCTCCTTCCTCTCTCCCCCCTCCCTCCCTCTTCCTTTCTCCCCCCATCCTTTTTCTATGTCCAGAAGATGTTGGTGATATCAGAGTCCAGGCTGTAGATCCAGATCAGCAAGGGGGCGGAGACTAGCACAAAGGACCAGGACACGCCCCTGAAGGCCTGACGGACAGGGGTGAGCAGCATGCCGGCCAGGTCCCCCTGCCCCGCCTCCTGGCCCCGCCTCCTGCGGGCCTGCTCCTCCTCCAGCTCCAGGTCATAGCCCGGCTCGATGTAGTTGCGGGCCAGGAACTTCAGGGCCTCGTCCATCAGGATGACGGGCAGCGACATCTTGAGCACGGTGACCCACTGCGGCCAGGACAGCGGCCGGATCTGAAAGATCATCTGCAGGGGAGGAGAGAGGAGACACGTCAGCCAAGCTGGGACAGGCCCGTTTCACCTCCGCGGCTACCTCAGTTAAGGCCTTCAGCAGTAAGGGGTGGGGTAAGGGGGCGGGGATCCCACCGGTAAGGGGCGGGGCACTCAGCAGTAAGGGGGCGGGGATCCCACCGGTAAGGGGTGGGGCACTCAGCAGTAAGGGGGTGGGGCACCCACCGGTAAGGGGCGGGGCACTCAGCAGTAAGGGGGTGGGGTAAGGGGCGGGGCACTCAGCAGTAAGGGGGCGGGGATCCCACGGTAAGGGGCGGGGCACTCAGCAGTAAGGGGGTGGGGCACCCACCGGTAAGGGGTCCACATACAGGATGAGGAAGTGCAGGGCCATGGAGAGGCAGATGGCCCCAACCAGCCACGGGTTCGACCAGGGAGGCATCTTCAGCAGGGACTGGTTCTCCGACAGACTGCAACGCACACACACGCAAACACATTATACACACAAACACACATTACACACACACACACACACACACACACACACACACACACACACACACATTACACACATGCACCACACCATTACACACACACACACACACACACACACACACACACACACACACACACACGCATTACACACATGCACCACACCATTACACACACACACACACACACACACACACACAAAACCTGCCATGTCACTGCTCACCAGCCAAACCTGGACTCAATTCAATTTCAATTCAGTAAATTCAGAAAATCAACTGAAATTTAGCTCATGCATGGAAAACTGGCAACAGAATATATCCACTTTAATTTAATGGAATTGTGGGAGTTGTGGTCCTCCGGCACCTGTTGAGGGCGTTGCACATCTCTATGGTGACAAGGACGGAGAGGGCCATGGTCATGGGGTACGGCGACTCGAAAACCGAACACTGCACCCCCGCAAACTCACTGTGCCCCTCACTGCACTGCAGGTAGTGCGACTGGGGAGAGAGAGAGAGAGAGAGAGAGAGAGAGAGAGAGAGAGAGAGAGAGAGAGAGAGAGAGAGAGAGAGAGAGATTGGTGGGCTGGTATCTGTTAAGGCTCTGTTCCAGTGTGTGGATGGGCCCCATAGTCTGGTATCTGTTAAGGCTCTGTTCCAGTGTGTGGATGGGCCTCATGGTCTGGTATCTGTTAAGGCTCTGCTCCAGTGTGTGGATGGGCCCCATGGTCTGGTATCTGTTAACGCTCTGCTCCAGTGTGTGGATGGGTCCCATGGTCTGGTATCTGTTAAGGCTCTGTTCCAGTGTGTGGATGGGCCCCATGGTCTGGTATCTGTTAAGGCTCTGCTCCAGTGTGTGGATGGGCCCCATGGTCTGGTATCTGTTAAGGTTCTGTTCCAGTGTGTGGATGGGCCCCATGGTCTGGTATCTGTTAAGGCTCTGTTCCAGTGTGTGGATGGGCCCCATGGTCTGGTATCTGTTAAGGCTCTGCTCCAGTGTGTGGATGGGTCCCATGCCAGGGCTAACTGCCTAACCAAAAGGGTGATACGTGACTGGAATCAGGGCGGGTTCAACTGGTCAGGATCTGCATCTCATTGATATTTAGCGATCTCTGCTGGTCAGTCAGGCACCTGTGGTCTGCTTGCTAAATGTCTGCCTCATGTCTGTGCAAAGCTTGGCTTGGCTCGCCTGCCCTCCCTGGCGTCGCTGGTAAAGACCGCAGCAGTGTGGCTGTATATAACCGGGAAAAAGGTCACTGATCCAGGGATTATTACCAGCTGGTAGAAGGTGACTTTGGGTCCATCATGAGCCGCCATGAACCACCAAGCAGCAGCTCCCACAGTGGCTGCACCCACATAACCTGAGAGAGAGACAGAGAGAGGGAGGGGGAGAGGGGGAAAGAGAAAGAGAGAGGGAGGGGGAGAGGGAGGGAGAGAGGGGGAAAGAGAAAGAGAGAGGGAGGGGAGAGGGTGAGGGAGGGAGAGAGGGGGAAAGAGAAAGAGAGAGGTAGGGAGAGGGAGGGAGAGAGGGAGAGCTTCAAATTTATTAATTTTTAAAAAACATTTTCCTTCTTTCCAAGCCTTTTCCCGCTAATGCCTAGCTGACACTAGTTAGCATTAGTTACCGATGGGAGAGAGCATGCTCTGACCAGGCTGCCTGGCCACGGGGAGTGCGGGGGGATACAGTCAGGTGTGAAACAGCAGTCAGTATAGAGAATTATGACACAGCTTTAATGCTGGATTCTGATTGGCCACTTCAGGCATTCAGCGGTCATATATTTCTGTATAATGACCGCTGTGTATATGTGTATATCTGTGTATATGTGTAACGGACGGCTTTAACCTAGAACTATCAACTCCGCAGAAAGAAGCGCCACAGCTGTGAATTTGATCGTTGTCACTTTAAGAAAATCAATAAATCTACCGCCATGCGTGGTTGTGTTGCCTCGTATATCTAATCGTGACTGCTGTACTATGCTAACATATGCTATCTATACACTAAATTCAGACGGATTTACAACGGCGAAGCAAAAGCTGAGCTATTGTTAGCCATGTTACCAGAGGCACGAGGCGGAATCAGATGCCGGGGAGGAAATGAATGTCGATGACATTGAGCCAGTAATACAGACAACAGCATAAGAGTGGTCTTTCAGCTGTCGATACAGTGGTTCTGCGTACAGCTGTTCCAGTTAGCCTTACGCCCTCGACATCAAGAGCGAGCGTCCGATTTTAAATTTCATACAAATGCGTATGACGAAGAGTCCGTTAACTTACTAGTGTGAACCTGCCTCGTATCCATTACCCCGTTAGCCAATACTTTTGAAGAGGCAAGCACACGGTGAGACCACTCTGACCTAAAGCCCAAGTGTATTTTAATATTAACTAAGCAATGTGAATAACAGAGAACCTAGCATAAAGCTAACATTAGCTGGCATTCTAACCTGGTTGAAAGGAACAAGAAATGCGCTTTGTCTACACTGCATTACCAAACCATTTTAAAAAGCAAGACAGGGAGAGATAGAGATTGAGTTATGGCAATTTTCTTAAATAACTGACCAATTACCAAAATTGGTGCTAATTCTATAATTAGAAGGAAATATTTCTTTCTGATAGAATCATTGTTTTCATGGAATCACAGAATTAACAATCAGAGGTTTTTGCTTAACAACGGTCCAAATAGAGCTAACAGAGTTTTGCTTGACGACGCTAGAACAGTGTGGGTTTTTGAGGGACTCACAGCCGATGATCAGGTATCTGCAGAAGAGCCAGCCGGAGATGAGCGGCTCCTTGGGGGAGCGGGGGGGCCGTGACATGATGTCCAGGTCGGGGGGGTTGAACCCCAGGGCTGTGGCTGGGAACCCGTCTGTCACCAGATTCACCCACAGCAGCTGGACTGGAATCAAGGCCTCGGGCATTCCCAATGCGGCCGTGAGGAATATACTGAAACAGAGAGCGGGGGAGGGGGAGGGAGAGAGGCATGTTGATTTAGATTTCATGTAAGCTATGCTTTGGCGATACTATGCCAATGTGTGCTCATGCCAAGAAATACATTCTTGATTACTGTCGTCACAAGACACCTCACACGAGAAAGAAACTAAACTACAGTCCCCATAAACCATGTCACACGAGAATGAAACTACAGTCCCCATAAGACACCTCACACGGGAATGAAACTATAGTCCACATAAGACCTCACACAGGAGAAAGAGAATACAGTCCCCAGTATACAGTCCTGAAGGAAGACATGAGGGGCGGGCCTTACCAGACCACCTCTCCAATGTTGGAGGAGATGAGGTAGCGGATGAACTGCTTCATGTTGTTGTAGATGGCTCGGCCCTCCTCCACCGCTGCCACGATGGTGGAGAAGTTGTCGTCGGCGAGAATCATCTCCGAGGCTGACTTAGCAACGGCCGTCCCAGAGCCCATGGCGATGCCAATCTCTGCCTTCTTCAAGGCAGGGGCGTCGTTTACCCCATCTCCTGTCTGAGAGACACACACAGACTCAGTAACACACACACACACACACACTCACACACTCACACACACTCTCACACACGCTCACACACACACTCACACACTCAGACACACACACACAAACACACACACACACACACACACACACACTCGCACACACACACACACACACGCTCACACACACACACACACAAACACACACGCTCACGCTCACACACGCTCACACACACACTCACACACTCAGACACACACACACAAACGCACACACACACACTCGCACACACACACACACACGCTCACACACACACACACACACACACACACACACTCGTGGGGACCTCACCATGGCGGTGATGTCGCTCAGGCTCTGCAGGTACTCTACGATGCGGCTCTTGTGGGTGGGCTCCACGCGGGCGAAGCAGCGGGCGGAGCGACAGGCCTGCCGCTGCAGGTGGGGGGGCAGCTCGTCGAACTCGCGCCCCGTCAGCCCCCCCCCAAACGGCCCGCCCTGCCCCTCCTCCTCCTCCTGCTCCGTGATAATGCCCACGCGGCGGCAGATGGACATCGCCGTCCCCTTATTGTCCCCTAGAGCCATGGCAACCGCAAGGGCCAGGGGGAGGGGGGGAGAGAGGGAGGGGGGGGAGAGAGAGAGAGAGAGAGAGAGGGAGAGAGAGGAGACAGAGGGGGAGGGAGAGAGAGAGAGAGAGAGGGAGAGAGGAGACAGAGGAGACAGAGGGAGAGAGAGAGAGATTTTCTGGCCCATTTACGCAAAAATTGCAAAGGAACTATGAATATAATGCAATGCATACTTGTAGCAATATTAATAAAGATGACATATTTTATATATTTCCTTTTAGGGAGCGTGTTTCACAGTGCAAACAGTGCAGAATCAATATTGTACTGTGTGGAGCTTATTAAACAGTTCCGTGGTATCAGATCAGCGGTACCTGACCCGTGTGGATCAGCGGTGCCTGACCCGGGCGGATCAGCGGTACCTGACCGGCGGGGATCAGCGGGACCTGACCCGTGGGGATCAGCGGTGTCTGACCCGGGCGGATCAGCGGTACCTGACCCGGGCGGATCAGCGGTACCTGACCCGTGCGGATCAGCGGTACCTGACCCGCGGGGCTCAGCGGTACCTGACCCGGGCGGATCAGCGGTACCTGACCCGGGCGGATCAGCGGTACCTGACCCGCGGGGATCAGCGGTGTCTGACCCGGGCGGATCAGCGGTACCTGACCCGGGCGGATCAGCGGTACCTGACCCACGGGGATCAGCGGGACCTGACCCGGGCGGATCAGCGGTACCTGACCTGGGCGGATCAGCGGTACCTGACCCGCGGGGATCAGCGGTACCTGACCCGCGGGGATCAGCGGTACCTGACCCGGGCGGATCAGCGGTGTCTGACCCGGGCGGATCAGCGGTACCTGACCCGCGCGGATCAGCGGTACCTGACCGGCGGGGATCAGCGGTACCTGACCCGCGCGGATCAGCGGTACCTGACCCGCGCGGATCAGCGGTATCTGACCTGTGATCATGATGACGCGAATCCCTGCCTGTCTGCACATGCGCACGGCACTCAGAACCTCTTTCCTGGGGGGGTCCAGCATCCCCACGCAGCCCACGAAGGTCAGGTCCGACTGGCGTGGGGGGGGGGGGGGGGGGCGAGAGAGGGTTAATTCAATTTAATTAGTCTAGCACTTCTTAAAGAAACGCTGTCTCAAAGATTACAGAGGAAACTCTAAACATGATCTACTTCATTTGTGCTATGTTCAGTACAGTTTCGTTTACTCTATTGTACTTTACTGCAGCTGTAGAGCATTTTACTACAGTGTTGTACAGTTTACTGCACCACTGCAAAGTTTTTACTGAACTGCTGTGTAGTTTACTGCAGTGTAGAGCAGTTTACTACAGTGCTGTACAGTTCACTGCAGCATTCTGTAGTTTTTACTGCACTGTTGTGTAGTTTGCTGCAGTGTAGAGCAGTTTACTACAGTCTTGTACAGTTTACTGCAGCATTCCGTAGTTTTTACTGCACTGTTGTGTAGTTTACTGCAGTGTAGAGCAGTTTACTGCAGTGTTGTACAGTTTACTGCAGCATTCAGTAGTTTTTACTGCACTGTTGTGTAGTTTACTGCAGTGTACAGCAGTTTACTACAGTGTTGTACAGTTTTTCCTTAGTTCCATAGTTTTTACGCCCTCACCTCGTAGTCAGAGAAGCAGGCGGAGTTCTCCAGGTTGAGGCAGCGGGGGTCGGGCGGGGAGTCGCGGGTTGCCATGGCGAGGCAGCGCAGGGTGTCACGCCCCGACCCCCACTCACGCACCGTCGCCAGCAGCTGCTCCCGCAGGACCCCCGTAAGGGGCACCCGCGAACTCCCCCCAACCCGTAACCACTGGCAACGCTCCAGAACGCTCTCTGGGGCACCCTAGGGGAGGGGGTGGGGTGGGGGGGGGGGGTTATACGACAGTTATACATTTAATATTTTATATTATACATTGTATACGTCCAAATGTACTGCCAATAAAACACCACTGAACTGATTTGCATTTATTTAAGTTGATGCTTCATGAAAATAAAGAGTATCTGCATGTGAAAGAGGGGGGAGACAGGAAGTAGAAAGGGGGGATTTGACCAAGGGGGACAGAGGAAGTAAAAAGGGGGGGATTTCACAGAGGGGGGCAGAGGAAGTAGAAAGAGGGGGATTTGAAAGAGGGGGTGACAGGAAGTAGAAAGGGGGGGCTTCTGACCTTTATGAACATCTTGGCTCCTGAGGCGGAGCGGCTCAGCTTGTTGGGGGAGCAGAAGACTGACATGGACTTCCTGTCTCTAGAGAACTCCAGCGTCAGGTCCTTCTGCATGAGCTGCTTTATCACCTGGGGGGGATGGGGGGGGGTGTCTCTGTTTATTACTTCTATTACAATTTTGTATTATGATGAACTAAGCACACACACACACACACACACACACACACGTGCACACGCACACTCTCTCTCACGCACACACACACACACACGTGCACACACACACACTCTCTCACACACACACACACACGCACTCTCTCTCTCACATAACCATACACACTCACACACACGCACACACACTCACACACACACACACACTCACATTCACACACACTCTCTCTCACACACACACACGTGCACACACACACTCTCTCTCACGCACACACACACACACACACACGTGCACACACACACACTCTCTCACACACACACACACACGCACTCTCTCTCTCACATAACCATACACACTCACACACACGCACACACACACACACACGTGCACACACACACACTCTCTCACACACACACACACACACACGCACTCTCTCTCTCACATAACCATACACACTCACACACACGCACACACACTCACACACACACACACACACACACTCTCACATTCACACACTCTCTCTCACACACACACACGTGCATACACACACTCTCTCTCACGCACACACACACACACACACACACACTCACACACACGTGCATACACACACTCTCTCTCACACGCGCGCGCACACACACACACACACACACTCTCACGCACACACTCACACACACACGTGCATATACACACTCTCTCTCACGCGCACACACACACACACACACACACTCACACACACGTGCATACACACACTCTCTCTCTCACACACACACACACTCACAGAGCAGCAGGCTGTGGCCCTCTCTGCAGGAGTGAGCCCACGCATGTCTGTGTCGAACACGTTCATTTTCTCCACCAGGCAGCAGAGGGCAGTCTCTGTGGCCTCACCCACTTTCTCATACACGCCCTTCGCCTGAGAGAGAGGAAGAACAGTCACCGCCTGGGCTACACTGCCCACCAGTATCACTGCAGTATAGACCAGCACAATCACTGCCCCACAGACCAACCCAACATCACTGCCCTACAGTCCAGCCCAGTATCACTGCCCTATAGACCAACCCAACATCACTGCACTACAGACCAACCCAACATCACTGCACTACAGTCCAGCCCAGTATCACTGCACTACAGACCAAAACAGTATCACTGCACTACAGACCAACCGAACATCCTGCACTACAGACAAACCCAGTATCGCTGCACTGCAGTCCAAACCAGTATTACTGAACTACAGACTACCTCATTGTAGTCCAGGGAGGAGTCATTGCAGAGGGCACAGATGGTGGCCATTTCAACAAGTCCTTCAAACTGGCTACAACGAACAGGACTGCCATCCTTATACCTGAGGGACGAAGAGAAAAGGAGGGAGAGAAAGAGGGAGGGGGGGACAAAGAGAGAGAGGGAAGGAGGGAAACAGAGAGTAATGATATCAAAATATTTCTGCAAAGTACCTTTCCTTCAGGCCCCTAGTATAAAAATCCTAAATGTTTGAGGCAAGTTTAGATGACTAAAACAGACACTAACTGGATGGGATAAAAGGTCCGGGCCCATGACGCAGCAGCCAGCTCAGTGCATATACGTTCACGTGCTTTCAGACTTACATGTACGTTTCCGGAACACACTCTGCATACTGGTGGGTACTTTTGCCACGGGCACTGAGAGTGGTGCCAAAACCTTTTATTTTTAGGTATAGCATGTGTGAAACTGTTAGTAGCACTACTGTAACTCTATATACATGTGTGAAACTGTTAGTAGCAATAGCGTAACTATAAGCACGTGTGAAGCTGTTATTAGCAGTACTTTAACTTTATAAGCATGTGTGAAACTGTTAGTAGCACTAGTGTAACTCTATAAGCACCTGTGAAACTGCTATTAGCACTAGTGTAACTCTATAAGCACGTGTGACACTGTTATTAGCACTAATGTAACTATAAGCACATGTGAAACAGTTAGTAACACTACTGTAACTCTATAAGCACACGTTAGTGGTTAAATGCACTCACACTTCCCCTTCTGGAGCGTAAGTAGAGCCGGTCACTGTAAACTCGCTCAGGGCACATTGCTCCCCCATCACACTGTCCACCACAAACATCTACGCACAAAGAAATAGTCCCGCACACAGACTGTTAGAAAAGGGGTTAAACACGGAAGACTGTTAGTGAAGCAGACGCTTGCCACACCACGCAACCTGCAAACTGGTTACTTAACCCGTAAACACCATGATGTTACCATCGTTTCTAGAGCAAGATATATAATAATAATAATAATAATAATAATAATAATCTTACATAGTTAAGAGCTAAGCTTAAATCTTAAGCCTCTCAATCACATACGTTTCCCATATCTTAGTGAAGTCAAGCAGGCGTTAGACTGTAACGAGTAGATTAAACCACACTGCAGACATCCATACACTACATTGCATATACATCACTGTTCACCTGGGCTAGCAGCTCAATTTCATCTCAATTCAGTCAATTTAGGAAATATAAGGACTTTTTTCCAATTTAAGAATAATTTAATGAATAATTTTCCAAACTGCCAGGATTGTAAGGGAACTGATCCTGTTCCCTGCCATCCAGGCCCCGGGACGGGCCGCAGCGGATTGGTTACACTGAGCCCGGCAGGGCGGGGCCTCACCCGGCACACAGACATCTGATTGGTGGTGAGGGTGCCGGTCTTGTCGGAGCAGATGACGGAGGTGCAGCCCAGCGTCTCGACGGACGGCAGGCTGCGCACGATGGCGTTCTTGCGGGCCATGCGCCGCGTGCCCAGCGCCAGGCAGGTGGTGATGACAGCCGGGAGACCTGGGAAAGGGGGCGGGGCTAATCAACTGCTCACATTACTCATACAGAGAGGGAGAGAGGGAGAGAGGGAGAGGAAGGGAGAGAGGGAGGGAGGACAGAGGGAGAGGGAGGGAGAGGGAGAGAGGGAGGACAGAGGGAGAGGAAGAGGGAGGCAGAGAGGGAGAGAGGGAGGACAGAGGGAGAGGGAGGGAGGGAGGGAGGACAGAGGGAGAGGGAGGGAGGGAGGGAGGACAGAGGGAGAGCAGGACAGAGAGAGGAGAAGGATAGAGAAAGAGAGGACGACAGGGAGAAGAGGGAAGAATAGAGGGAGAGAAAGGAGAGCAGGACAGGGAGAGGAGAAGGGAGGAATAGAGAGAGAGGAGAGTAGAGGAGGACAGGGAAAAGAGGAGGGAGGGACAGAGAGAGAAAGAGAGAAGGAGAGAGGGAGAGAAGGAGAGGAGGACAGGGAGAAGTGGAGGGAGGGACAGAGAGAGAGAGAGAGAAGGAGAGAGGGAGAGAAGGAGCGGAGGACAGGGAGAAGTGGAGGGAGGGACAGAGAGAGAGAGAGAGAAGGAGAGAGGGAGAGAAGGAGCGGAGGAGAGCAGTACCCTCAGGAATGGCAGCCACCGCCAGGGCCACAGCGATCTTGAAGTAGTAAACTGCCCCCCTCAGCCAGCTGCCCCCGTGGACGGGGTCGTTGAAATGCCCCACGTTGATGCCCCACACGGCCACGCAGATCAGGGTGATCACCTGCGAGGAAAGGGTCCCGTCAGGAGAGCTGCGTCTGCGCAGACTGCATCACCATGGCAACAGCAGCCCACAGGCCTGTCCCACCTTAGACAGCTGCTCTCCGAACTGGTCCAGCTTCTGCTGCAGCGGAGTCCTCTCTGGGTCTGTTGCCGCCATCTCGTCCCGAATCTTCCCGATCTCCGTCTGCACGCCCGTGGCCACCACCACGCCCATGGCCCGGCCCGCGGCGATGTTGGTGCCCTGGGGGGGGGGTGGCCAGAGATGGGTCATGCTCCATACACCTCCCAGAAACTGAGCCTTCCTGTCTGAACTTCAATTACTGCCACAGAACCTGCATCTGGACTGCAGCCCTGACACTTAGAGGACATACCTAGAGACTATACACACACTCACACACACACACACACACACACACACACACACAAACACAGACAGATATATATATAAACACACACACGCACACCAGAATTTGTGTGAGCTAGCAATTGCTTTATTTGGTCAGTAAAAATGACCGGTCAGAGAAATTTAAGCCACCTGGACAT